>CALSFV010000089.1:0-370246 GCA_943737045.1 Parapristionchus giblindavisi | reverse complement strand
CTTCTATATTTCTCTTTGTTCAGATTAGAATATACTGTTTTATAAACAATATTTTAATATTGTATATAATGAGATTATCGATTGATTCTATTGATTCTTTCAGAATGTCCATATTCATCTTTCTCTCATCTCTTTTCATTATTTGTAATGGAAGAGAACGACAAAGTGGACAATCTAGATTCGCTAGTGAGGTACTGTATCCAATCGATTATCATGAATTACAGTATCCCTGATATCGTTGTAGGACCCTAACTCTCGATTTATTTGTGAAGGTCATCTAGCTGAACATGCTGCATGTCAGTGCAAGGAAGATGAAGGAGAGGTTAGAGATCAAAGATCAAAGATCACGAATAGTACGATAGTGTATTGATTGATATTCAGATAGCTTGTATAAATGCACAATTTGTTGATACAAGTGTATTCACTACATTGGGAAGTTATTACAAGTAAGAGTTTATTCCTCATTACATTTTTACTTCTTCAATTTGTTTATTTCCTGAAACGTTTTACATGATGATAAAAAAAAACTTTATCTAAATTATTGATTTCGTTCAGACACCTCAACCGTATCACATTCCATGGCAATAACTTCCAGGTACCGTAATCAGTCTTATCAATCAATCAATATTCCATTCAGGATCTTCCAACTGGTTCACTCTTTGGTTCTTCATCCTCTTCTTATTCCAATTTGGATACACTCAATATCTCAGCTAATTACATTGTCAATCTTCATTCCAATGCTCTCGAGGTATATTGATTAAATCTGAAAGGATTACGGTAGATGTTATTGATTGATTGATTGGTCTTTAAGGGTTTACATGGATTGCATACATTAGATCTGAGTAATAATGAGATAGTTCTACATGAGGGAGATATTTCATTTCTACAACATACTCCACGACTTACTGAGGTTAGCCGACTACTTTATCTAATATCGATTTGTAAAGAAAAGATAACTGTATAGATAGAATTGATTGATTATAAAGGTAGTCAAACTGTTAATTTATGATCATTTTCATCTTCGATTCACAAATTTATCTATTTATTTATACTGAACCATATTTCTTGTGAAGGCATAAATTATTATATTATTATAGTCTTTATCATCTGATACATTCATTATCATATTCTCATTTCAGTTATTTCTTCGTCGTGCTTTCACAATGACAACAAATCGATCACTTCAATTTGATTATATGATGAGGATGTTCGAGAAAGCCAAATTGGATCGATTAGAGGTACTATTTATAGAGACTACGGTAGATTATTGATTACTGTATTCATTGTAGACATTCGATTTTTCATATAATTATCTATCATCGATTCCATTTGATCTACCTTGTCCATTCCCCAAATTAACTCGATTGGATCTAAGACAAAACTTTCTGACTACATTTGTTGTCAATGAAACATGTCTATCCAATATTAGAACCATTGATCTAAGCAGGTACCGTAATCCATGGTGTGCACACTTTCTGATATATGACAATTGACAGAAACCAAATACATTCATTGGATGCACCATTTCGTGCATTGGCAAGCAATCTACGAGATAATACATTCCAATTAAAGAATAGTTTCTATTGTGATTGTAATAGTGGTGAATGGATTCGATGGCTTAGATCTACTAAAGTGGTTAGTACCGTATTCTCATTGGGAAACGTCGTCTTACACCATATCATACTGTAGGTACGAGATAAATCATCGCTTATCTGTGACAAAGCATCACCTAAACAATATGTAGGTACACGATTGGTTGAGGTGAGTGGTGTAACTTCTTATTTCGATAAATGCTTAATAAAGTAATTTTTGTACAGGTTCCAATCGATAAATTGGATTGTTCAATTGATCTATGGAGTGACAACACTGCATCGTCGACGTTTATTATCAGTATTACTGTTTTGCTGATATCTCTCGGAATACTTCATTAAATCAATTTCATTGTTTATCTATTACGGTATCTACAGTATACCATTGGAATGATATTGTATACATTGGATGTTTATATTGATTGATACAGTCTAATCATTATATACGTGTTCATAATCCGATTCTCTTCTATCTCAGTTCATTTTTATTCTTTTATTCTATTTCATTTCGATCTTTCTTCTACTTTTCATTGCCTATTGTTTCTCAATTTCATTTTTTTGTGCTTTATACCTAGAATATATCATAATAAATAGATAAATCCTATTGAAGTTCACTTTTCGTTCGAAATCATTGCACTAATACAGTATACAGTATAAAACCGTAAAATGTTAGAGCGTACTGTATTTTATCTGACACAGACCAGAGAATCTGACCAACCGACATTTTCAGGTATACTGTACTGTAGGATCAAATTTGAAAAATTGCGCAGGTTCACATTTTCACTTCAGTTTCACCTCTTTCAAGTTGTGGTATTTTGTGTATTTTTGATTTATATATATCGGAAAATTCCATGACTATCTGTTTATTAATCTTTAAATTTCAAAGTGTGCACTTGCACTTATGTCGAGGTTCTAGAATCCTTTCTACTGATTTAAATATTTCTGTATGTTTCTTGTTTCCATTAAAAAATATATAGAAGTGAGTATGATATATGTCTCTCCGTACGCTCTTACTCTAATCTACTGTAGTTTATCTCATGTGAGAGATTCGCACTATCTCGTTACTCTCTGTTTGTCTGTCGGTACAGGAGTCCTCTATCTTTCACCCATTTTTCTCGGCCACTCTCTGTTTCTCTAACTCTCTTCACTCTCTCTCTCTCTTCTTGCAGGCCAGGCGACAAACAAAATCGATCGCTCCTGTTTCCTCTGTAAATCGCGCACTTTTTCCTTCACGCTGCTGCCTTTTCTTTGCAAAATGTTTTGTCTTTTGAACATTACCTTTCTTATCTTTTTTTGTTACCATCTTTTCTTGTTCAAATTGTATATGATTATTAGGGTCCATTACAGACTTTGGAAATGGTTAAATATTATGGAATTTATTGGCCGGAGTCGAATGAATATGGTACTTATCAAAGAGCCGAACTACCGGTTTGTTATTTAATATTAATTCTATACTTATCTGATTTTGAAATGCAAATGTGCGGATATTTTCAGAAAGATTTAAAGAGTATTAACGTAGGCGATGTTCTGACAATTCCCATTAATGGAGTTGATTATACTGGAGAAATCATTGCACACGATATATTAAATGTGAGGACAACGAATAAGAATCCATTCAATAGATAATATCCATTGCAGAAAGTGAACAAAATAATCGAGTCTCATAATTTGAAGAATAAGGAAGCTAAAGCTACTTCCGCTTCGGTATCATATTCATACTAATATTATTTAATTATCGAATTGAATGGTTCTTAATTTCATTAAACATGTCTGGTATTGATGAGATTATTATTCAGACGCCTAAGAGATCAAGGAAGTCGTCCACTACAGAGGAATCTCCTGCTAAGAAAGGAAAGAAGGATACTGTACCTGAATCGCCTAAGAAAGTAAAGAAGGATACTGTACCTGAATCACCTAAGAAAGGAAAGAAGGATACTGTATCTGAATCGCCTAAGAAAGTAAAGAAGGATACTGTATCTGAATCGCCTAAGAAAGTAAAGAAGGATACTGTAGCTAAACCAGAATCACCTAAGAAAGGAAAGAAATCTGAACCTGACCTTTCATCTTCAAAGAAAGGAAAGAAAGAGACAGTTCCTTCAACTCCTAAGAAGAAAGAAACAAGTGAAAGAACATCGAAGACAGAATCAACCATTGTAACTCCTATAAAGGGAAAGAAGAATGTGAATGAATCTGTTAGTAGTTCAACTAGAAAGAATGTTCCATCTACTAGTAAAAGTGAAGATACTCCTGTTAAGAAGACTCCTACTAAGAAAGTTACTCCTAGTAAGAAGGAATCACCCATCAAGAAGGTTTCACCTAAAAAAGATGAAGAGAAGAGAATGCACACTAAAGTGTGAGTATTAAATAATTATTGATTTATCGATATAATTATTGATTATTTAGAGGAACAAGTCCTTCATCTAAATCATCTATGAAGAGAAGTGCTCAACCCTCATCGTATGTTCATTTGTATTCACATATACTATTACAGTACTCTTAATGATTAAATTGATAAATCAATTAATATCATCAATCAATAATATTATATCTTGAATCATACATTTTCGGTGACCTCGCCGTTTATTTTTTATATAGTGGGTTGATTCTCGAAATAGGTTGGGTTGGTTCAGAAAATTCGTTATTTTTTAGCTTCGTTTCTCATCAAGTGGTCATATATAGTGGGTGAATCCTCGCATTGCGAGGGTATGAAGTGTATGATCTTGACTGATGGTATTATATATTGTATATGATATGGTTGTTGATGATGGGTTATTGTAGACCAAGAAGTCGTAAACGATTGAAGTTAGATATAGAAGAAGAAGAAGAGGAAGTGATTGTGAATGAGAAGAAGACTACCGAAGATCTACTTGAACAACTTAATACTAAATATGAAAGTAAATACATTTTATCATACATTATATTTATAGTAATTTAATAATCTTATGTCATTATTGTTATTTTTTATATGCAGATACTCTGGCTAATGTGAAGGAAATTGAAGAGAAAAGAGGAAAACTTGATGATGAATTAGAAAGAGCACGAGCTACTGTAGAGGTATGCTACTTTATTGATTCATTTAGTTATTGATTTATTGATTGACTGTTGATATTGATGGATGCAAGCATATGTATATTGATATCATTTGACTTACTAAAGTAGATGTCAATCAATTTGTATTATCTAGAGTGAAATGCTTATCATTGTCAATTTGTTCATATGTATTTGAAAGTGAACCGTAATGGACAGAATGAATGTATCTGTCGAGATATAAAGATATATAAGGGGGTTGATTGTCGATATATCTTCTATGATTACAGGAGACTAGAAAGGAATTGGAAGAAATGAAGAAACGAATTGAATTGGAGAGGATAGAAAGAGAAGAAGAAGAAAGGAAGAGAGAAGAGGAGAGGAAAAGAGAAGAAGAAGAAGAGAAGAGAAAGAAGGAAGAGGAGATGAAGAGGATGGAAGAGGAAAAGAAGAGAAAGGAAGAGGAAAAGAGGTTGAAGATGGAAGAAGAGAAGAAGAAGAAAGAGGAAGAGAAGAGAAAGAAAGAAGAGGAGAAGAAGAGAATAGAGGAGGAAAAGAAGAGAAAGGAAGAGGAAGAAAAGAAAAAGGAAGAGGAAAAGAGGTTGAAGTTGGAAGAAGAAAAGAAAAAGAAAGAAGAAGAGGAAAAATTAAAGAAAGAAGAGGAACGAAAAAAGGAAGAAGAGAAGAAGAAAAAGGAGATTGAAGATGAAAAGAAGAAAGAAGAAGAGAAGAGAATAAATGATATTGAGAAGAAGAAAGAAGATGAATCGAATAGAAATACTCGAGAAGATTCAGATGATATACAAATAGAAAGAGAAGTATTGATTAATGTTGGAAGTAGATCAAAGACTAAGATTGAACCATCTAATGATAATAATGATGAAGAAGATTGTATTATGGTATCTTTTCTTTTAATATTTTTTATTTGATTTTTGTACTATATCTGATTGAGATTTATTGATTAAATATATGCTTTACCCCAATATTTAGTAGATATTTAGTAAACTATCGATTATGAAGTAGTCATTATTGATTGATTAATATGAATTATAGATTGCATCTTCATCTCAACAAGTATCATCATCATCAACTATTGAAGTGAAGAAAGAATCAAAGAAAGAAAGTGAATGTATAACTATAGATGAATCTACGTAAGTGGCAACTATCGATTAGTTGTAGTTATAGGATGTAAGTATTATAGTCATTATAATACCATCCATGCCTTTCTTTCATTTATTATTCAATTCAATTTTTCAATTTTATCATTTCAATCAGTAGTTGCTAGATGAGGATGGGGCGAAAAATCATTTATTGTTATAAATATCTATATTTGGGTTTGTATACTGTGTTATCGAAAGATATAATGGTTTATTCTTAATTAATTTATGATTTCAGTTCAATTCCTTCATCATCATCATCTCAATCTTTATCTCAATCATCAACTACAAGAGACAAAGTTGAATCATGGTTGGTTGGTCTACAATGAGATAATCATATCATTTATGTATTCATTCCCTTTGTATTATTTATCCCCCTTTCATCCATATATTCTTTCATGTTTATTATCATCTAATAAGTGCTTTTATCCATTTTGAAGATTTGTTGGCCTTTGTTTTTATCGAAAGGAGAATATTTTGAAAAGTTTGTGATGTTTTTTTCCATTATTTATAGTCAGTTTAGCCCCCCCCTTGTAATTCTCATGTTACATGAATTCTCAAACGAAGATTGTTTTTTTTTGTATTTGTGCATATGTTTTAGTATTAATAATCATTTGTTTTAAATCTCAATTATATTTGTCATTCAATATCTATTCCATTTTGATAGTTACATCGAAGTTTCTTATTAATCAGTAAACGTTTACAGTTCAACTGTCCATTGTTTCCTTTATTACAAATGGATTAAATTTATTCCATTGACTATATCTATCTATCTATACATTTAAACATCAAATGATATACCGTATCATAAATGAACCTCTTTGACGTCTTTATACAGCGAAAGTTATCCATTCTTTCTATTTCTTGACGTGTCTGAATGCACTTGATAATGATTGTATAGAATGACAACTCCAACTCTTGGTAAACAATGTGATCCAATTGGATTGAATATGTTGGATATCATTGAATCATTCGAATCTGATTTCAAATGTCTCAGTAGGAAACAGATCAAATATATGAGATATCTTGCTGATGCTGAACTTATTGTAAGTCATATCGTTCATTTATTCATTTTCTTCTTTCTCATTTAAGCGTCGTAATAAACCTGATCCGGAGAATTGGCCTCCAGAGTACTGTATATGGAGAAAAGCAATGGGTACGGTAGTTTATTGTTTGATCAATCGATATACGATCTATTTCAGATCCTGGAAAATTGGCGAAAGATGTGCTGAATAGAAAGGCACGATCTGAAGATGCTATTGTTGGTGCTTATATGGTAGTTATTGCAACTAGAGCTCAGGTATATTTAATCTTTTATCGTTAAACTACTTATTTATCACCCTGTTGATCTTTGATCTTTGAAGATCACATCAAAGACTGGTACTGTAAGTGCTCGATTGAATGCCGCCCATTACGCCCTTAAATATGTGAGAATATTGATCTTTGATCTTTAATTCAACTATTAATATCTTAAGGCATTACAAGCAATTGCTCTATACGATTCGGTTATTGATGGTGTCCAAAAGGTATGATATTATGGATATCGATTAGTTATGAATATTCTGTATGATATAGGGTGAATCAACATATGATATGGATGTTCTTCTATTCATGTTCACTGCTATTCGACCTGTTGCTAGTGATATATACTTCCTCACTTTATGGAATGATATGAAAGAGGTATTAGTATTATGTTGTTAACAGATTATATTGATTGCTAATTTCAGTTAATCGAGAATAAGAAAATGAATGTAGATTTAGAAATATTCAATAAGAAATTGAGTGAGATATTTAATCTTCCTTATTGATTACTTAATTCATTCCAATTGTTTGTTGATACTCATTTGTTATTCAATCTGTCAAATCGGTGCTCTTTTTTTCATACACACAAAGCTTTCCCCCTATTTTTTCCTTCATATTCATGATGTTTAGTATCCGGTTCTATTGTACATGATTCAATTGAGCACAAATATTTATTGGTATGCAAAGTTGTTAATACAAATTTGGAATAATTTGATAGAATGCCCTAATAAATTCTGAATGCGAAACAGCTCATTTGTTCATATGAATGATAACAATACATCTTTGTATCGATTGAGAGATCTAATTGATCCATTGATGATGATGGTCCACATATTACACCTCAAATTATTCATTCAATTCACTCTTATAAGATCAAACTACGCTTGAGGAGATCAATGATCAAACTACGAAGAGAAATACCGTAAGACAGAGTGCGATAGTTAAGATCAAAGATCTTCGATATATGTAGCAAATAAGAGGATGAAAAATCAATATATTACCGTACCCCATGGAGACGGAGATTTCTTAGATCGAGTTTTCATTAGAGCATGAAGAGAAGAAGCTGGAGATAATGATAGTGGAGATGTTTGATTTGATGATAATAATGATTCCATTCCCTGTTATTGATTGATTTTGATAGAATTATTGATTTAATATCTACCATTTCCAATGCTCGTTTGATGAGTGGATTGTTACACAGATGATTAGTATCCGAGTTATCCTGATATAAAATAAAGTAATTAATTAAATTAATAATAAAATCATTATTGATTACATGATTATCATCTCGTTTAGATCTTTTGTATCTAAATCTTCTATTCTTTGGATCTCTTATTTTCTTCTTTTCTTCATTACTTGGTTTTCTTCTCCTTTCACTTTCATCATATTCTGTATCATAATTAACAGAATTCAATGATCCAATCCTGAATCAATCGATACATCAAAGTATTCTACAGTAATCTTACTGATATCGATCGTCTTTATCGTCAAAATCATAGTTATCATCGTCATTTATATTTCTTCTATGATATCGTTTACCTTTACGGTTACGTTTACTGCAAAAAAAAATCAATATTTTAAAAAGTTTAAGGAGTAAATAAATAAACCCAAATCTCTCCAGTGACGCATGGAAGGTTTTAGGATCATCTCTTTGATAACCTCCGTTACCATTGTAGTTACTAGCTGAAATATAATCAATCAATAATATAGGTTATCAAACAATATGATCTACCCCCTCCACATCCTCCACTACAACCTCCTTCTTTTGATCGTTGAGAGCATCCTGAAGGCAGATTAATGTTTGATCTTTGATCTTTAATCTCTAACCTTCTTCCCGACAGCTGCTTCTACTATTACTGCAACCACAATCTATAAAGTGGATCTAGCAAATAAATATAATTTGAATATTATTGATACCTTGTCCAGTAACGAAGAAAATGAATGAAAAGCAGAGAAGAACGAAAAAGGTCAGATTCATAGGAAGTAACGTAGTTTAATGGATTAGCATGAAATGAATTCTAAAGTGGCTTTTACTCTTCTTCTTATTCATCTCTATTTCTCTATCGTCTCTTATATTCTTATTGTCTCTCATTCTTCATACACTCACTCTAATAGAGAACTACTAGAATGAATGACTGGATCCGAAGTTATTCTCCCCTTTAAGGGTATTCATCTTGTATCTACCTGTTCACTTTCCAAAGGTTACCATAAAAAGTGAATGTCACCTAATTAATTGAATACTTCCGATACTCAGATCAAAATAAATATTCAATACTGAATGAGATGAGGAACATGGAATGAATCAGTTAATATGCAGATGACTTAACGGAGGAAAAGATATAAAATAGATAGATGAAAAAAGAAAATCGATCAATTGAACAGTACTGTAAAATTTAAATCTTCGATAGGGTCATACATGGAATTGATCTGATAAGTATACGGTATTTATCACATTTGAGATTGATTAAGTTCCTTGCGAAATGGTGATTTTCTTTTTGAATTAGTTTCATTTTATATTTATATTATTTCGTTTCTCGTTTGCTTCTCGCATTCTCCTCTATCTTCTCTACTACTTCCTTTTTATATCCTACCCCCAGGCGTTTCATATTATAGCTCTCTCTTTTTTCAGTTTCACTTTACATATCCGAAGGTTTGTATGTCTAATTATTGCCTTGTTAGATGTTTGTCATGTATAAGTGTAAGATGATATCTATTCCTAATATAGTAAATGTCCCATTAATCCCTAATTAGCTTTTTCCCATCCAATATGACGAATTCTCTCATATATCATGCTTCATCTTTCTATTTTTGATTAATTCATATTCTTCTTCTTCTTCCAGATGTTTTCCTCGCTGTGTGATAATCTCCATGGCATTTCCAAGAAAATCCTAAATGGATGCATTTATCCGGTATGATTTTTTTTGAATGAATACGTCTAGTTAGACGTTCTCTTTAGTTATTCAGTGTTTCCCGCATCGTTTTATTCATACACAAATGAGTAGATTATCTCTTCTTCTTTCTTCTTTTCGTCCTTGGTCCTCCATTTATCCCCTTTCCAGCCTCTTCCTATTCATTCATTCCATACAGTCATTTAATCTCTTCTTCTGACCCCTTCGGTATTAATCATTGGAGTGGAACAAAATGATTACTTCTTTACGATATGAATAGTATGTGAATGGATAGAATAGACACTTGAATATTCTCTTTCTCTTGAATGATCTTCGTTGTATTGTTCATGTTTACACAATGAAGTACAAAAAGAAGGGCGGATATCTGAAAGAAGAAGAAGAAGAAGAAGAAAGAAGAAGAAGCACTCTATCCCCATACTATTGACCTCGTTGTTCTATTCCGATCAAATTACTATTATCATTCCTTAGTTTGAAAGAAAGAGATATTGTTTGCTTCGATCATGATATGTCCATGTTTATCATGCATATTACTCAATCCTTTTCTCTTTTCTTCTTCTTTATGATGGGGTGTCCTTTGATCTTTCTCATTTCCTTTCATCATTCAATATCCTTAGCAAATAGTCGATTGAGTCATATCAAGTGGTTCATGTTACAATGAATCTCATTATCGATATATCTCCTTATATCAATCGATATCATACATTTTCGGTACCCTCGCCGTTATTTTTATATAGTGAATATGAGCAATATATGGTGGATCAATCCTCGCATTATGAGGCTATGAAAATGTATGATCGATATTCTCCATTTATTGATCTACGATGAAATACTATCAATTTTTTCATTGAATATTCGTGGACATAGTCATTGTCGGATTGTCACCACCTCGATAAGTCATTGATTATTATGGGAGGACTCATCCATCTATATCTTGACACCTTTCCTTCCCTTCCAATCCATCTATAAGGATCTACCAACTGCGCAGACGAGATATGGAGATGCAGAGGTAGAGGGAGAGAGGGTGAGGGAGAGTGGTTGCAACTTCCGTTGGTCCTCCTTTCCTTCTCTCTCTACACTCCATTATAATGGATAGAGATGGAATAGAGTGCTACCTTGATGAATTGGAAGAAGAAGAAGGAAGTTCAAGGGGGAGACATATTTAGTGATAGTTTATTGATTATCATCCACATTATCATTAACATTTGTGTCTTCATGACATTTAAGAATAGAGTTTTGTTCTTCTTCTTCATTGTCGTTTGTCATTTGTGGAAGGAAGTCAAAATGAGGAATATCCGGATGTTTCTAGAATGAAAATGAGAAGATGGAAGAAGAGAATGAAGATGGAAATAGAGGGAAGAATACTGTGGATAGGGTTGATGTGATCAGCCGCTACTCTCGATGGGTGTCGCCAATTTGAACGACTACACCATTATCCCTCTGACTGAATATTGGAGATAGTTGTTCGTAGAGAGTTTACAACTATACGTTGTATTGGTTGATTTACACCTACTAGTAGGTGGTATTAGTCCCCCAATATAATATCATTTCTACCAGATGTCTCTCTCTATCTCATCTTAGTCTTTCTATTGGCACCTAGACTGACCCATCACACTGGAGTCCATCACCTATAGGGTAAATATCCCCTCCCCCTCCTCCTCTCACTTCTTATCTATCCTCTTGTATTGTTCATATACTCATCACACATATCCGTTATGGATGATCCATCTATTCATTCATTCATCTCATTCTATTTACATATCATGAGTGTTCACTCCATATATATGTTTGTTCTCTTGTACTATTTGATTATAATGATCCATTGACATTTACTCCTCACAGTCACCCCTCCCTCTCTATTAACACATATCATTTGTATGTCATGGGGTTACGGTATCGATCCTATCAGAGGTGATAAGTACCCCCTACTGACTCCTACTGTATATGGTATTGACAATAGAATGGATCAGTCAGTATATGGGAGGGGATGAAGGGGCGGTTACAAACAAAGGCTTACTCTGTATGGTTGTGTGCTCAAGTCTTAGAGAATAAACCAAACCCCGTCCGTTCTCTCTCGCTAAACCCTTCTGCCCTTCTGTTTGAGACCATCTGAAAGGAAATATGAAGAAGAGATTAATTATAATGTGAATGTATCTATTTCCAAATGGTGCTCAATATATTGGAAATAGTCTTATGGATATTGAGATATGAGATGGTGTAAATGGCACACATTAGATGTTATTGTTCATGGTGTAATATCTCATGTTAATCTTAAGATTAGATGTTGTCTAACCTCCCTCTCTCTCCCTCTCCCTCTTCCTCTCTCTCTCCCTCTCCCTCTCCCTCTCTTACTCCTCCATCGTCATCTACTGTGGATCTATCCATCTTGTGGATGTAGATATGTTTCATCAATCACTAATTGGACAACCTTCTCTCCTCATTCATGATCCATCACTTCATCTACTTAGAGGGACTAGGACTCACTGAGAGAGAAGAAGGAGGAGAGGATACATAACGTAATTGGATAGATATGGAGATGGATGGATTCAATAGTCTGTCCTATTCATCTAACCAACAGTTCTTTGGTTATATCATCATATTCGTTCCCTTCAATGACCTTTTCATTCTAATTTCATTATTTTTATGACCATTATGGTTTTCGTATTGACTATTTCCTGTAAATCGTCAATCGTTCTAATACGTGATCAAATTGAATATAATTGACTACAGATGTTTTCTCTTCCTTTTCCTATTCTATTCGTTATGATCCCTCTCCTCTCTCTCTCCTTCTATCTTCACTTTACATCCAAATCTGTCTAACCATTTCAAATTGGCAGTTGTCTTCTTTCATTCTTCTCCCTCCCTCTCCTCTATCTCCTCTTCGTCTTTCTGGCGTCGTCGATTCATATTGGGAATATGAATGAATAGAAGTGAATCATGGAATAGAATGAACGGAGAAAGGAAGAAGAGGAAGAAGGGAAGGATATGGATACCTTTGAAATGTTTCACTTCAAATATACCGTCTATTAGTAATGGTTCATTTGATGTATTCAATGAATGAATGATAGATTGAGAAGAAGAAGAAGGGAATCTCTTTATTCTATCAATGTGTCTATTGATGGTAAGTAACATCGTTGACACTTCCGATGACCTCTTTCTCTCCTTCTTCATCTCATCTCTTCATCATTGGTCACACTTCTCAATGAAGACAAGAGGAAATTGAGTGATCTCATCATGATGATGAGAGTAGAGGAAGAGACAGATGTATAGAACGATTGGATGAATCTATCCATGTCTATATGTGTATCTATCATATCATTCCCATGAATGATATCTACCTTGTCATGTCATTCTCACTAATCCTTGTATACATAAACTGATGATATCTCCTCCATCATATTCCTCTTCCTTAATCCTCTTAATGTTTACTATAAGACCCCCCACACTCACCTCTCAACTTCAGAATGGGTTACTGGGTATATTAGAATACTGTCAAAAATGGCAGTTATCGGTTGCACAAAACAAATGCACCGTTCTTTACATAGGCAAATCCAACCCAATCCACCAGTACCATCTCAACTGTTTTCTTCTTCCTATCCCCGATTCAAACCTCAATTCTCTTCCAGAACCTATTCGTGATCTTGGTGTATACATTGATCATTCTTTATCCTTTCGTTCTCATATAGATATTATCTGTCAGAAAGCTAATAGCTTATCTACCTTTTATTCCGTTCTGTTCTTGTACATCTGTTGATCCCTACGTTAGAGCCTACCGATCGTTCATTTTACCCGTTCTTGAGTATGCTTCACCAGTATGGTCTCCCTCTGCTAAGGGTCTTATTAGACAATTAGAGAACCCCAGCACCTTTTCACTAGATTAATACATTATCGTACCACCCTTCCCACTACCTCACCCCCCATTTACAATCTTAGAATTGATAATTATCATTTACATTCTCTTTATTCACGACGTTTAGTCGCTGACATCATTTTTGCTGTAAAGATAGTTCGTTCACTTGTCGATGTACCTATGTCAGATTACTATTCTTTACGAAATTGCTATTCTCGTCACAATGCATTCTCTATTCACATTCCCATTGCTAAACGAGAGAATCTTCGTAGTTCATTTGCACATCGTACAACTCGTTTTTTGTGTAATTTACATCGAATTTGTAATCCAATTTTGTCAATTCATTCTATTAAATTCCACTTATTTCGCCACCCCGATCTCCCCCTTACCCTACAAGTACAAGTACTCAATCTATAGTTATCTATCCCGGTGTTTCCATTGATCAAACAGTCACATGGATCTGAACGGTCCCCTTCCCGTTCTGAGGCCTCGTCCACCTCACTCCTACTGGAACTCCGGAGATATGATAGCTATCGTCAAATTACCCCTGTCACCTTCCCCAAGTCCTTACATTATTATAATTATTTTTCTCATCGTTTCTGTATTTGCTGTCGCACCTGTCACGGGTGTATCAAATAAATAAATAATAAAAAAAAAAGATTGTCTCATTCCTCCCTTATCTATTCATCTATTCATACACTATCTAGTCAGTCTCTGATCATGAATAAGATTGTGTTATCCGATAAGATACAGTCTTGGTCTCTGATTGGTTATCGCCTATACAATGAGACATTTGCCACAGGGAGTGATTGTGTGTAGGAACCTTTAGTCTGAACTAAGCTTAGAGGAAGATAGAACACTTAGAGGAGAAGGAGTTATCACCTCATTTACTCATTCCTTTGACTTCTATCGATGGATGAACAATAAGGTAATTATTGTAGTCGATGAAGCGAAAGATTAACAAGTTGATTCATCTCTTTATGTCATGTAATCTTACCGATCTATTAATGAGGTCATGAATGAGTTCCTTATTGTTCTTGTCTGATACAATGAATGATAGAAGGTACACGTGTAGTATGGAGGGAACCCAAAAATGTCTACAAAGAAACCGTTTATGATTTATTTTTGTATTTTTTGCCATTTAATCAGTCTAGCAAATTCCTAGATTCGAGTGCAAGGGCCTCGAAAATGTAACGAAACGTGCTGTTGTATCCGTTGCTTTGATAGACGATATATGTTATTCAATGATGAATGATTCGTCATCTACAGAATGATTCCACCTTGAGTTGATTCCACTCACTCATTATCAATCCCTCTATCATCTCCACTCCATTTCCTTCTTCTTCTCTTCATTTGGTATGAAGAGGAGTGGTTGTTGGTTGTCTCTCATAGATTCTTCGTTATATGTCCAGATTGGCGTGAGTTGTCTCAATTACTCCCCTTAGGGGGAGGAGGACTTCTACTATCTACGAGGCATACTTTGTATCTCCAGTATGTAATCATTATCTAGGAGATATAGAGATAAAGAGAGAATAGATGGGAGGGCACAGAACATCTATCTATCTATCGGCTTCATTGCAACAATTGCATGATAAGGTCTTCAATCTCACTCTTACAACAATTGTAACTGTCGTAGTAGTACGTGTCGTAGGTTGTAACTTTTAACAACCTTATGATATCTCATGATTATTGAAATATTAATACTCGTTTCCTCTACTAAATGGATTGGAAATGAATATCTGTATTAGATATCCGTTAGCAAGATTTAGTTTCCCTCCCTCTCTCTCCACTTTATCCTAGATACAAAGAGAAAGAGAGAGAGTAGTAGTGGAATGATTAAAAAGTACAAGGTATGTCATGTCATTCATGTTATGAGGGAAGAAAAGAAGTGATTATGGTAGAATTCATTGTGAGAGATGAGAGAAATGAATGAGAAGAAGAAGAGATTAATTGATGATGATGATTACGTTGAATGATGCATGTACATCATAGGGAGAGGGAGAGAGTCCTAGAGGGAGAGGGAGAGAGTCCTAGAGGGAGAGGGGGGAGAAGTGAGAAGGTTGTCGTCTACTCAGTTTACGATGTGGTGAGAAAGTAAGACAAAAAGAATGAAGATAGGGGAAGGCAGATGTTCAGAAGAGACGAGAAATGAATAGATAGAGGATATGAATAGAATGAGAATGAATCACTTACTGTAGATAGAAGAAGAAGAAGAGACTATTCATTCATATCTAATCTCCTCCTAGTATGGTGTCCATCCCCGTGTAGTCATTTCGACGTCACATGAGAAGATGTAATTAATGTGGAATAAGAATGTATTAGAAATGTCCTATGTGTCTGTCTACTATTCAATATCTTTCATTCTTTGCTGTTTGCTAATGGATACAATATTAAGAGAGAGTACTACGTGTTTTGTATCGTTCCATTCTTTTCCCTTCATATCCTTCTTCATTCTTAATTGTGAATCGTTCATTTTATCATATAAACATGATTATTCATGAATAGGTTCATATATCATAGATCAGAGAATGAATCTTAAGCTCTTTTGTCTTCCCATCTAACCTCTTCCATTTCCTCTTCTTTAACTTCCTTTTTACTTCTTCAAATTCTAAGACTCTACTTTCTTTTCATAATAGAGGGGGTCACAACTTTAACGACTCAACTTGTTCCTCTATTCTCTCATCGGCATCTATAGACATTAGAGGAAGGTCTGGTTGTAAGGGGGTCTCGATAGATTGTAAACATATTCATTCTATTGGATCAACTGTAAATTCATCATTCCACTCATCTTTTATCTTCTTTTCCTTCTATAGATTGCCGATTATGATTATGTGATATATTATAATTTAATCTTCCTTTAATGAGAGAGAGAGACTGTACTCTCTCTCCTCATAAGGGGGCGGAGTCATGAGTACAAAGTGGGAGGAGTCTATGAATGAATTAAGGGACGAGTTATTGAGATAAAGAAAAGAATAAGATGATCTATTTATATCCATCATCTCTTTATATTCTATTGTTGTATCCATCAAAAGTTGTCTCAATATAGAAGGAAATTGTTCAATCTGTCACTTAGTCCATGTCTCCCCCTCTCCTCTCTCCCTCTCTCTCCATCATAACCTCCTCTTCATTTGAACTTGTCTCACCTCTTCATTTCAATCATATCTCCTCTCCTCCTCTTCTTCTTCTTCTTCATCTTCATTTTCTTTGTAATCTTATCTCATCAGCTGACTTTTTCTTCTCTTCTCTCATCTAGTTTCTCATACTCTTCCATTGTTTTGCCGTGGTTATCTCTAACTTCTCACCCCCCCCCCCCTCATCTTCCATCCACCTCCCTTCACCCCTCTCCCTTAACCTCCCTCAACCCTTTTTACTCTATCTTGTATCATCATGAAGTTCTCTGTATAAGTTGACTGTGTTGTTCTATTGGATATTCGTGTCATTAGAGATATAAATTGAATGTCCGCGAACGGAAAGAGGGGATGGTTTGAGAGAGGGAGGAGGGAGAGGGGGAGGGAGAAGGGGAATCCTCCCTCCCTCCTTTGTACTTTAACATATAAACACTTTTGCCAACTGTTCCCTCGTGATGCCACTCCTCACTTCTCACTGTATATTATATTGATATGTCTACACGACAGCCACAACACAAATGAAGTGGCTGGCCCCAAATCAAGGATTCTCCGATGTTTAGTGGGCACTTGCTTGTTGTTTAGAGGGTTGGCGCTCTGCCAAAATGCTATTTGCAGTCATTTTCTTTTCGTTGATCTCTCGTGTAGCATGTATCTATCGATGATTATCTACCTGTACAACTCCTCCTTCTCCTCCTCTATTCATCTCTCTTCTTCTTCTTCTTCACCGTTCTTCTCTTCTTCTTTCAATGCTTCCGTTAGTGTTCTTTGTTATGCTCCACAGCTCTAATCTGTGTATGCCTCCTTAGTGTCTCTCTCTCTTTCTCTTCCTCTCCTTGTATATTCCATAGGATGGAAGAGATAGAGGAATGATCTCTTCCTTCAGTACATTTAGATCTCCATGACACTCTTTTTGTATATACTACTAAATCAATCTGATGGAGAAGTAGAAGAATAAAGGAGGTGTCAACTATATCCAAATCCATATTCTTTGATCTTTGATCTTTCTATATGATCAATCTCATGATGACAGTCAGTATTTTCTTCCTTCGTTTTGTTCTATATTTTATCTATTCATCAATGCATTCCTAACCATATAAGTCTTCTCTTTCTATCTTGTATCTTCTTCTTCTTCTTCTTCATTGTGAACATATACCATGAGTAGAACTATGCATTCTCGATTATTGTTCTTCTTCTTTCTTCTATTTTATATCCATTATATTCTATGCTCTTCTCTTTCTACACAACTTCCACAGTCTCCCTCTCTATCTCCTTCTTCTTTCAACATATGTGGATGGCATAAATGGACATGACTGACCGTATAGACAGAAAGAAGAACAACATTCCTCTGACTAGAACCTCTGTCCGAATCAACGGCGTCTTGACAATATTTATAATATTAATAGAGTACATTTCCATGCTTTTACATAATATTCTTCGTATTTTATTATCCTTTGTATGGATTATATGCAGTCTTTTTGTTCATTCTCTATATTATCATTCTCCTCTTCCTTCCATCTTCTCAACTTACTTGTCTATCCCCCTCCATTCTATTTTCATCTCTTCTTCTTCATTCGTCTACACATATATGTAACATATTCCTTATGTTCCTTATAGATAGAAGGAATATAATATTATTATAATCTAATCTTACTTTTCAATCCCTCTATCATTACCGTATCTCTCCTTCTCTTCTCTCATTTAATCAAACTGTTCACTCCTCTCTTCTCTCTATTCCTCTCCCCTACCATTTGTCGTATTTACCAATAAGATCAGTCTAATTTGTTTATCTCCGTGTTGGGACCACCTTGTCTCTCCCTCCCTTCCTTCTTCTAGATATCTCTCCATCTCCTTCTGCTTCCATCCTTATTTCATGTCTTCATGATTCTAATTGGTCAATACAATGAATCAATTCATTCATTCTTCTCATATCTCTATCTCTTCATTCATCTCTTCATCTTAATTCTATCATATTCTTATCTTACTTGAATGATCTTCCCTCTTTCTCTATCCTTCTATGATATCATTCTATTCAATCAATAGATCATCAGATGACCATCATTAACTTATCTTTCATTGATCTCTTCATCAAATCAATCGTAGATCACCATATGGGTTGTGATAGAGTAGAATAGAAGCAGACCACACCAAGTTTGACTCTCTCTCTCTCTCTCTCTCTCTATTCCCCCCTCTGTCCATCTATGGTCCATCCGTTTGTTATGGGAGAGTGGTAAAGTGTCGGGCCTTTGAACAATCCCTCCACCCTCTCTCTCTCTCTCTCTCTCTCTCTCTCTCTCTCTCTCTCTCTCTCTCTCTCTCTCTCTCTCTCTCTCTCTCTCTCTCTCTCTCTGTCTTATCATTCTACCCTCCATCCGTCGTGCTTCATGATAAGCCCCCATCCAGTCATTCTCTTCCCCTATTTGGTTACCCAAACATGAACAGTTTACAGTAGAGATTAGAGAATGATCACTAACTACAGTAAGTATTGATAGTTGGAAGTGGAATGGAATAGTGCCAAGTGGAACAAGAAAATGGAGATGACTACTCTATCTTCATTCTGAGAGAGGCCAATTGTTTCCCCTCTCTCCAGGTCTCCATTTAAGGAAAAGCTAGAGGGAGACGACGGAGACCTTGTCTTACTCTTTCTATCCTCATTTCATTCTATGGGTCACAATCTCTCTCTCTCTCTCTCTCTCTCTCTCTCTCTCCCTCTCTCTCTCTCTCCCTCTCTCACTCTCTCTCTCTCTCTCTCTCGTTCTCTATGATAGAGGAAGTAAAGTATTCAACATCTATTCTCTTCTACTTCACTTGTACCTCTCATACTCGTAGATTCATGAGATTTCTCTCCCTCTCCCTCTTGATTATCCTCTCCCTCTCCTTCTATGGTACAGGATATTGAGATAATGAATACAAGTAAGTAATGAGTCAAAGATGATGAGAAAGTCAGTGAAGGGTAGAGAGAAGAGATAGAGAAGGAGAGGGAGGAGTGACCCATGCCTATTCATTACTTTGTCTTCACTTTCCTCATATGAGACTTCTTCGTCCTTTTCATTGTCTTTTCTACTATAGAATGTATTACTCAAAGAATGAAGAAGACATGGAATAGATTAATCATGAGAGATCATTTCATCTCTATCTATCTAAACCATGATCATCATATTTTACAATATACAGTATGATTGGTTATTCTATCTCTCCATCGTTATCATTCTCTCCCTCTCCCTCTCCTTCTCCCTCTATCTCTCCCTCTTCTTCTTCCTTATCAATAGACTCTTCTCTTCTCTATTCTCTCACTCATCCAGCATGATTCTCCTCTCCATATGATTCATTCTACTTATAGTCTATACTATTCATTCCTCCATTTCATCATTTCCTCCCCACTTCCCATATCTATTGATACATACTGTATCTATCTACCGTATCCCATCTCGTATGGATTACTGTATCTCATGATCATCACTTATCTGCTTCTATTTCATCTCAATATAATATGGACAAAGGATGTAGTAATTGTAGTATAGGGTAGCACCTTTGTGTCAATTCGATCTCCATGAATGAAAGCATCATTATCTCACCTATTCCTTCCTACCTTTACCTCCCCTTCCTCCCCCCCCCCCTTCCTCTCTCTCCCTCTCCTTCCTCTTCCTCTCTCTCCCTCTCCTTCCTCTTCCTCTCCTTGTACCTCTCCATCTTAGATACCGAATAAGGTGGACAGCAATAGAATGAATGAATGTTCATTATAGAGAAGGAATAGAGGGAAATACTCCATAGATAGAATAGAAGAAGGAGTCAGTACTAATTGTTATCTATCGTGTTAGAAGACAACCAAATGATAGTTGTAGAGGAAGAGAAGAAGGAGAGGGAGGGAAGAGTCAGAAGGAGAGGGAGAGGAGTCAGAAGGAGAGGGAGAGGGAGAGAGATGAAAACAAGTGTTTTCTACTGGTCTCTTCGTTGTCTTATTCTATAGAGTAAGAATGATGGCTGGACCTCCCTCTCCCCCGTCCATCTATCCTCTCTCCCTCTCTCTCTCTTCATCAATGATGAATGTCATAGTTGATAGTAGTAGCCTATGGTTGTATCTGTGTTCTCTATATTCCTTATATGTAATATATCCATATGAATGATACAATATTGTATTCTTCCTTCTAATACTCAATAAGTGTATAATGAATGGTATGGGATGAATCTATTGATATGAATCATTTCATATCTTATCGATATCTATCTATCTATCATCATTGTCGATAGATTCAAATGAATCATATCAACCTTCTTCTTTCTCTCAGACTATTCATGATTCTCTTCATTCATCCATATCATTCATCCTCTTCTTCATCTCAATCACAATATATCTGGAACATTTCTTCATTCACTTCAATGAACTTACAACTAGTATCATCCCCTCCTCTATCCCTCTCCCCCTCATTCTCCCTCTCCTCCCTCCTCCTTCTATCATTGTCTTATCTATACGTCTTTCTGTATCATTCAATTGCCCTTTTATATTCTTCTTCTCCTTTTATCGATCGCTTTCCTTTCTTCTTCTTCTTATCATAATTATCATATACTTCCCCCTATCTATCATCATCTCTTCATCAATTGAGTCCCTCTACCATTCGTATCATCCATATATTCTATTCCATTTATCTATCACTGCATATTTCTTGTAACACCTCAAATACCATCTACCCTCCTCCCCTCCCTCTCCTTCTTCTCTCCTCCTCCTCCTCTATTCTCCGTTCTCTTCTATTCATCATAAGTCTCAATTCAATTTAACGCTCTCCTATTCATCCATAATTGTTGTCCATTTTGAATGAAAAGATTTTATTTCTTGTTTTCTCCGTTCCGTTTGTCCTTTATCCATTCCGATCTCTCATTCTCCCCTCCAATTGATCAATAATCATTCATGATTACAGTAATGTCCACACGTGTTCTTGTTCTACTCTTCTCATTAGCTACCGTATCCCTTGGTGGAATCTACAACGATCGTAGTCGAAATTCAATCGATTATGCGGATTACGGTAGATATCAGGATGAATATCGAGGTTCAAGATCACCTGAATATGTATCTGGAGTGGCTACTGTATCAGGTGAGGATTATTGATTTATTCATTTCATCAATATATGATGGAGATGTATTATCGATTACTTATGATACTTTGTTGGTTTCATATCACGTCGTCATTCTCATTACATCTCCATTTTAGAGAACGCGACACATTTTCATTTGTAGACGCTTATAAGATTTCACTAAAATGGTATATGATATTAGTCTGAAGATGAGGATTGTATAGAGTATAGAGTACTTATGAGATATGAAGATCGTGTGAATGTGAAACTGAGAGATGAAGAGAGAGGGAGAGGGAGAGACTCAAACAAAGCGTGTGAATATCTATCCATAGGATGACTTCTTTGACTGCATACGTAGAATATATTAGTAGACGATCTTTACTAATTTAATAGGAGATTACGGTAGATACACTACTATGTAAGAATATGTCGAGAGAAGAAGAAAGAATAGAGGATAGAGATGATGATACGAATAGGATATTATATATATTACTGTATGATGAATAGAAAGATGATTAGTAGTTACGAATGAAGAATGAGATAGTAGATGATGATGATGAAGATGATGAAGAATGTTAGTATTAGTTGTTGTTATTGATATATTACTAGTTATTAATGTATATTTATCATATTAGATAGATGAATTGATGATTAATCACAATTATTTCTTCTGAATGAATGAATATGATATCTATTCCAGGAGAGTCTCATACATATGATGATCGTAGTATGTGTGAAGAAGTTTGTGAAGTTGCATGTGTATTGAATAAGGTATGCATTATTGATTTATTGATTGATTGATCTATCAATTCTATTTTCTCTTTCAGGTTACATTAAAGGGTGTGATGTACAATATGCACTTGTGCTCCAAGCTCAAACCACCAAAGGTATGAATTTATCGATTAAATTATGTATCATAGTCTATTGATATGTAATTATCAAAGTATGGAATATGAATGAATGAACGAATGAATCTAGCAGGCAGCTCCATTCTTCTCAACTCTTCGTGGTAATTCATTCTATCTCACTCTATTCATTCTCGCTATTATCATCGTTGGAATCATCATTCTCGTCACTATGTGCTTCTGTTGTTCATATTGCTGCAGGTACTGTAATCTACCATAACCAATCAATCGATACTGTATCCTCAAGTACAGTAACCTCGATGACTACCGTAATCTGATTCATAATCTTGTTTATAGACAATCATCATCAGCAGCATCATCTTCTTCAAGGGGAAGTAGTAAACAAGCATTGGCACATAATGAAGATGGAGAATTCAAGTGAGTTATCATTATCGATTTATTTCAATCGATTGATACAGTGTTCATTTCCTATCTAGTATCATTTTAATCATTCATTACTGTAGTATTAGCGAAGATATCTGAATATATTTGTGATATTGATTGTATGAATTACAGAGAATATTTGAATGGAAATGGAATGAGTAATGGTAATGGAATCAGTCATCATGATGAGATTGGAGCTGTGAAAAGGGAACGAGATTTCACACGAAGACCACGTCCTGTTCCTCAAATTGTTTGATTTTATCTATTCAATCAATCGATATTTGATTCATTCCATTCAATCAATATTCACTTATTAGGAGTAGTACATTATGAGCCTAAGGCTTCTATCCTTGTCAATCTTTTCTACTTGCCTTATCTTCTTAATGATTGGATCAATAATCGATCGATTCATTCATTTACAATATCATTCTCAATTTCTGTAATAAGTGCTTCACCATTTTTTTCATTATTGAATACGTATCATACTTTCATACGGTTTTATTGATTAGACACAAAGATCAAAGATCACATTTTCTTCCTCCTTTAATTATGTTTCACTCAGGTTATATACCCTATTGTTTTTGCTAATACTCCCCATCCCTTCATCGTTCATATTGTGTATAGTTCAGGGGATTCTCATATTATGCAATAATCTAATTATTACGAGTCCTCTCAATCAATCGATAATTTCCTATTCCCCTTCATCCCTTTCACATTCATATTATATTGTTTATATTTCTATCGATTTACACTACAACACTACCGTATTCCTCCTCTTTCTATACTGTATAGATTCAAACTTGTATTCATTGTCTTTCCTTTCCATCTCCTTTAAATGTCAATTTGTTCTTCCAAATGATGAATAGGCTAATATAAGAATGACCTCATTTCCCCCAACTTTAAATAGATCGATTCAATCTATTACTGTTATTATTATCGATCAATGAAATCGAATGACCAATCAATCAATATAATCATTATCACACACAGTGAGTGATATCATTCGTTAAGAGTAATTATATGATAAAGAGAATATAATTTATGCGTTCATTGGAATAATTTGATGACAATATATGGTATGACGTGATGATTAATATGGATGAAAGATTGTAATGACTAATGAATGTAGAATGAGGAAGTTGTATAGAAAGTACTGCAGGTATTACCAAATATATTGTGAATGACCTTCGGATAGTTTTCAACATGCGATATCTAAGAATGAATGAATCTAAAAAATCATATTGATATCTATGTGGTAGAAATAGACATGCACTTACAGTATTAACTACAGTAATCGAATCGATTGAAGATCGATCAATGATTATTGGCAAATGATTGATTAGCAGGTACATATGACGATGATTCTTTTAGAGAATTTGGAAAAACCAAACGATGAGAATTATGAAATTGAGAGATATTATTATAATTAAATGGATCTATCACACGTCTAAATTCATGGAATATTCTATGATTTTCATTTATTGTCAACGCTACCGTATACCATAAATGTCTAGGACCAGGGTCCAAACACTGGATCCTTTTAGATTACAATAATTTTTTAATTTTTTACGATCTCTTACACAACCAACTCTTACAATCTCACTCTAATGTCACTCTTGTTAATCTCATTCTTTCTTTCTCTCTTTCTATAAGTGATATCTTACCTGATTATTAAGAGTAGGAAAAGATTGAGATGAAGATTGAATAAGAATTGAAGAATATTGAGGAAGTGGAGGAGGAATACGAGATAGAATAGTAGAAAAAAGAGAAGGAGGCTTAGGAGTAGAAGGAGGAGGAGGAGGAGTAGGTGGGGAAATTGGAGGTGGGGAAGGTGGAGGAGGGGGAGGAGGAGATGAAGGAGGAGGATATGGAGGAGGGGGAGGAGGAATAAGACAATTCGTCAATGATGATCGATCATCCACTACTGTAGAATATATCATATGGTGGATTATATTATTGATTGATAGACTTACAAGAATCCCCCATCGCCATTCCACCCAATCCGGTCATACAAAACTGATCCGACTATAACAGAGAATCGATAATTGATATGAATGTACAGTATACCTGTGTAATATTTGAAGTCGAAGTGAAATTAGTCTGAAATGACATCATAAACCATATTTAATATGAATAATATAAATAAAAGTAACCATTGGGGATGAATGATTAGATTGAACAGAATCATTTCTACATGACATCAATCCATTTAGGAATCCTTAATATATACTATTATCAAGAGTATTTCAATGAATATTCTACCATTCTTTCCAAGTAATGAATTGAGTTCATTTGTTATTGACTTATCTCTTGATTCCTTCAATATATAATTATATTACTGTAAATCAGAATGATCATATACCGTATTCCGTGAACCCAATGATTCTGTCATTAACGATTCGTCTTTATTCTTCTTTTCATCTTTTCTAATATTTCTACTATATTCATTATCTCTATCCCCTCTTCTTCTTCTTTCTCGAGATCTTGATCTATCTCTTCTATCGATTGATTTATCTCTTCTTTCATAAGATCTCGATCTTGATCTACCTCTACTTCTACTTCTTTCTCTGTTCCTCCTATATTCACTCTGTAATTAAATCATTCATAGTACAACTATAAATCATATACCCAAATCCAGTAATACATGATGATATGATATTGAATACCTTTCTACTCCTATCATTGATGGTTCTATCAATGGATATTGATCGATTATATCCAAAACGGGAAGGAATAGGAGGAATCACGACATCTGATTCATTCAATACAATGTATAAATCGATATATTAGTAGATTTAAGTATTGATTAATGATACAATAACACCATTACCTGTAGAAGTATTCTTTTTGAATGATATAATATGAGAAGTAGATGGTTGACTATTCAGATCAATAGATATCTCCTCTTTATTTGATGCATCCATCATATTCCTTGTATCCACTACACATTCATCAACTTCATTCGTAATCTCTCCTTCTCCCTTTTCTTCATCATCATTATCATCATCATCTAATGTTATAACGACTGGAGTCGTATTCTGAATTTTAATTATTAAAAACTATTTTAAAATAAAGCTGAAGAGTTAGAGTGCTAAAGATCAACTCAATTGGAATAAGTGAATGAGCCTTATAAATGGCTGATATACCTGTGGATTAATCTGTTCTTTTTCAGCTTTCGGAGATACTTTAAGTTCAGCACCGTTAACGATATGGATATCGCCGTTGTTCAAACATTTCCTAGAAAAAAAGCAATTGAAATATGAAATAAAGATCGGATGAACAAACTGAGCAGCTATTTTGGATAGGAATTCTACAGTTCCCATTCCATTGTTTACTTTATCAGGCCTTCCAATGATAGAGACCATTTTAACATCACCAAAAAGAGAAAAATGATCGATAATTGCCTGTAACGATAATCTAGAAATTAACTAATATTAACTAATAATACTAATACTAAATTAACTAATTTATTTCGATACCTGAATGGAGTGCAAAGAGAAATCGATATTAAATATGAACAGTAATCTTGACTCAGTCATTGCAGCAGAATGAATGATTGAAGGCTATAAGAGAGATATTGAAGAGGTGGGCTAACTTATTTGCACTAGACAACACTTAATTTTTTTAGGTCAAACTAGTACTCATCTCTGTACCTTTTCTTTAGAAATGATGTTCATTGTAGGCAATTTCCCATCTTCTATGGCAGACAACTCAAAAGATCGTCATCAATCAATAATTGTCTTGAAAGTAAAATAATTATGAACAAAGAACGAATAATATTACAATCATACACAAACTAAAATAAAGAGGAAATGATTAGAAATCACATAACGAACAGGAAAGAGAAAAAAGTGACGTACCGTAATTTGATATCAGTATAAATCGATTCCGACATTTCTGTGTGAGATGCAAAGCGTTCACAAGTTTTTAAACTTTTAAAATATTCATTTAATTATTTAAATTATTATTTGTTATGTTGTAAATTTGATTTTTTTTAAATATTATGCAGAAAAATCACTTCAATATGCCACCATTTCATTGAAAATAGTTCACAACTTCATTTGTTCATTGTGAAATGTTCCATTTGTGATGAGCGGTGGTGAGATTAAGAGCTGTCCAGTACGGACATTAATATGCAATATAACTGACGACTTTCAATTTGAGGATAAAGGTAATCGTAGATCGTCTATTAAATATTTATCACTGTAAATTAATCTAGAATGGCACTCTGGTGATATCGATCAATTGTTATTCTGGGGATCGATTGGAGATATTTTACTCTGGCGTGAGAAATTCAATCTAAATGATTCAGTGGAATATTTTGTGTTTCAGCATTTGTTATATTATTTCTAAGCATTCTCTCAGGCTTCTTTGGATATTTTTTCACTGTGGCTTATCTGTGAGAGAATAGTATTCTTAACTAATTCAATTGATTCTTTCAGAAAAATAGATGCAATCAAGTCAAAGTCAGAACATAAGCACGATAAGAGTGAGATTAATAGTTTTCATCTAAATCATAAATAATTTTTAGAAAAGCCTACGAAAGAATTAACGGACAAATCAGAAATATTTGATCCCTATCTCGAACATGATAACGATGGTATTCATGATTCTCCATTTACAATTACGGTATAGGTCACAGTATTTTACATCATGTAGATATGTTTGTAATCGTTTTTGTAGTTCGGATCTATCAAAAAGCCTCCTTGATCGATGTCTACTCAAACGTCTCGAGACGCATTATATCTGCACTAAATACAATTCGTTAAATAAATATATCTACTTTCATGTACATTTCCACATATTTATCTCCTCTACATATTACATAACATACATAGGATGCATGCGAAATGCTATTGAGAGAAAAAAGTTTATTGAAACGTGGCCATAGAACTTATGAAGAATTATTGCGAATACAACAGTTATCATGTATCTATCGATTCATTCATCTTTGTTCTCAATATTTATTCATTCTTTTTCATCCACTCAATATATGAATCTACATTTCAAATTATGCAAGGTTCTACTACATATTACTATTGCATCTTATGGAAAATTTCGTCATCTGTAAAATCTCGTCACTTAAAACATTAGCTTAAATTGGTTACGTCCATTGTATTTTGCCTAATTTTACCACACATCGATTTATTGACTTCTAAATTAATTTAACTACGGTTCCGAAGAGGGCCACGTTAGGCTAATCAGTTTTTTTTCTCGACCGAATGAGGAAAAGAATGAGAACTCTCGGAAATTGAAACATGTATATAGTAACTTATCAAATCGCTTATGTACTAGACCTATTTGTAATAGCATCCTCTAATGCAGTGTTCAGAACTTGGAAAATGCACGAAAATGTGGAAAATACTGTTCAGAAGTTCAGTCGGAAAATGCTCGGAAAATGCTCTAAGCAAGTTTTACTGGGTTTTTAGTTGAATATCAACCTTAAAGAGTTGCAAACAATGTTGCGTACGCATTTTATTGATGATAAGCGATAATATTAAATATGGACTCGCTAGATTGATTTTTCGCATCATTTCCATTGATTTTCGGCTCAAAGTGCTCAAAAAAGCATCATACGATATATATTTCAGTAGCATACTTTATAAATGACCTAAATTAGTTGTTTTCTATGAAATAACGAGTTTCAACGCATTTAAAGTATAAAACCATCTTTTTCAATCCAAAATCGAGCATTTTCGGGCATTTTCCACCTGAACTTCTGAACAGCATTTACCGCATTTTCGATCATTTTCCAAGTTCTGAACACCGCATAAGCAACAATATTTGTCAGTGAAGTGAGAAGGGCATGTAATGTGTTCAACTAAAAGTACCACATTAGCACTTTTCACTAAAAAAGAATAATTTTTTTCAATTCAAATTATACGGAAAATGTTCTTGTGAAGTCGGGTGAAGAAGAGTAAAGTGGTGAAAAGGGGTGAACTAGTAGGGTGAAGTATATTATTTGCCTTTGCGCCTCCGACCAGGGCTGTGCGAAAAAAAAATTTCGAAAAAAAATCGAAAAACGAAATTTTTCAGAAATAAAAGTCGAAAAATTCGAAAAATTTCGAAAAAAACGAAAAATGTTGTACAAAAATTTCTAGATGTTTTTTCTTTTGATTTCTCGCGACTTTATTGGATTACACCCGTCCCCGTTACTATATCAAGCGAAAGAGTACTATCTAAAGTGTCTTTTTGAGAGAGTTTGGATTAGTCTATGGTAGTTGAGTTAGACAGAATATATTTAAGAGAATTTTCCAGACAAAATATGACAATTACAGTTTTAGAAAATGATTAAATTATTTAAAACGTTGCCTGGAATACAACTAAAGAACTTTAAAATATCACCGAATCGATAAAATAATCAATTTTGAGTCTTATTTTCTATTCTCATTTTTTCGATTTTTCGAGAAAAAAGTCGAAAAATTTTTCGTCGAAAAAATTGTTTGAAAAAAATCGAAAAATCGAAAAACGAAAAACTCAGGTAAAACCGCACATACATTTTACAGCTAGGAAAAATACAGGCGACAGCTACAATACATGCATGTGAACTGTCAAAATACATACATTTTACAGTTAGCGATATGTATGTTTTCTGGCTGTTTTCTACCTTTTTCATAGCTTTTAGCTGTTTCTTGCCTTTTCTTTGACTGTAACATACATTTTTTCTAGCATTTTTAAAACAATTTGCTGCCTTTTCTCTAGCAGTTATTAGGCTGTTTTCTACCCTTTCTTTTACTACTTGTTCTGTACTCAGGAATACTGCCAGCGAATAAACAACGATTTATTGACGTAAATATACATGAAATTTTAAATAAAAATCAAATGTGAACCAGCCAAGGAACAACAACAAACTATGGAACGATCATAGCAATAAATATCTAGCGATACAAATAAAAAACATTAGCAATTCTCCTTCAATTTCTTCATTCCTTAATTCTTCATCCTTTGCACGTAATCGACCTCTCATCGCCTACAGTATACTTCATTCATTCTTTCTACTTAGCCAATCAATCAATAAAGTACCTTTCTATAATGTTGATGATCAGTAATTGTCTCATCCTCATTTTCCAATTGAATATGCTTTAATCTCTTTCTTTCCTCTCTTTCAAATGCCAGTTTTCCTTCAAGGTTCTTTATTATATCATCTGTTGATGTAGATTCCCTTCTTAATCTGAATTAATCAATCAATAATCCCTCATATCTACAGTACAACTTACAAGTTTGGCTTCAATCGATAATACTTCTCTTTAAATAATCTTCTCTTTCAATACCGTAATCCTCTCAGCTCCTTCTCTCATTACTCTAGCTGCCATATCTTGTGCATTTCGAAATGGTTCCTAAAAAGAAATAGATAAATTCTGATTAGAAAAAAACAAATTTGTAATCAATCAATCAACCAATACCTCTAGTATTGCAGTTCTTTCATGTTCATGTTCATCTAATTCTCTTCTCTACATATTTCTCAATATTTCATTCTATCTTGAGTATTTCTCAATTGAGTCATCAATGCATTACTCTACAACAAGTATAGTATATTCATCTCTTCTCAATCTAATCAATAATCTAGTCCATCATCGTTATATCTATCTCATTTTCCTTATGTGAGATCATACAGGGAAGCATTGCCGCTAGCGCTATAGCGGGAAGAACCCACCCGGTTTTGGCACCTGACCAACTCGATCTAGGAAAACATTCGCTCAAAATGAAAATGAATTAGCCAAAATTCACTCAAACATGAAATTTTTGCATCCCACCCACCCGATTTTAATTTCCAGCGGCAAAGGTTGCCCAGGTATCGGTGAGATACTAATTATCTTCTAAATGTAATATTCTCGTAGAACAGTTACTCATCCTACTGCTTGAGACAATTCAACTACGGTTTAATTTGAAACAATATTTTTGCTAATCGATAAATCAATCAAAACCAACTTGATTCGGATCTGCTCAATTCACTTTATCATCTCTATTACTTCATCATCTTCTTCATTCATTCCATTCTTCTTCATCCTCAATTCATATTCACTATACCTTCTCTTGATTCAATTATACTAATCGATCACCTGTAATCAGACAACTATTTTATGGTATAACTGAGCATCCTACGTATAACATAACTAATTTATATTTACCAATATCCAATTCTATCAATACATTTGCATGTTAATAATCATCCATAGGCGGGCGCGTGAAAGCGAATTTTTTGCTTACAGCCTTGCTTTCCCATCGGGGCTTGGCTAATCGCCTTGCCTCGTAAATAAATTGGAAAATTTTCCGCATACTCATGCGCACAGCCATACATGGGCGGCCATTGCCGCTGGAAAGTAAAATCGGTGGGTCGGAGCAAAATATGGGGCATGTAAATATAATAATTTCACTTCGCGGATAATTTTTGAGCGATTTTGGGGAAAATCAGGTGGGTCTTGCCGCTAGCGACAATGCCGCCCATGTATGCGCACAGCCTTCCCTCCTTTCTCCCAGTATTAATATATAATTTATAAAATGAAACTAGATTATCAATTGATAATAAAATGCGAGTACGCAGCCACTTACGTGTTCTTTCAATTCTCTATTTTACGATAGTGAGCGAGATACGATGGCTCAATCATTCTGTAGTCCTTTGATTATCAATTGGATCGATTCAACTGAATGTTCATAGTTGAGTATTGGATACTACGGCAGAAGTCCAGACTGGGAGTGAGCATAAATGAGGCACGATATTGTTCTTCATCTTCTTCCTTTCTTTTCTTAGCCATGTGTATCTTCCTCCTCCTCAGGAGCACTGAAATCGCCAGGGTCGATGATGTTGTATAAGAAAGTGTAAACAACAATCAATCTTGTTCTGTGGGAAATAACTCAGCGAAATACAATTAAAATAGGAAAAAAACATCAACTAATTGTTTACCTTCCATTTCATCCAATTATACACATGGAGATGGACAGCAGGAACCGCACAATCGACTTCATCTACAAATATTTATAATTATATCAATCACCAAACACGAAATATTTAAACAGAAAAAGAATACCTTTCTTTCGCTGGGAAAGAAGCAAGATTTGTATCCGACGATGCCCCCCGATGTTACCCTGTGGAACGTATAGACAATCACGGCAATTTAACGTTGAATAACAAATAAACCTTAGAAAATAAATAAAAATTAATTTTTGAGGGACAGCGAACGCACCGCGTGAGGCAATAGCCGCATCGCGTCCAGACAGTTGCAAGCTGTGTCACATATATGATTTCAAACTTTTTCCTAACTTTTTTGTAAAAAAGGCAGAAAAAAGATGGCAAAAAGTTATGATGTCTAGCAATCTCTAACAGTTTTGTAGCTTTTAGCTGTAAAATGCATTTTTCCTAGCTGTTTCCTAACATTTAACTGTTTCCTAGCTGTAAAATGTATGCGTGGTGTTCATATGTCTAACAATTGCTAGCTTTTTTGTAGCTTTTAGCTGTGAAATGCATTTTTCCTACCTGTTTCCCAACATTTAACTATTTCTTAGCTGTAAAATGTATGCTTGGCGTTCATATGTCTAACAATTGCTAGCAATTTTGTACCTTTTAGCTGTAAAATGCATTTTTCTCGCCTGTATTCTAACATTTAGCTTTTTCCTAGCTGTAAAATGTATGTGCGGTTTTACCTGAGAATGCACAGCCCTGGCCCTCCGACTACCACCTCCGTATTCGCGACCGTGCAAAAGTCGTTCAAAACTGCAAAATAGAACAGGGTTTTCGTCTCAAGATAACGAGACCGTGGGAAAAGTTGGGATTTTGCCAATTTTCCTTCTAAGCGAAATTTCTCGTATTTCGCGTGTAGCTTTTCTAGTAAGTGTATTGCATAGTTTATTATTTAATTATATCTCCCTATTTTTATATGTCGCGTTGTGATTCGTTTTCCAGTTCTGACGCTAGTTAATTATTTTCTTGTTCTCAGATATTTAAGCTGTTGATTCGCAATGAGGAACGGCATCTCTCTTTGCCTTGTTGCCCTTCTTTTCTCTTTATCCATACACAGTACGTTTGCTACCAATGAAGATGATGACAAAGTGAGTGATTGATTCCTGTGATAGCTGTTTCTGAATGTATATATTGATAGCACGAACACAATGAAGATATTCACGATGCTGACTTCGCAAATGAATTCGGGGATGACAAAGAAGCTTCTGAAGGTTATTCTACAGGATCTGAAGGGGTATGTACAAATGTTTCGTTATATAGTCAGTATTTAATAACTCATTCAGTATTTTGTAAATTAGTCAGTAATACTTGGACACTCGTAATCATTGTCTTTATTAGGATCATGTAGAAGTTCGTGATCAACCTTTATTCACTGGAGTTGGCTCAACTGCAAAGGACCTTCCTACTCTACGAGTTCTTTTCTGGTATCTTTTTCTTGTTCTAGTTCTTTTTAAACACTTCCCCAAGCGAATTTAATCGAGTATCTTAATTATATATTAGTATGCAAATAAATTTAATGCATCATTGCAGTGTTTCTTGTGGATATCGTCAGGCATTCGATCAATATTCAAACTTTGTTCGTGAGAAGTATCCTCATATGGTTATTGATGGAGGAAACTATCCTCCTGTAGCATGGAAGACTTATCTTGCTCAGGTTTACATTACACTATCCAAATCTCAATCAATATTAGATATTTGTAGGCAATAAATATTCTAAAGATGGCAGGATTGATCTCAATAATAACTGGATCAAATCCATTTACTGCTCTTGGATTAAACACTCCTTCAGTTCTTGAATGGGCTCATGGTAATAAGTTATCCGCTTGTATGATGCTCTTCCTCGTATCCAATATGGTTTGTATTCATTCAACCATATACAATATTAATAAGTTATAATAAAGGTTGAATCTACACTAATGTCAACTGGAGCTTTCGAGATCTACTTGGGAGATACACTTTTGTGGTCAAAGCTTGAAAGTGGCAGAACACCAGCTCCTGGAGAATTACTTCAGGTACATTTATCCATCAATCAATAATATCGATTGGTTTTTCTATTGTAGATGATCGACAGCCAATTAGAACTAGCTGGAAAGATTCCAGCCAAGGCAGTTTCATCTGAAGAAGGATTCCAATTTGAACCATAAGTCAACTATGCCCATCTACTAATCATCACATCTCATTCAGAGTATTATTGTATTGTATATGTGTGCTATTTCTATTTCTTATCTTTGACTGTTGGTTTCCCGTCCTTATACGGTTTATATCTCAACGCCAAATTCTCAATTTGAAATGACTCTTTATATAATACATTCATCCGTTTTATTCTTTGTACTACTCTTTGCTCAAAGGTTGTGTCCTTTAAATCTACACACAGTCAATTCATTCTCATAAGTCTTTTCATTATTTATTACTATCAATGATGTAAATGTTAATAATAAATGTGATCTACCCGTATACTCTAATATGTGATACAATGAAACTATACATAATCTCTTGGCCATGCTGGACGTAATGCATCAAATTCATCAGATGACAATTCATTCATTACCATTCGATCAAGAATCTACAATGTACCGCAATCATAATTCGTTCATCACATTGCTCTTAAAGGCGTACAAAACAAATGAATACCTCTTTCCTATTAGCAAATCCCTCCTCTGTCAAATTTTTCACAGATTCTAAAACAACATCGGGATCGTAGTTATATTCTAAAGCAATCAACATTCAAATTAATAATCATACACATTTTGATAAATCAACCTTTTTGTACTTTATCACAGAGAGCAATATTATCAATGATATTTTGAAGGGAAAGTTGTCTCTCTAATAGACAATGTTCAGATCTGAATGGTCCTATTGATCTACGTATCAACCTATAATTATCGATTAGTACACTATATGATATATGATTGAATACCTGACTGGAGATGCAGTACTCCCTAATCCAGTTCCAATCTCATTCACCATGCATCTACAATATTATAATTATATTATTACCACTTCAATCGATAAGAACAACAATGTATATATAAATAATAGTTACCGTAACCATGCATCAGTCTCTCCTACAGTATCAACTACAATGGCTAGATATGGCAGTTTGAACAGTAACAATTTCAATGACACGACCAACTACAAAAAACAGTGGTTGATGAAATGGTAAAAATATTTTTAAAACCTGTGATCCAGGTAACTTTGGTCGAGGTACTCCTTTTGATGCTAATGAGAAAGCTTTCGAACTCTAAAATGTATGATCATTTGAATTAACATATTTGATATCTATATCTTACCTCTAGATCAACTTCTGCCATTTCAAATGCCATTCTTCTATAATCAGCTCGAGCTTTTGCTAGTAACTTCATAACATTTTGTTTACTAATATGATCTACATAACATAGTATTAATCATTACCCACCATTATTCATTTAACATACCATAAGCTTCCCTACGTATCACTTTTCCTTTAATCTCATGTTTATGAGTTTCTCTCCCAAGTATAGCTTCTATCCTCCATTGAGATTCCCATTGTTCTTTTCGTATTTCATCCAGACGATCAACCCCATTATTCACTCCGAATACTATAATTATTCCATTTATCATTATTATTACAATAACCAATAATACCACAGATTCCGGAACTTGTTGTTTCGATAGGATGCAACTCTTCGAGTAACACATCTTCAGATCGAAATGTTTCCCCGATAACAAGTGGATGTTGCGAATAATCCAACTATCAAGACTAATGTAGCCATATAATAATCTATTAAGAAATCAACCTGTTTCTTCTTTCCAGTTACAATAAGAGCACCAGTCTTTTCGTGTTCCTCAACCACTGGCATCTGAATCACTGCCATTCAAAACAATATTGTCTCATAAATTTACATCAATACTAGGTAAAGCCGGCCATCCAGTAGCTGCGTTCCCCTGCGAACATATCCGCTTCAGAATACTTTTCTTCAATCCCGTCAACGACAAGTCGGCTGGCTTGTAGACACAAAGAAGACCATTCAGAGCCAATCTAACTTTCTCCCTCATGCCCTTTATGTATGATACACAATGTAAAATTAGAAACTTATTTAGATATTCCATGAATTCAAATCGTACATGTGAAAAGAATAACAATGGTATAAGTAACAGTTTATATTCAACCAGAGGCATAACAAAACAAGAGGGGCCAGGCCCCGTACAAGCAACGCTCAGGTTTACTGGGCCTTCTTGGCGGCAATACGCTTGTCTCTCTCCTCGGCGATGGACATCTTGATACCCTTCTGGGCGGTGAGGGAAACGAGGGGCTTGTTACCCTTTCCGATGATGAAAACGTTTCCAAGACTGAAATTTTGAAAATATATTGTGCCTACCATCTACCTCAACCCTATCTACGCCCACTTATAATGCGATCTGGGCTTCTGGAGTAGTGCCCTTACCATAAGCGATTTTAATGCTTGTGCGGGCCGTTTCGACACCATCAACAAAGACTTCACGTCGATGCACGTATGTAGGTTGAATAGTTTACATTGTATTTTGTGAGAAGCAAAACGATTACTGAATGTAAACGATCCAGACGCCCATTCAGACAAGGACATTCCACCTACCTGAGTCGGCCGTTTACGTCCCTCGCGGACCCCGACTTTCTCATACTTACCGAGTAGCGAAGGAATGTCCAGCCGAATCCTTGATGTGGATGATATCGAAAGATCCAGGATGACGCTCACGGTGTCCGATGATACCGACACGACCAATGTTACGACCGCCGGTGATCATGCAAAGGTTTCCAGCATCGAACTTGACGAAGTCGGTGATCTTGCCAGTGTTGACATCAATGACAACAGTGTCGTCAACCTAAGAAACAGCATTCAATAGAAGCACGCTATAATTTAAAATGAAAAATACCTTGACATGGGGATCAGGATAACGGATGGTGCGAGCGTCATGGGTGACGATGAAAGGAACTCCCTTAGGTCCGACGGAGACCTTCTTGACCTTGCAGAGCTTGAAGTTGCCCTCCTGAGCGGTGATACGGTGGCAGACGAAACGTCCCTTGGTATCGTAAAGAAGACGGAAGGTCTCGTTAGTCTTCTCGATGGAGATGACATCTATAAGCAATAATATGTATCAAACTTAAGGACCGTTAAAACACAAGATTCAACGGCTTGTAAAGCACGAATTAATCTAAGGCCATTATCTAAAGCATCAGGCTAAAATAGACTGATGCGGCATACGCAAGCCTAAATAGAGGAAGGAAAAGCAAAATACTCACCCATGAATCCGGCGGGGAAACGCATCTCGGTACGGACGCGTCCGTCGACCTTGATAAGGCGTTGCTTGCAGATCTTGCGAGCATCAGTGTAGGTGAGGGCGTACTTCAGTCTGTTACGGAGGAAGAGGATGAGAGGGAGAGATTCACGGAGCTTGTGAGGTCCGCAAGCGGGGCGAGGAGCGAAGACACCTCCGAGCTACAAAATTGTCAATTAGGCAACAACAATCAATCGCAAGAATATATTCGGCAAGTCATTCGAATCAGGAAAATTATTTGAATATATTACCTTGTCCAGCATCCAATGGCTGGGAGCCGCAAGGCGCTTCAAATGATGCTTAGGTCCACGTCCCATATTGACGTATCAAGTTGACCACAAGTCTGAAATAATAGTATGAGATATCCACTAACGTTAATAACAGAAAGATGCAACAAAACATACAAACTGTAGGAAAATGAGAGACGGAAAATGAAAACTGAAAAAATATTAGGAATGGAACAAAACTACAGTATACTGAAAATCATGCTATTTCCCTATGAGAGTCTTCATCTTCCCGGGAACTTTGTTCTGGCATTTTCTCCATGGTTATTTTTCGTGTCACAAAATTTGCACTATTAAATGCAAAAAAACACAGAAAATTCTCTTTGCAGTTATTGAATGTCCGACTTGACGAGTGGGAAAAACGAATCTACTTCGGTGAGGATAGTTGTGATTTCAGTAACTCGAACGCATTGTTATTTTCCGTTCTTTTGATTTGCAAAACTGTACTTGTTTTCGTTTTGATTGATCTTAATTCTACATTTATTTAGCCAGAAAACAGATCGGGCGTGGTGTCTATTGCTTCACAACAGCGTTATCCAATCAACAGAGGGGCTAATAAGCGATCTTTATCATCTTTTTCCGATATTAAGTCTGGAGAAGTTGAGGTTACTTTGATTCTCCCCGTAGATTTGTTTATATGTTGCTTTAGTTAGCCAACAAGTATTCTCGTCTGTCAAAAAAGATCATGGATAAAGAAGATAATGATGTGCTAATGGATGATATTGATGATCAAGTTAGATTAATTTCATTGTATTATGAAATAACTTATTTATTGAGTATCTGGATGAATTACCACCATCACCTTCACAACCACCTGCTAATTTCTCCAATTCTCCGTCCACTTTCAAGTTTGAATCTCGACAACAGCACGGAACAAAGAAATTAGCAATCAAGAACTTCCGAAGTAACCATCCCTGTTTAAGTTTCCTCATTATTTGCATCATTATGTATTTTGGTGGGAGTTGACCATTCGTATATGATTTCTTTTTCAGAACGAGAGCTTCCAACAGTGGATTGGACGTTAGAATGGAATCGACTGGAAGAAGCAGTATCTGCAATTCACACGCATCAATCTATCCAACACAGTCTTGAAGAACTGTATAAGGTTTATATAGTCTTATTTTACTAAGTTATCATTATTGATTCATTGAAGATGGTGACGAATATATGTTTCAATGAAAAATCGAGCCAAATGTACTCGAAGTTGCTAGAATTGGTGAGAGATAAATAGATTGTTTGGTTTATTTTTTTGCATTTTTCTTCATTCCAGAGTCGATTACATTTAACTTCTGATTTGAATAAGTTAGTATCACATAAAGATGTACCTTCAATTGAATTCCTACGATTAGCTCATGAATTATGGGATAACTTCTGTAATCAAACTGTAAGAATTATCGATTGATTAGATGATTAATACCGTATCTTATTCAGTTAATGATTCGTAACATTTTTCTTTACCTCGATCGTACATATATTCTCGCTCGACCAGAAATCATGTCTTTATGGTAGAGGCTATTCATTTATTTACAGTTTGATATAACTTTATACGGTTATAGGGATGCATCACTAACTATATTTACTGAAGTAATCATCAATGATAGATATGTGAGAGAACGTTTAGTTAAAGATATTCTAGCGCAAATTAGTGCTGAAAGATCAGGAGAAAAGGTTTGTTTATATTAACTCATAATTACATCATTATGAGTAATTTGAGATTGATCGTAATTTAATCAGAAGTCTTCTTCGTATGTTGACTAGTCTCCATATATATGAACAGGTTTAATTAGTTATCGATTCAATAAGAGTCATTCTCTTATTATTGAAGGTATTCGAACACTCTTTCCTTGAATCAACACGTGAATTGTATTCGAATGAAGGAGTTAATCTATCTAGAGATCTTGAGGTATCATATCATTTGTACCATACATGGGCGGTATTTCCGCTAGCGGCAAGAACCCACCCGGTTTTAGCACCCGACCCACTCGATCTAGGCAAACTTTACCAAAAAAATGAAAGTGATTTAGCCGAAATACACTCAAAAATGAAATGTTTGCGTCCCACCCACCCGATTTCAGTTTCCAGCGGCAAAGGTTGCCCACGTATGATTTGTACTTTGTATATTATTGTAATAACGGCAAATTGTAGATCACAGAATATCTCCATCATGTAAAGCGACGAGTGGATGAAGAATATGATCGTGTTCAAGTAATATTTTACCCACATTTCATTATAATTAAGCACTTTCACTTTTTTTAAAGTATAATTAGATCTATTTACAATGCTCGTTCACTATTTGTTGTTGATGATAGTTGATATATGTACCGTATGAAGGTATGTCTGGATGTGTCAACTAAACGAGCATTAATCAATGTAGTTGAAGAAACACTCATCACTGCTCATATGAAATCATTTGTTAGTCGAGGTTAGTTCATTCTTTCTCCACATTATTTGTAGTCTTGATAAATTTATATACTGATGAAAGTAAGAAAGTTAAGATTTAAACACTGATCATTATATTGATTTTCATAATTTAATATACCGTAAACAATTGAGTGGTATCGTATTTAATGGCAGACATTGACATTTATGTGTTCATAGCTGACTTGCATTAACTATTGTATTGTATGATTGATTGATATTGTATTATAGGATTGGATTCTCTAATAGATCTTGACAGAATTGAAGAGATCACTCTTCTATTCACATTACTCAATAGAATTGGAACAGAAGGAATACTTCTACTCAAGACTCATTTCACTGAGTATTCTTATCTTCCTTATCTTTAGTTGTCTTATTCAAATTTCTATTTTAGATATATTAGGAAACATGGTAAAGTCATTATTATGGATACAGCCAGAGATAAGGAAATGGTGCAAGATTTGATGACTTTCAAAGACAAGTGAGCATAGTTGTTATATCTATATAAAGTGGATGATGTTCTAAGTGGGCATTAACAGAGATATATCGATGATATATGATAAATAGTGGTTACATCTATACTTGTTTTTATTGATATGATTATAGATTGGATAGAATAACTCATGATTGTTTTGGTAATCATGAGAAGATGGTTCAATCACTCAAGGATTCATTTGATTACTTTGTTAATACAAGACCAAATAAACCTGCTGAATTGATAGGTATTATATAGATAGATCAATCTTCATTCTAATGGTTATATCTTCAGCTAAATATGTAGATTCTAAGCTAAGATCTGGTAATAAGGAATCATCAGATGAAGAATTAGATCATATTATGGATAAGGTTATTAGAATATTGTAATACACTCAGTAATTAATCTTTTTTTTGTTCAGTTAATAACTCTATTCCGTTTCATTCATGGTAAAGATGTATTTGAAGCATTCTATAAGAAGGTATCATTCATATCTTATAGTCTATACTGTATCCATCATATCGATTGACTACTTCATAATATTGATTGATTACTCCCTCATATCGATTGATTCATTCATCATATTATAGGATCTAGCTAAACGTCTTCTACTGTCTCGTAGTGCATCTGTTGATGCTGAAAAGGCAATGCTCAGTAAACTGAAACATGGTATGTATTCTATGAGTTGATATCAATAATATTATCCATCTCTATTAAATTGAAAGATGTATTTGGTATTCAGAATGTGGATCTGGTTTTACTCAAAAGTTGGAAGGAATGTTCAAGGATATGGAGATTAGTAAAGATCTTTCAACTAATTTCTTCCATGTATACACTTTCCATTCTATCAATCAATATTTATTTTATGATTACAGTATATTGAAAATGAATCAACAGTGTCACTTCCACCCAAGACTGAATACACTATCAATGTTCTCACAATGGGACAATGGCCTAATTATGAATATGCTGAGGTATTTATATCATTTGTGTGTTCTAATTGGTAGTCAATTATCTATGATCATCATCATCATCTTTCTAGGCAACAATTCCTCGTGACCTATGTATATGTCTACAAGCATATCAGGTATCAACTATTTAGAATTTGAATCTATCCTATGCTTTTCATATTGAACAATTGTAACGTATACAATGTATATATATACTATTCACACAAGATCTATCTTTCATTCCTTTTCTCATTCAGGACTTTTATGTTGCTCGTCATAATGGTCGTAAACTTCAATGGCAGCATTCATTGGGGCAATGTCTTGTCAAAGGAACATTCCGACCAGGGGTCCGTATTTGCGTACTCTATTCGTGTAACTTTATTAATACTGAATGATTGATTGCAGTGTGTGAAAGAGTTACAAGTGTCATTATTCCAAACCCTTGTTCTTCTTTTATTTAATGAGAAACCTCAATGGACATTTAAGGAGATTGAAGAATCTACGAAAATTGGTTAGTTATTTAGGTCAATACTATATTTTTTATCGTATATTCGGAGATATTATTTCCCCCAATATTGATTGATTTTCAGAAAGAAAAGAATTGATTCGTAATCTACAATCATTAGCATGTGCAAAATTGAAGATTCTATTGAAATCACCAAAGGGAAAAGATATTGATAAAGATGATGTATTCAAGGTATTCATAATCTATCATTATACATTGTATATTTTCCTATCCATATACCATTATTATCTTAATATCTAAATTAATTGTTCATTTGAGGTAAATGAGGAATTGAATGAGAAATTGTACCGTATACGAATTTCACAAGTGCAAATGAAGGAAACGGTTAGTTTTATTTATTTATTTGATTTGATTATTTTCGTTGTAAATTCCGTAGATTGGGTGTGAATATGATTTGTGATTGTATCATTATAGGAAGAAGAACATGTTCAAACAGAAGAACAAATCAATCAAGATAGACAATATCAAATTGATGCTGCTATTGTGAGGATTATGAAGACAAGGTTAGTCAGAGTAATATCCCTCCTTCCCTCACCATTCCTACTGTATCATAAGTATCATCTATAGTATACGATAAGTATCATACATCACACACATTTCATTTCACTGAACGCTATCCACGTATGTGATTGATTTATTGATTGATTATAGGAAAACGCTGTCCCATCAACAATTGATACAAGAACTATTCGGACAATTACGGTATGATCATACAATTGATTATCTCATTTATTGATTGATTGGCTTACAGATTCCCAGTCAATTCAGCAGATCTAAAAGTACGTATTGCATCTCTTATGGAAAGAGATTATCTAACACGTCATTCTGAAGATCCTAATCAATATAATTATGTATCGTAATCCTCTCTTATTTTCCACATTGGATACTATAGTCTATCGCTACCGTAATCGATTGATCGATCCCTGTTACTGTTAGCTCCCCTTCTTCCGGTGTCTATCTGTAAATCAATAATAATCTACCGTATCTATAACGAGTTACTGTACATAATGTGTCTCATTGATTAAATTCTCATCATATGGTTCAGTCAATCAATATTCCCATTCATCTCTTTTAATTGTAGTCAATTGTGAATTACTCTAACTGTAATTGTTTTAGTGCTGTCTATAATTGTTATCGATTCATATTAATATTAGATAAAATTGAATATATTTGATATATAGCTGAACGGCAATTTGTTAATTTATTCATAACGCTTATCACTGTTGAGAAGATAGCAATTATTGAGGGTCGATTTCATCGATAGTAAATTTTAGCGTATCGATGTTTCGGAAAAGAATATGAGAAAAAGAATTCGAAAAATCAAAATTTTTTCAAAAAAAATTTTGTTTTGAAATTTTTTCGAAATAATTTTTTGGGGGGATGGGATTTTCCGATTGTCTGAAAAAAAAATTGAAAATTCGGAAAATTTATAGTTTTACAATTGATTCTTGTACAATATGTGTTCTGTGCTAGAATTAATCATTCATTCCATTATCACGTATTAATCATACTCATTATATGATAAATCAATATTCTGTACGTAAATAGCATTAGCTAATGAGCATTTCATAAAAAGTAACCAATAAAAGCTATAGAAAAGGCATAGAATAGCTAAGAAAAGCCATACAAATGGTCAGGAAAAGTGACGAAAAATGCATTTTATTGCTTCAAATTGCTACAGAAATGCTACTAAAAAGGTAAAAAGCCACGAAAAAGTTAAGAAAAGCCAAGAAAAATGCATGCAAAATGCCTGCGCAGGCATTTTTTTTCGACATCTGAAATGCATTCGAGTTAGCTGCAAAATGCATTTTTCTTAGCTGCAAAATGCATTCGACTGTGTGCCTGAGGATTAAAAGAAATATCAGAAAATATATTCTGAGAAGAATAAATATTAATAAAAATCACCATTAAAATGTTTTTTCCAGTAGGATTGTATTGTATTTATTTATAACGATTAGAGTGTACTACCTCCATACCAAATTATTCAAAAATAAGCAGTGGGAGAAAACGAGAGAGCAAAAGAAAGTGAAGAGAGAAAAGAAAAGAAAGGACTTCAGAAAAATCCAAATTGATCGGAAGTCGGCTGTAGTCGAAATTAGGATCCAGGTTTTCCGTTTTCCTAATTTTCCGAGTTTCCGATATTTTCAGAAGTTTTCCGAGTTTCCGGCGACATTTTTCAGAAAATTCGGATTTTCCGATAAAATTTTTTTAAACTGTAGAATAATGAATAATAAATTGACATAATAATCACTCTTCATATTTTCATTCCCTTATATTCTTATCTTCTTCTATTATCTATATGAGAGGAATCGCGAGAAAATCGACCGTTTCGGAGGGTCCGCGGCGGTAGAAATTTCGACCCCCTGAAAATTTCAGATTAAGTACTTTGAACGATGCTCTATCGAACTGCGTTGTCCGAATTTGCATATCTGCTCTCATTTTCGAGTAGCGGTAGGTCAAAGTTGGCAGGTACGGTATTTTTGGCTCGAGTGTGCGTCAGAAAAATGATCATAACTCCGTTCAAAATAATGATAGAAATTTTTTCAAAAAAAGGATCGAAAGAGGAGAATTTGGGCAACATTTCCCAGTTGATGACGTCATTTGTCGACCATGCGACGGTGCGGGGCGGTCGGTTTTGTGAAAAAGTGACGTAACTTTCCTAATCGGAAAAAGTGCACTTTTCTTCTATGCGCGTTTTGTTGCACCCATATGTGTCTAAAAATGACCCAAGTTTCAGAGGATTTGCGAAATGCAAAAAAAAAGCGTTGATTTTAGTGACGCGACCTCGGACCTGTCAAAGGAAAGAACGGCTCATTCCTTTATCAAGAAACAGCAAAGGAGCTAAAATGACTCAAAAACATCCGAAAAAACATTACGAGCTCAAAATACCCATATATGACAGTTATTTGAAACACAAAATCACCGAGTTCAGAAAAAATTGAAAAAAATCATTTTTTGCTTTTCCACGTGGAAAAAAACGTTTCAGTAATGTTAATTATTCTTTATAATATTTCTTATAATGTTTTTGAACATTTATGTTTTTAGAAGTGAAGGCCTACCTGCTCTTAGAGCCGAGATATCCGCCATCGAGATTACACGCGCGCGCCCCAACTCCGCGCGATGTGTTGCCATAAAATGAACGTTTTCAAGCTCAAAATGACTCAAAACAACTTGTTTCATCATTCTTAGCACGAAAAAATACCTTGGAACACGTTTTCTGTGTCTGTAAAAATCAGCAAAAGATTTGGATCGAACAGGGGTTCGAACACACTATCATTCGAGACGTCGAGGTAAAGAGGTACCACTCTAAAAACACCGAGCGTGTTCGAACCCCTGTTCGATCCAAATCTTTTGCTGATTTTTACAGACACAGAAAACGTGTTCCAAGGTATTTTTTCGTGCTAAGAATGATGAAACAAGTTGTTTTGAGTCATTTTGAGCTTGAAAACGTTCATTTTATGGCAACACATCGCGCGGAGTTGGGGCGCGCGCGTGTAATCTCGATGGCGGATATCTCGGCTCTAAGAGCAGGTAGGCCTTCACTTCTAAAAACATAAATGTTCAAAAACATTATAAGAAATATTATAAAGAATAATTAACATTACTGAAACGTTTTTTTCCACGTGGAAAAGCAAAAAATGATTTTTTTCAATTTTTTCTGAACTCGGTGATTTTGTGTTTCAAATAACTGTCATATATGGGTTTTTTGAGCTCGTAATGTTTTTTCGGATGTTTTTGAGCCATTTTAGCTCCTTTGCTGTTTCTTGATAAAGGAATGAGCCGTTCTTTCCTTTGACAGGTCCGAGGTCGCGTCACTAAAATCAACGCTTTTTTTTTGCATTTCGCAAATCCTCTGAAACTTGGGTCATTTTTAGACACATATGGGTGCAACAAAACGCGCATAGAAGAAAAGTGCACCTTTTCCGATTAGGAAAGTTACGTCACTTTTTCATAAAACCGACCGCCCTGCACCGGCGCATGGTCGACAAATGACGTCATCAAGTGGGAAATGTTGCCCAAATTCTCCTCTTTCGATCCTTTTTTTGAATAAATTTCTATCATTATTTTGAACGGAGTTATGATCATTTTTCTGACGCACACTCGAGCCAAAAATACCGTAACAGCCAACTTTGACCTACCGCTACTCGAAAATGAGAGCAGATATGCAAATTCGGACAACACAGTTCGATAGAGCATCGTTCAAAGTACTTAATCTGAAATTTTCAGGGGGTCGAAATTTCTACCGCCGGGGGGTGGTCGAAGCTCTGGCGATTCCTCTCATATACTCTTCAATTCATTTTATTTTCACTTCATATAAGGCTAATCACTAAATGTTTCTTCCATTCTCTATTCTAATCATTCTTCACCCTTCATCTCATCCAATCCCTCTTCCTCCCCCACCTTACCCCCCTCCCCCTCTCCCTCTTCCTCCTCCCCTCCTCAACCTCTCCCTCTCCCTCATCCCCCTTCTCCTTCCTCTTCTCATCCTATCCATGCTACATTCCCTTTATTCTCCGTATTTCTCATTGACAAAAGGATGAAGTGTTCATTTCTTTCTCTATATTAGTTCTTAAACATTCATTCATCTCTCAAGTGTTTCAATCTTCTCTCTTCTATTCTTAATTAAGTCATGGGGAGGGATCCTATCAATTATTGAAATGTTTAAAGTAGAAGTGAAGAGAAGTAAGGAGTAAGAAGAAGAAGGAGGAGAGGTAGGAAATAGAATAGAAGAAGAGATAGAATAGAAGTGCACTATATTCTCTATTCAATCATTCTCATTTCATATTTATGATTGATTGCTTTTGTCATTCACATAGATACACCAATACATATTACTAATCTTCTCTCCTCTTCTTATTCCTCCTCTTCCTCTCCTCCCCCTCCCTTCCTCCCCTCCTCCCCTCCTCCCCTCCTTCTCCTCCCTTCCTCCTCCTCCTCTTCCTCTCCCATTCCTCCAGGTACTCTTCTACTTCTTCAAAACAAGGTTGTGTTAGTCTTAGTCAATTCCATTGAGAGTAGTCTTCTCTTTAAACAGATTCATCGTCCATTTCATTTCATCTTCTCTATCTCTATCCTCTCATTCCTCTTTGTAGTCTTCATCACTATTAATATCTTCAACTTATCACGGATCTCCTGTAAGAATGAAAGAAGCCAACCGACAGTTTTTAAACTTTTCTCACCGATTTGGATGAGATTTATATGATTGACCATAGTGAGGTAAAGGTGAAGGCCTAGGCACTTGATTTCGCCAAATTTGCATTTTTATCGATTTTTTGATCTTCCACTTCTGGCAGCCATATCTCACTCAATTTTTGAGCTACAACAAAAAATTTTCTTCTCAATCGATTCGAAATGAACTAATCTAGATGATACTCAAGAAAGGATACGTACAAAAACGCGATCTTCTACCTGTTTTCTTCAAAAAACTGATTTTTTTAGTACAAAATGCTAATTTTCTCAAAACTTTTCCACAAAGGATACGATTTTTATTCGCGATTCTGATTCCCCATCCTCGAATTGAGGTACGTACATATTTCTTCAGTCATAACTCACGACAAGCCATATCGATCCTCAGAGAGAGCCGGACTTAGCGTTATTTTCATTCAAAAATACATTTCTTATCTCACCTCTCCTCATTTTCATGCAAATTCTAAAGCGTAGTATACCAATCGAAAGCTCTCGACGAGCTCTACAAAAATGACTTAGTAGTACAAGTCATGAAATTTTACCGTATTCAAGATATTCAAGAAAATCCGTTTTTTCACTGGCAATTGTTGTGCAATGTAATCGATTCACAACGAAACATTGTTCTTTGCGTTCTCCAATTCTGCCCTGTCATGAGACTGACACCCTCTTCCCCTCTCTTCGCATGCAGTCGGTGCTCTTCCAGCTTTATTCGACACTCGAATCTCCTCCAGCACATCGACAAGGGACAACACACTATCAGACCGGAGAAGGTCTCTCAGTACGATTTCGCTCTCGGTCTCTACAAGCGAATGCTCGAGGAAGTGCAGCAAGGAGTGGGAATCGATCTTCTTGTTGAGTCTTTCAAGGAGTACCAGCAGGCTGCTGATCATCCCAAGCCGATTGGATGGGCACTAAGGACTACGAAGAAGGGAGGGAAGTACAACCAGAAGGCGAAGGATCTAGTCACTGCACTTTTCAACGAGTACTACAATGATGCCAAGAAGCTGCGTGCGCTCCGCAATTTTAGGGAGGCCAATAATTTGGTCGAAGTGGGGTCAATAAATTGGTGGACCGTAAAAGTTGACCCTAAAATTTGGCTACCAGACAAGCCCCACTTTTAAAGTTGAGTCAATAATTTGGTGGTTGAGCCAATAATTTGGTTCGAAGTGGGGTTGTTATTTTAGTCCAAAATTTTAGCCAAACTTTGGCTAAAATTTTAGCTAAACCAAATTATTGACTCAACTTTAAAAGTGGGGCTTGTCTGGTAGCCAAATTTTAGGCACCCAAAAATGTTCGACCAAATTATTGGCCCCCCTAAAATTGCAGAGCGGAGGAGGTCGAGAAAAGAATGAAAGAAAAAGTGGACATCCTTCCCGCTAAGAGAATGACCCACGAACAAATCAAGAACCTCATCAGAACTCTCGTCGCAGCGAAGAAGAAACAACTCGAGAGTGAGGGAGTGAGGAGCAGAAGAAAAAGAGCACTTCTGGATGATATGCTCATGGATTTGGAGGACGAAGAGATTCAGATCGAGGAGGAGGTCGATGTAGAAGAGGATGATAGAGAGATCACTGCTCAGGCTATCTATGATTTCGTTCACACCGATCTCAAGGAGTATTTCAATGATCCGGATAGTTTTTTTCGATCATTCCGATTCCGATATCGGAAATATCGATGAATAGTTTCGTATTTCAGAAAGTTTATTTTTCAATGATGAATATCTCAGATAAACCTTTTTGCAGTTTTATTTATTGTTCCATCCTTTAACATTATTAACAAATAATTTAAAAAAAAAACACACATTGGAAAACGCAAGAACAATGTTTCGTTGTGAATCGATTACATTGCACAACAATTGCCAGTGAAAAAAAAAACGGATTTTCTAGAATATCTTGAATACGGTAAAATTTCATGACTTGTACTACTAAGTCATTTTTGTAGAGCTCGTCAAGAGCTTTCGATTGGTATACTATGCTTGAGAATTTGCATGAAAATGAGGAGAGGTGAGATAAGAAATGTATTTTTGAATGAAAATAACGCTAAGTCCGGCTCTCTCTGAGGATCGATATGGCTTGTCGTGAGTTATGACTGAAGAAATATGTACGTACCTCAATTCGAGGATGGGGAATCAGAATCGCGAATAAAAATCGTATCCTTTGTGGAAATGTTTTGAGAAAATTAGCATTTTATACTCAAAAAATCAGTTTTTTGAAGAAAACAGGTAGAAGATCGCATTTTTGTACGTATCCTTTCTTGAGTATCATCTAGATTAGTTCATTTCGAATCGATTGGGTAAAAAATTTTTTGTTGTAGCTCAAAAATTGAGTGAGATATGGCTGCCAGAAGTGGAAGATCAAAAAATCGATAAAAATGCAAATTTGGCGAAATCATGTGCCTAGGCCTTCTCCTTTACCTCACTATGTTCAATCATATAAATCTCATCCAAATCGGTGAGAAAAGTTTAAAAACTGTCGGGAAAAGGTCTCATTTTCCTACGTTTTTACAGGAGACCCGTGTTATACAGTCATTATTATTTATTAATCGTTAACGATAAACATAAAGAGGTCAAAGCGAAAATCAATAAAATAAAATAGATGGGGCAATAAGTGATTGAATGCAAACGGAAAAAAAATAAGGATAATATCAATTAGAATACTCTGTGGGTCATCTTCCTTATTAAAATATAATATTGTTTAAAAAGAATTAATAAAATTCATAGGATCAATCAGGATTTCTTTGTGATGTTTGTGTTAACTGTACATAGTTCAGTCATTCTATTCAGATTTCTCATCGTTTAATATGATTTAACCGAAGTTTTTTCATGAAAAAGAGGAGAGATTGTACAACTAACTCCATACAAAATGACGAAGTAGGGAAATTACTTTACCAGGGAACAGTCTCAACTTAATGTGGCCATATGACATGGGAATAATTTGCCTGAATCAGTTTTCGATGCTGATTACGAATCCGTTATCAAACGTTGCCCAATCGAGCTGAGATTCGAGAAAATCGATCTTGAAATTCGACTATTTGATTCGAAAATTCACAACTTAGGTACAGTATCCACTAAATTACAGCAGGAGGTGTTTGGATTATTGATGGATTATTGAGTTTATGAACGCATTGGGATGGTTTATATGGGAAGTCTCACGAATTTCCGAATAAACTAGCGAATTTGAATATCGATTTTCTCGAATCTCAGCTCGATTGGGCAACGTTTGAAAACGGATTCGTAATCAGGATCGAAAACTGATTTAGGTAAATTATTCCCATGTCATATGGCCACATTAAGTTGGGATAGTTTCCTTGTAAGATCTCACAAATGATCTCTCATCCTGACGTTGTATGTTCTGTAGATATATATGTAGAAGGTTGTAACGATTAATAATCGTTATTTGAATACCATCCCTCTCCCTTTCCCTCCATCTCTCTCTCTCCCTCTCCCTTTTCCTCCCTCTCTCTCTCTCCCTCTCCCTTTTTCTCACTCACCCTCTTCCTCTCCCTCTCCTTCTCTCCTTCTCCCTCTGAATGTCATATGTCCCGTCTACTTGTATATGTCTACTTCTACATCTAATGCATACTATATTTCCATCTCAGTTCATTTCTTCAACTTCGACGTCATTTCTTCTATCAATACATAAATTTAAACTACCGTTAAATAATATGTTTTCTTCATTTGATAGATCTTGAATATGAAATGAAAATGGACAGAGGGAGAGGGAGAGAGGGGAGAGGGAGAGGGAGGAGGGGAGAGGGAGAGGGAGAGGGAGGAGGGGAGAGGGAGAGGGAGAGGGAGAAGAGGAGTAGGGGAGAGGAAGGAGATGGTATAGGGAAGAGTGGAATGAGGAACCATTTTATAGTCTTTTTTTCTGCAGTTATTAGTCTTTTGGTAGCTTTATTGAGATGAATGAAAAGAATGAGAAAGATATCTTAGAAGAAGAAGGAGAGAGGGAGAGGAAGAGAGATCCTAGAAGGAGAGGGAGAGGGAGAGGGAGAGGGAGAGGGGGAGGAAGAGAAATCCTAGAGGGAGAGGGAGAGGAAGAGAGATCCTAGAGGAAGAGGGAGAGGAAGATAGATCCTAGAGGGAGAGGGAGAAAGATCCTAGAGGGAGAGGGTGAGATTAAATTGAATCATCGTGCATATTATTGTTTCTCTTTTAATACATGAGTAATGGAGAGAGTATGAAGAGAGAATTATAATGATATCAGAGGAGAGAAGAGAAGAGGGGAGAGGATGTGCGAGAGAGGGATGGTTAGGATGGTGAAAGGGAGAAGGAGAGGGAGAGTGGAGGAGGAGTTAGAGAGGAAGAGAGGGAGAGGGAGGGGAAAAGAGAGTAGGAGTTAGAGAGGTAGAGAGGGAGAGGGAGGGGAAAAGAGAGTAGGAGTATGTATGATAAGTCATCCTTATATCATAGTATTCCCCTAAGGGATTCATCTTCTCACATTGACCCTTATCTCCAATCCATTCTCAAATCCTTTTTTAAATTTTCATTTTTACGCTGTCTTTTTTTATTTTTATTTATTATATTTATATTTATCTTATATGCACGCATACATAAAAAAGAATATTATTAAAAACAAAAAAAGACGACGATAATTACTTCGCTGTTTAGACTGGTGGATCAGTCGTCCCAATTCTTATCGAGATATCTTTGAGACTTTCAAGAGATCAGTTTATAAATAATATATTTATATTTAGCTATAAAAAATAATTTATTCTTATTCTACTTTGTTATTTTATTGAATGTCATTCATTACATTGTACCATATGTATCTCATTAGAATGAATTTAGATTTCAATCTCTCTTCTCTCTCCTCTATTCGATCTCTCATCTAACATTCTCTATAGACTTGAGATAAGGTTGCTAAGGAGTTGGTAGCATGAGAAGTAATGTGACATTAATCATATAGAGGAAGAAGGAGGAATGGAGGGAGGAGGGAGAGAGGGAGGAGAGGGAGAGGGATGGAGAGGGAGAGGGAGGAGAGGGACAGAGAGGTAGAGAGAGAAAGGGAGAGGGAGGAACTGGAGGAGGGGATAAAAGAGTGTAAAGCCCTTCTATTTGATATAGAATGCACTTCATAATGTCATATATCATCAATCGATTAAATAAAATTCAATCAATATTTGTATTCTTTATTTATCTTTATGAGAAATATGATCATTTGTAAATTATCTCAATACTTCATCATTTTGTAGTAGAGAATATCATACATTCATTCAAAAAGTTCTTATAGTCAATGAAATTGTAGTATTGATTTTGAATAAACTTCACCTTCTTCTTTCCATCATCACATTTAATAAATTTATATATGGCACGACATACAAAAATTATTTTTATCGGATATTAATTCTCTTTTCCCTATTACTCTCTTTCTACCTATACATATACCTAAAATAACTTTGTCCTAATATTGCAATGGTGATATGTCTCTCTATAGATCTCACCCCCTCTCCTTCTCTCTCTCTTTCCCTATTCCCTTCCTCTCCCTTCTAAAAGTCTTGATATCTCAATCCACTCAAAACCAATTTCTATCTATCACAATATATCATGAGTGTCATTTTTATCTTCCACAACGATCACAACTTTTCTCTTCTCTTATACACAATTCAACCATAGATATCCTTTCTCTCCCTCTCTCCCTCTACCTCTCTCCCTCTACCTCTCTCCCTCTACCTCTCTCCCTCTACCTCTCTCCCTCTACCTCTCTCCCTCTACCTCTCTCCCTCTACCTCTCTCCCTCTACCTCTCTCCCTCTACCACTCTCCCTCTACCTATCTCTTTCTACCTCTCTCCCTCTACCTCTCTTTTCTCTCAATTCTTCATAATCCCTCTCTATATACGCATCAAATTATCGTTGTTTCATCCCTTTTTCTTTCTCTTCTATTTCCTTTTCCTTCATCATCTCAGTCTTCTTATTCATTCATTTCTTCTACTCACATCTATAATATATCAATCTTCTAATATCAAATAGTAGGTTTCCCTCTCTATCCATATCTTTTCATTTTCATCATTTTACTATCAAAATTCTTCATCTTCTTTCATGTACCAAATGTTATTCTATCCTATCATCGTTTTATTCATGGTAATATTTAATTCTCACTATTGATTATCCATATACTGGAATGATGATGATTATATAATATATATTTTATAAAGACAAAGATCAGAATGATATTTGAATAGATTATGAATATAAATCTCACTATATTTATTCCATTTATGCATGAAGTTAGTTCTGAATGTCTTCTCTAAAACGTTGATGCTTTCTATTATTGTTGAATCAACGTGATAGGGAGAGGGAGAGTGAAGAAGATAAAAAGAGAGAGAGGGGGGAGAGAAGGAGAGGGAGAGAGAGAGAAGAAGAGGGAGAGAGAGAAGTAGAGGGAGAAGGTGAGGGAGAAGGAGAGGGATAGAGAGGGAGAAGGAGAGGGATAGAGAGGGAGAGGGGTGCAGAAAGTTGTTAGAGGGACAGTGAATGGTTCTATTTGTTTTGTATCAATTACTTCAATGACTTTATTGATAATCTTATTAGATGATCCATTTACTTTCACTATTACCCTCATAATTGCATTGAATTATCACTGGCCTAGCAGTGATCACCCGTAGTGCCTTGAATAACGGTTGTACCTTTACCTTTTTTTATTACTCTCACATCATTTATTTGTTAAATCTTAACCACAATTTATCTTTATCTCAAATAAAATACAAATCTGCTACGAAGGTTCCTTCTATTTACAGCATGACTAAAGTCCCGTACGCCTTTACCTATACATATTACATACGTGTTATGAGATCGCCACAGGGACGAAAAATATTGATTGACTCTGACAATGCTTGAAGTTTTAAAGATTGTTAATCGGATTTACATAATTTTTTATAATATTATTTAATTTTCGCACCACAAGCTGCGTAGTACCTTTAGATTATAATTAATTTAATCTTCTACCACCACAACCTATGCTGTTCAGAAGAATATTTGTATTTTAATGTGATGTCACTGAATGCTGAAGACTAATTGATGGGATAAACAGCAAATCAAAATGTATTATCTATTTACTTACAATTAGCATCAATTTCTCGCTATTGCATCCGCATCATCGCGTGACGAAAAATGATAAAAAACGCGATTTCTTTCAACGCGATGTCGTCAGGCCTACACTGTGGATCTAGGTGCAAAAACAATTTCCATGACCATTTAACATGACGATTTTCATCAGCATCCTTGGGAAACCTTATCCCCAAAATTTGATTTTTTGACTGTGCTGAATTCAGTGATTTTATTGTTAGTTGATTCTTACGCAAGCGGCTCATATACATACAAATATTGCTAGAGTGAACCATTTATTTTATTAAAAAAAATTTTTTTTTCGCGAATTCTTCCTCATCGGATAACTCGATGATAGTAATTAATGAAATATTTAAAAAAAATTTTTATTCACTTCATAAAACATCAGGGTTTGATGGGGCATGAATCGTATCAGGTTTAACGGAGGGACTGTATATCTCTCATCTTCTCTTTTGTCAGATCGTACATATTACTTCTTCATATTCCATTTCATTCATTTACTACCCAATAACAGTTGATAACTCCTCTTCATTCATCCATCCCTCTCCCTCTCCCTCTCTCTCTCCCTCTCCTTATCTCCCCCTCTCTCCCTTTCATGAATACCGTATCCATATTCCGTGTGGGATATCTTATATCTCTTCAATGATCAATTTGTCTAATCTACTCTTTTCAATGGCAATCATTAATCGATATTCATCCTTCTCTTTATAGAATATAATAAATATTCGACTAAGAATGTATCCAATCATTCTCTCTACGTGATTCAGCCTTCTTCTTCTATTTTTATTGCGGCTCTTCTCTTCGCACTTTATATCTCGTTGTTTTGTGCCTTGTGGCTTCTCCCTTTCTAAATACTCTCTCCCTCTCCCTCTCCCTCTCCTTATTCCCCTCCCTCTCCCTCTCCCTCTACCTCTCCTTCCAATCTTCAGTCCTCTTAATCATCGTGAAACACTACAGCTGTTTAGCTCGTTATCTCACCTTAACTTTATTGTTCCTCTCCTTTATCTCTTTATCTTCTTCTTCTTCTTCTATCATTCTTATCATCTTCATCATCTACTGATTGGTCTTCTTCATCTCCTCTATCATCATCATGTTTTGGAGTGTCACTACACGTATGGTTTCTTCCAATCTATTCTATTTCACTCTCCTTAATCATCTCCCTTTCATCCCCCTATCCATCCCTTCTTCTTCTTCTTCTTCTTCTTCTTCTTCTTCATCATCAATTAGATCATTACAGGATTGACTGGGATGGGAAAGAACAACAGTAAATTGTGTGATGAGAAAAGGAAGAAAGCGAATAAGAAGTTGACTCCTGAAGAGATGAAGGAACTAGAGGATAAGACTTACTGTACGAATACTATATCTATTTATCATATATTGATTATCCATTTATAGTCTCTAAAAAAGAATTGAAGAAATGGTACAAGGATTTTGTGAGAGATTGTCCCACTGGAGAATTGAGGATGGATGAATTCCAGAATATTTATAAACAGGTTGATCAATCAATAATATCATGGAATAAATCAATAATCCATTCAGTTCTTTCCTAATGGAGATCCATCAAAGTTTGCATCATTTGTATTCAATGTATTCGATGATAATCAGGTAGATCATTACAATCAATCAATAATCATAGATAGTATTGATTGAAGGATGGTCATATATCATTCAAAGAATTCATAGCTGCATTATCGATTACATCAAGAGGAACTCTGGATGAGAAATTAGACTGTCAGTTTATATTCATATTCATAAATATGTCTTTATTTTGTTTTGTAAAAGTGTAGTAGATGATGAGGATCAGGGATGTTCGGAAAAAAAATATTTTCGGAAAATCGGAAATACCAACCCTGATGATGTTGTGCATGTAGTGAGATTGTTGAATGGTCGGGTTTATGGCATCAGTCACTTCGATTTGAATTCCATCAATTTTTTTAGCTGATTTGTCATATAATTCAAGTTTGCAGGGGCTTTCTCTTTGTATGATGTGGATAAGGATGGATTTATCACAAAGGTTAGTGAATGAATCTATTGAGTACATTTGTTATTGGTTAATTTAAAGGGAGAAATGGCTAATATCGTTGATGCTATTTATTCAATGATTGGAAATATGTTGGAATTACCAAAAGATGAAGATACTCCACAGAAAAGAGTCGAGAAAATATTTTCCAATATGGACAAGGTACATATGAGATCAATGGTTGATCTTTGATCTTTGATCTTCTAGAATCTGGATGGTCAATTAACACGAGATGAATTCAAAGAAGGATCAAAAGCAGATCCATGGATAGTTCAAGCACTTACAATGGATATGAGTTCGTGCCAATGATTATCTCCTCTCTAATCAATCAATATAGTCTCTTTTATTCAATCTTTCAATGTTGTTTTGTGTTTCTTTCAGGTTTATAGTCCATCTTCATTCTTCATCATCTAACAATCATTCTTCATTCATTCTACTAACACCTTTATGTACCTATTTTCTCCTTTTTTATCTGCATGGATCTCTTTTTCTTTATTCTTTTTATTCTTCTTTGACGGTCAGATTTATGGTAAAATGTATGTGATAGGCCAAAATAAAGTAGTTATAGCAGTATCTATCATAAATCTGACCATTTTTACGCTTGTTTTCATTTTTCTTTAATTTTTGATATCGTCACTCTTGTTTATTATCTTGATACACTGCACTTCATTGTGTTATTTATCCTCTCTCATTCTATTTCATATTCCCCATATCGATTAGAAGACTTTACCATAGTTACAGTATCCGGTTTAGTACAGTATCCCTTCCTTTTGAATTAATATTTACCATATTTTGATCTCTTTACTGTATAATTGAATGCAATTGTGTCTATCTTCTAAAGTTTTCCTTTTCTCTCTTCCAATTCTCTCCTTCTATGCGGTTAATAATGCTTGAATACATCGATAAATTTATTTTGTATTTTCGTGTATGATTAACGAAATGTTAATTGTATTTTGATAACTGTACAAAAACTGCACCTCGTTCATACAAGTTTTTTTTAATTTTGAAAATTTTAAGAGACCGGCTCGGTAAAAATTTACTACACCCCGGAATTTTCCCCTAGCAAAAGGATTCAGGCCTCCACGCTTTCATGGTGGAAGGTGGCCTGGCTCCTATTTACAAAAGTGTAGTGATTGAGGCATTCGGTCTCCAACGCGGCCAACGGTAAAATTCCAAAGTCGAAAAAATGGCAAACTTCGAAAAATCATATTTTGCGAATGAAACCAGTTAGCCTCGATATTGTTTAACGGTATAGTTGGTCATCTCAAAAGTGCGTGAAAACACTAGGAACATCGAATTGTGGACGTCTACAAACAGGTTTTTCAGCATTTCCGCGAGGTTTTCACCCAGTAAATATCAATTGACCGGAAGTCCCTATAGCACATAAAATAGCCCACACGATTCTGCACTAACTAAACACAATTTCAAACGAATCGCGATTATTTCAGTATTTAAAAAAAAATCAAAATGTGCTTTTTGGGGCTGTTTTTTCGCCCCCAGACCACTTTCCTGGAGGGAATTGGATATGTTCTGCGTATCATACGGCATTATGAGATGGGCTGAGTAAGAATCCACTACAACTCAGACGACTGGCGCGCTCCTGGAAAAGTCGATTTCCATGACCCGGGGTTCATGGTCCGAAAATCTCGAAATTTTTCATGACTGGAAAAGCTTCTTTCTTGTGGTCATCATGAAGCATGCTCACTGTGAATCACTACGAAATAGTTTTCATCGTTCCATCGATCTGTTAAAATTTTGCAGAAAAAAATTTGTTCGGAAAAATACGTAAATAATCATAAATAATTCAAATCGCATCCACTTCATCTGAGATCACGATAATGATAATACTTACTGTCGGTCCTCCAAGATAGGCACCCAATACTGGACATTTGTATTTTTTTTATTTTTTTAATTTTTTTATGAACCATGACCCGGGTCATGCTCAATAAATCGAAATTCATCATTTCGACCATGAACCCCGGGTCATGGTTAAATTTTAGCAAGAGTACAAATGTCCAGTATTGGGTGCCTATCTTGGAGGACCGACAGTAAGTATTATCATTATCGTGATCTCAGATGAAGTGGATGCGATTTGAATTATTTACGATTATTTACGTATTTTTCCGAACAAATTTTTTTCTGCAAAATTTTAACAGATCGATGGAACGATGAAAACTATTTCGTAGTGATTCACAGTGAGCATGCTTCATGATGACCACAAGAAAGAAGCTTTTCCAGTCATGAAAAATTTCGAGATTTTCGGACCATGAACATGGTCATGGAAATCGACTTTTCCAGGAGCGCGCCAGTCGTCTGAGTTGTAGTGGATTCTTACTCAGCCCATCTCATAATGTCGTATGATACGCAGAACATATCCAATTCCCTCCAGGAAAGTGGTCTGGGGGCGAAAAAACAGCCCCAAAAAGCACATTTTGATTTTTAAAAAATACTGAAATAATCGCGATTCGTTTGAAATTGTGTTTAGTTGGTGCAGAATCGTGTGGGCTATTTTATGTGCTATAGGGACTTCCGGTCAATTGATATTGACTGGGTGAAAACCTCGCGGAAATGCTGAAAAACCTGTTTGTAGACGTCCACAATTCGATGTTCCTAGTGTTTTCACGCAGTTTTGAGATGACCAACTATACCGTGAAACAATATCGAGGCTAACTGGTTTCATTCGCAAAATATGATTTTTCGAAGTTTGCCATTTTTTCGACTTTGGAATTTTGCCGTTGGCCGCGTTGGAGACCGAATGCCTCAATCACTACACTTTTGTAAATAGGAGCCAGGCCACCTTCCACCATGAAAGCGTGGAGGCCTGAATCCTTTTGCTAGGGGAAATTCCGGGGAATGCTCAAAATGGTAAATAATTACGGAGCCTGTCTCTTAATATTTCCGCGAAAAAAAAAAACAATTTCAAATAGTGCAGTGATTCAAATTTTTTAAATGGTGTGGTATTTTTTTTGTTGATATTTTTGTAAAAAAAAACTATACAGACTCAACAATATTTTTTGTTACTATGTCCTCTCATGTAGCCTCCCAAACAGCTAAGCGATCGCTACTATAAACATAAATTTTAACTCTTTATTCAATGTGAAAACCACTGTTGAATGAAATTCGTTTAAAGAGGAACAATTTTGTATGGTTGCATAACTTCATTAATATTCCAATGACCTAGATAGAATTCATCTGACGTGCTTTTAAAGTGATTTAAAGTGACATTACTTGACAGAAGACTGTCATTTCAATTCATTACATTTATTATTGAAGTCTCTCAAGTATTATTCAGATTAATAAATTCCATATAGAGTAGATCTTCGTAATTCTGTGATAAATGTGCTAATTCAAGATATACCAAAAAAACCTAACAAATCTATCAAAGAGGGAAACGGATACAATTTATTAATAACTTCATCTATTACTGACGTTGAAGGAATCACGATTCTATTCACTTCTTTCCTTTCTTGCTTTCCAATGAATAAATGTTAATACAATCATTCCAATCACTGCAGTCTTTCATAATTTGAATATGGTTTATTCTCCCCTTTTTTATTTCCATGTGCAAATCTTCTTCATTTATATCGTTTTCTACTGAAACAACTTCGCGATGTATGATAAATAAATAAATAAATATGTGTAACAATCAAGATATAGAAATCTCTTATTTATCAAAGAGAGAAACGGATTTCGAATCTAATTTGTTGATTTACACCTTCTTCTATTCAGTTTCAAGAAGTGAGACAAGTGACGAATTCTTCATTTTTATCATTTTCTTCTGAAATAATCAATCAATAAAATCAAAAGTATCATAATCTTTACTTACATCAATCTTATCATGTGTTGAAGAAGATTCATCATCAGAATAACGAGAACCAATTCTCTATAATTATTATTGATAAATCTAAATCTAATCGATAATGATCTACCTCTAATTCTTGATTCTCGGATGCATCTGATGAAATCTGTAGAAAGTTCTTCTGTTGATCATCAACCACTACTCTATCCATCACTGATTTGCAATTCGATCTACTCATATCACAATCTCGACTATCTTAATATAAATATTGATTAGTTCAATTCTAAATAACATTCGAATACATTGAATAGTAAAATAAAACAAACCATCTGTATTATTATAATCAATAGAAGAAGTATCTCCAGTCTTTCGAATACGAGATTTTGTCTTTTTCTTTCTTCCTTTTTCCCTTTGACGACATTCTAATGAGGTAAGAAGTATCGATACTGGTTTTAATCGTCTGAAATATTGATTGAAATAAGATCAAATATGATAATGAATAACTAACCTCCATAATAATTGATGCATCATCCCAGCTTTAACTCCTATATCTACACTATCTTGAGCCATTGTTGGTTCGGTACTCAATAAAACCTTCAAAAGCGATCTCGCTTTTGTTAAATCAATATCCACGAACCAGATAAGATTTCATTGCTGCAACTGCGTCTTTTCTCAATTTCGCAATGACCGGTCTCTCAATCAATATCGTAACCTCTCCTAGGCTGAAATATCACCTTACGTGAGCACAAGGCAGAAGTGCTTTTACCTCTGGAATAAAGGATTGATAACCCTAACATCAGAGGGATTGGATGGTCTCAATACTCTTCCATTTACATCTAATATCGCATCCCCTATGGCAAAGAACTTCTCAGCTGCTGAATGTTTCGTGATCTACAAAATCATGATATTATTGATTGATTGAATCAATAGAATACAGTACCCTTACAACGACCAATTTATTTCCAATGAGGACTGCATTAAATCCGAATGTTGTCTCAGCGAGCTTTTCGTGACGAACTAGATTCTGTAGAGATCAAAGATCAAAGATCAAATCAGAACGATAATGACGTAAGTAATAAGGAAATACCTTATTACAAGTGATAACCTGATATGTGCATCCTTTCATCTTTGTCAAAGATATCTGAAGTGATCTTTGATTTTTGATCTTTGATCTTTTGATCTCTCACTTCTGACAAAGTAATCCTCAATCGTGACTCCGATGGAACACTTGCATATGCTCGTCTTCGTATGATTACGGTAGTCCATAATAGATCAAAGATTAAATCTACAGTATATAATGAATTTACAGTAATCCAACCTTATTCCTAGCAGTCATCAGATTCGCTATATTACAATGGTGATCGAGTGATCTTCCATTAATCTGATTACGGTAAGATTGAATCGATATAGTTATACTACAGTATACCTTACCTTTACAATGACATCACCGACCATAAAGTTATTTGAAATACTAGAAGGACATGGACTATCGATATGTTCTATGACATATTCTTTACGACCAAAAATGAGACATCGAATATCCTACAGAGAAAGTATTACTGTAGATAGGATGGAAGAAAATTACGGTAGTTCAACTGTGAACTACCGTAATCAAATAACTAACTTTTCCAGTAAGGTTAGTCAGTGTAATGGTGAGTTCTTGTTGTTGAAGTTTCGTTGTCTCCGTTAATTCCGATCCATAAAAGTGAGTATCGAGTTTGGTTCTGAGAAGAAGATGGGTTACGGTAGTCTATACGATATAGTAACTTACATAACAGTAGAGAGAGGATCAGATGATGAATCTTCCATGATCAATATAGAAAGAATATGAGTATAGATGAATAATGATTGACCATTAATGATAAAGGAAATGAATGAAAATGAATGAACACCACCTCAGGAATAATATAAATTTTTTTAGTAACATTAGAATAATTGCTACAATATCCATAATATATTCACTATTCCTAACCACATAAAAGTGACATTTTCATTTTATATACAAGATCTGTGTGGAAGGAGTTTTCAGAGTTTTCAGTGAATGTATTGTCCGTATAAAACGTACTTGTGTAAAAATATAAGTGGAGTTAAATCAACACAGTTATCTAATCCGTATTTTTCCTTTTAGTTCTTAGATATTTGTAAGAAAATCATAATCTATCCATGATTTGTGTGATAAGATAAGACAAATCTAATGGCTAACGATATTCTTATGAAGTCTAATCAATTCTGGTAGATCTTAATGAATTTCAATGTGTGTAGTGATAGAAGAATGAACTGATAGGTACATCAACACCAACTTATCTATCACACGATCAATAAAAGGAATGAACTAGAAATAGGCAACTCATATGGATCCAAGATCTCTTGATTATTTACAATACAAATAAGTTATTCTGTGTGTTCTAGTTCTAATTTATATTTATACAATTTAATGACCTTTACCAAGCACAGAACCATTTGGAAAGGAATGGTTCCCACCAAACGACTGATTATTCTTGTTCCATACAAGGGGTTCTTCTAATGGTTTTCAAATACTTGGATACGATGTATTCTGATTAGTGTTATATCTTCATTGTAAGATAGAGTCCACTCTCTCATCATGACCTTTTCTATAGAATTCTCTATTTCTCCCCACATGTATCTTCCATTCAGTCATTCTTATCACTTTAATACTAACAATCAACTCTCACTTCTATTCACCTTTCAATTGTATCCCTCTCCCATTTCCATCTCATCATTCTATTCATATACATCAATAAACATCAATTCATTCATCTAATTCATTCTGATATTCTATCCAAAAGTGTGTATATAATGTTCTTTGTATCTACTATCAACCAATCACAAATGATGTCCTTATTCCCTTTTTATCTCTATTCTCTCTCAATTCTTCTTCTCTCTCATCTTCCCCTTTCTAATCTTCTTCTTCTCATACAATCAACCTATTGCAGTCTTATCATCTCTCCCTCTCCCTCTCCCCCTCCCTCTCCTTAACACACGTCCACTCTATAACTTTGTCCTTAAACACCGGATATTATATTATCATTTCACAATAATTACACTCAGATCCATTCATTAGTATTAATCTCTCAATCTTTTCTATGTCTGCATTGTGGTTAGTATATTCTCATTTATAATCATATTGATCATATTCTATTTTTAGATGAATGAAATGAATGAACCTATAGCATTTTGTGGAGAACCACTCTGGGTATTATTTATTGATCTTATATTCATTTATTGATTGATTTAGGATGAATTTCGTCCATTATATAATTCATCAGGATCACAATTCACTGAAGGATTGCCTACCCTCACGCAATGTTTTCAACATACAGGTTCGACTATAAGAGAAGTGTAAAGAGAAAATAAATAATAATAATAATGATTACTTCAAGTTCTTGTTGGAATTCCAATTGGATTCTTCTGGTTAATGTTCCCTGCCTTGTTCCTTCAATGTAGATTGAATAGAGATAATAATCCTCTACCATGGACAACCATTATGAGTATGAAATGGGTAAGACTATTGGTCATTTTATTCTATTCGTTCCATTTTTTTGAGCTAAGTACTTTTTGCACCGCATAGAATACTGTGGCGCACGTTATCCTTTCCAAAGTGCATCATGCGGCATAACGTCACATAACTTTTCAATGAATAAAGTACTAAAATAACGTTTATCGCAGCTAACGCTAAGCCGTTTGGGAGGGTGCATACGTCATAATCACCAAAAATTTTGTTTTTTTTTGCGTTTGTTTTTCAAAATTTGAAATTTTTCGAAATTGAAAAAAAAAGTTGAAACATTTAATATTCCCGCGCAAAAGAAACGCGCAGTAAATTCAAAATGCATGGGAATTCAAATGTTTAGAAAGTTGAGATTATTTTGTCAATTTTGCAAAATATTCAGACTCAACGAAAAATTTGGTTACTGTGGCGTCTCAAGCAGCTGAGAGATCACTACTATAGACATGATCTTCAGAATTTTATTCATTGAGATAAAGGACTCACGTAATGGTGCGTCAGGCGGTACTACGCCTCATGACGCATTTTGGAAAGGCTAACGTGCACCTCTGTATACTATTTATTTTAAAAAATACCCTGGAAAAAATTCTATAAATAAAAATATGAAGATAAATGTAATGTTTCATTTCTTTCAGTTAGTAGCCCTTGTTCTTCTATGTGACAAAACCTTCCTTGTTCTTCTTGCTCTATGGGAAAGATTGATTGGAGGACAAAATGTCCCTTTGGTTGAAATGATCTCCCCTACTCTACAAATGATTACTCTGGTTAGATCAATCAATATAATCTATCAATCAATATAATCTACTAAGCAATCAATCAATCAATCAATCAAATAAACAATCAATTAAGGCAGTAATGATGTTATCAGCAAATGGATGTAGAAGATCAGGTATTCGTTCATCTGGAATTCTCTTTAATACATGGCTGCTCATGGTTATTTGTGGTGCACCTGAATTCTATTCATGGTTAAGGATTGGATCTGATACTCAAGTAATATTCATTTTGAAGTTATCAATCGATAATTCGATTTCAGTTGGTAGATCAAACAGATTTCTTCCGATACATAGCCTATTTGGTATGGTATCCATTAGTATTGGCTGAATTTCTTCTTCATTGTTTTGCTGATCCTCTTACTATATTCGCTGATGAACAATATGTGAGCATATCTTAGATTGCTCTTTTGAAATAATAATCAACTTTGAAGGAAGAAATCGAAAATTGCCCAGAATTGAAAGCATCATTTTTGAATCAACAGATATTGTACTGGTTTGGAAGTTTGATCTCACTTGGAAATAAGAAGAAGATTGAGGTTATATAAGATATAATGACAAACTATATACATATTGTGGAATTATAGGTGGAAGATTTGTTTGAGTTGAAACCTGAATTGAGATCAGAAGAGGTAGTAAAGAGATGGTATCCTGAATGGGATAAAGAACTCAGAAGTTTGTTCCTATTTCATTCAAATTTTTTTAAAAGTTTTAACGAAATTCAAAAAAAAAGTAAATGAGCCTCAAAGTATCGATTTTCGAAATAATAAAAAAATGAATAAGAATAAGGATATTTGAGAGAACGAAAAGGCCGTAGCTGAATTCAATAAAAGACAAGGTCCTCGTAAGAAATCAACGAAAGATGCATCTAGACCATTATTGGATAGCCAAGATAAACAAAAACAATATGGAGGAACTGCAAATGGAGATATGAAGAAGAAGGATAAGAAGAAAAAGAAAGGTTCATCTTTATGAAAATATCCGTAATATCTGAAAAAAAAATAGAAATTTCGGCAAAAGGAATTTCTTAGTTTTTTTAAAAACGTTTTTGTTACCTTTATTTTTCAGAAGAATCACCTCTTCCATCACTCATGTGGTGTTTACTTCGAACTTTCAAATGGGAATTAATTACTCAAAATTCTCTGAAATTCGTTTCTGATATTCTTCTCTTCGCTAATCCAATCTTCCTCGAGTAGGTCAATCAATCAATAATGAAGGATACAGTAATCCATTTAGTCTTCTCATCTCTTATACGGAAGATCCCACCATTCAATGGCAGGTTGGACTATTGTATGTGGCTGGACTATTCGCATCAGCTCAATTGAAGGTAATCATCGATTTGACTGTGATACCAATCGATAATTCATTATTCAGACTTTCCTAATCAATGAATACTTTATGCAAGCACTTGGAGTTGGATCTAAAGTACAAACTCTTCTTACGACTATTGTTTATGAAAAGGTGGATGATAATTTTTTCTGAAATTAAGAAATAATATAACCAAAATTTTTAGACTCTGAAACTATCAAATGAAGCTAGAAGAGAGAAAACAGCAGGAGAAATCGTTAATCTTATGTCGATTGATGTTGAGAGGTTTAATATTTTAAATATTTATGGGTATTTGAAATGAAATAAACCAAAATAATATTTGTAGATTCAAGATGCTTGTTCCTCAATTGCAAATGTATTGGAGTAGTCCTTTCCAAGTTAGTCATTTCTATAATTCTATTATTACATTTTATTTAAATTATAGATTTGTCTAACTCTATTCATGCTGTATAAGAAACTTGGATGGTCTGCATTTACCGGAGTTCTAGTCATGTTATTACTTATCCCATTGAATATTGTTGTTTCTAAAGTTATCAAAGTTTGGCAGGTATTGATTAGTTTACTTTCACTAAACATACTAAATATTGATTATTTCATAGATTAGAATGATGTTCCTGAAAGACGAACGTATCAAAATGACAAATGAAGTATTATCTGGTATTAAAGTCGTCAAATTATATGCATGGGAACCAGCGATGGAGAAAACGATCGATGATATACGGTAGATAAATATAAGAAATCAATAATCAATATCTGATTACAGTAATGAAGAAATGGATATGATTCGTAAGACAGGAGTACTTCGAAGTGCATTGGATGTGTGCAATGTTACCGCTCCATTTGCTGTAAGTCAATCTATCAATCAATCAATAATCGATATTCATGAATAGTCAATCAATAATATTCGATATTCATGAAAAGTCAATCAATAATATTCGATATTCATGAAAAGTCAATCAATATTAATCGATATTCATGAATAAGTCAATCAATAGTATTCGATATTCATGAAAAGTCAATCAATAATAATCGATATTCATTTATAATCGTTGAGAATTGTGATTGATTGTAGGTAGCATTGGTTACATTCGCAACATACACATTGAGTGATCCCAACAATCTCCTTGACCCACAGGTTGAATCTGTACAAACTACAATCGATAATTTCATTATCGGTTATAGGTAGCATTCGTATCATTGACTCTATTCAATCAACTTCGTGGTCCACTTATGATGGCTGCTGAACTTATCAATCAAACTGTTCAGGTAAATATATATGCTTGAGATAGTCTCAGTTGATGAGATATGCATAAATACGTGTAAAAATCCAACCTAAAACAACGAAGCATGACGTCTTGGGTCATGTATCTTACAGTATTTACATGACGTTCATTAACAGGCAGTAGTATCGAATCAACGTCTGAAAGAATTCCTCGTAGCTGATGAATTGAGACCTGATGATGTTGACAATCTCATGATGGTTGATGATGGTGAGAATATCAAAGACTAAAGATCAAAGATCAGTCATCGATTATTTGATTTTAGTGAACACTAAGATAGTTGAAGCTAATGATGGAATCTTCGCATGGGGAGATGAGTCTCCGCCTACTCTTGAAGGTAGAAAAGTAGATCATTCCAGATTATTGATTGATTATATCTATCTAGGAATCAATGTGGATGCTACACCAGGACAACTACTTGCTGTAGTTGGAAGAGTTGGTTCAGCTAAGAGTAGTCTTCTATCTTGTCTTCTTGGTAATTATCGATTAGTCGATCGATTGATCCATATGAATGATTCAGGTGAAATGCGTAAACTTCGAGGATATGTTGGTATTCGTGGAAAGGTAGCCTATATGCCCCAACAACCATGGATTCAAAATGCCACTGTTAGAGATAATATATTGATGGGAATGGACTTTGATGCTGGAAGATATAATGAAGTCATCGAGGTATTCATTCATTCAGTAGATCAATGAATATGATTATTGATTGATAGGCATGCGCACTTAAACAAGATTTCATACTGTTGGCAGATGGAGATCAAACTGAAATTGGTGAAAAGGTTTGATCTTTGATCTTTGATCTCAAGTGAAGATATCTGCATCTTGTAGGGTATCAATCTATCTGGTGGTCAGAAGTCACGTGTAGCTCTTGCGAGATGTTGCTATCAGGTATGGATAGAAAGATTAATCTTTGATCTTTGATCTTTGATCTTTATTTAAGGATCGTGATGTATATCTTCTTGATGATCCATTATCTGCGGTGGATGCTCATGTCGCTAGACATATCTTTGATCAGTAAATTTTATTTTGAGATAAAAAAAGAATGTAATATCATTTTTTCAGAGTAATTGGACCCAATGGAATTCTTCGCAAGAAGACGAGGTAACATTTAATCTTCAAACTATTTATTATAAAATATTTTCAGACTTCTCGTAACTCATGGTCTTACTTTCCTAAAGGAAACAGACAAAGTTGTCATCATGCAAGGTTTATAGTAGAGGGCCTTTCATAATCTAAAGTAACCATAATTCCAGATGGAAAGATCTCTCATGTTGATAGATATGATAAGTTGATTGAAGATGAACAACTTGTTCATATGCTCAAGGAAACTGAAGTACGTTTTAATCAATACATTACTATAATGATAAATGTATTTCTTTCAGCAAGTTCCACGCAAAGAAGACACGACTCCATCTACTGAACGAAGGTTATTCAGATAAATTTGTATTTTATCCTAAATATTGTATATTCAGTGATGAACCTCAAAGTGCAGATGATGAAGATGATAAATTCGATGATTCTGTATCTATGGTATCAAGAGCTTCGAGAAGATCTAAATTGAGTCATGCTGGAAGAAAGATTAGTGTTCAAGGAAAAAAATTGGTGAATATTTACATATGAAGTTCCTATAGTACATTATTAAAAATTATTATATTATTTATTAATTATATTTTTGATGAATTATGAAATGATAGATTGATTGACAGAGTGTGACTGGAATGCCTCTCCCTGAACCAGACAAAGCTGATCTTGAGAAGGGAACTTTGATTGAAAAAGAAGCTATGGAATCTGGAAGAGTATGCATATTTTTGTTTTTATATTTGTATTTATGTAAATAATAAGTTAAGGTGAAAGCTTCTGTTTACATTGATTATATCAAGTCAATGGGTCTATTCTCAACCTTTATTCCATTCATTGTATTCTGGTGTTTATCTTCATTATTCCAAATGGCTCGAGCTCTTTGGGTGACTGACTGGTATGAACTCTATAACTCTATTCATTCTTATCAAATTCAATCAGGTCTAATGACAATATCATCGGTGCCGATCCTACAAAAGCTAAACCATTATCAGTAAGATTGATTGTATATGCAGTTGTTGGATGTTCAGAAAGTAATGAGAGATCAAAGATTAATCCATTTATTTGGTCATATTCAGCTCTGTTTCTATTCTTCGGATCAACAGCAATAATCTATGGAATGGTCGCAGCTTCTATCAATCTCCATCGACCACTTCTACATAATATATTCAGGTTCATATATTAATTATTATTTATATTATAAAATATGTTTAGAAGTCCTCTTGCATTCTTTGATGTAACTCCTCTTGGAAGAATATTGAATAGACTTGGAAAGGTATTCATTTGTCAATTTACAAATAATAATAATAATATTGTAGGATATGGAGACAATTGATCTTCGATTGGGTCAAAATGTTCGATTTGTATTCCTTGGAATGTTCAATCTCCTTCAGGTATAATATTGATATCATACATAAATTCTATTGATTGTTCTTCAGACATTCATTATTATCTCCATTTCGGAACCAATCTTCATTGCATTCGGAATTCCTCTTGTTGCAGTCTATATTCTCATTCTTGTAAGTCTTCAGATAAAGATCAAAGATCAAATATAATATTCAGAGATATTACATTTCATCTGCTCGACAATTACAACGATTATCTTCAGTAAATCGATCCCCAATCTATTCTCATTTCGGAGAAACTATTCAAGTAAACAATTTCGTTGTAGTTTTTATCTCATTTTTAATATTCAGGGAGTTTCAACAATCCGTGCCTTCGGTTGGAATGATAAGTTCAAGATGGCAAGTAGAGAAAAGGTTGGATAAGTTTATAAAACAAATCGATAATTAATTGCTTAAGGTTGATATATTCATGCGTTGTTCATGGTTCTATGGAATTGCATCAAGATGGTTAGGAGTGAGGTAATGATAATCAACTACTTTAATTCATTTGATATCATTATTTAGATTGGAAACATTGGGAAATCTTATTATCTTGGTGACATCTCTTCTAGCTGTAGCAAGTAAAGCATGGGAAAGTTCAAGTGCTGGTATGATCGGACTATCTGTATCATACAGTTTGAATGTAAGTAATGAAAGATAAGAGATAAAAGATAGTATTGATTGATTGATTGAAGGTTTCATTTATGATGAATATGGTTATGAATAGAATCAGTGAATTGGAAACATCTATTGTATCTGTTGAAAGAGTTAAAGAATATTCTGAAGCTATCAGTGAGGTGTATACAGTATCCCTTATCATTCCATTCAAGATTCAATCCCTTATTCAGGCTGAATGGAGAAAACCTAATCGTAAGCCTCCACAAGGATGGCCTGGTCATGGAGCTGTTAGCTTTAATGATTATCAGACTAGATATAGGTTAGATAATGATTGATTGATTGAGATAATGAAATGAATCATTTAGACCTGGTCTTGATTTGGTTCTCAAAGGTATCAATACAAAGATTCTAGCTGGAGAAAAAGTTGGAGTAGTTGGAAGAACAGGAGCTGGTATATAGTAGATATTGTATGATATAATGATATTTTGATGTTTAGGAAAGAGTTCATTGACTCTAGCACTATTCCGTATAGTAGAACCGGCATCTGGTACAATATCGATTGATGATGTTGATATCACTACTGTTGGTCTTCATGATCTACGAGAGAAACTCAGTATCATTCCTCAGGTAGATCAATCAATCGATAGAGTAGATCCGATCGATAATGTAGTTGTGATAGTAAGATGTGTATTGTAGGAGCCAGTTCTATTCTCTGGAACTCTTCGATTTAACGTTGATCCAACGGGAGAATACACAGATGAAGAAGTATGGGCATGTCTCAAGTAAGATCATTCAAGTAGATATCATTATAAATAGATATAATTGTATAGATATGCTCATCTTGAAGAATTTGTCGAGAAACTACCCAAACAATTGTTATATAAGATCGAAGAAGGAGGAGATAATATCAGGTATAATTTATTGATTCGAATATATAGTCTAATCAGGGAGACTGGTACAACTGAGTGATACATAATCTATTGATCAGAGTGAATTTCGACATATTTGTTCCATATCTTGAATAGTCTTATTAGGAAAGAATACTCTTCTAACATCATCAGGAGTTATTTGAGCTAATGAAGAAAGTATGAAAGAAACAGAAACACCACGAGATCTATTTGATTCTGTTGAAGAATCTTGACATTCAGCTAATAGAAGGGCTGATTGCATCTATCAATAGATCATATTCATTCATCATTATCGATCAATAATTCCATACCTGAATAGTTCGGATACCCAATGGGTTATCATATCGAGAATCTTCTGGACGATACAGTAATATGATGGTGATACACCTGAACGGATACGGTGGATGTACTGGGATACGGTAGATATAATGGGATACGGTAGATACAATGAGATACGGTAGATACAATAGGATACGGTATATATAATGGGATACGGTAGATATGGAATATACCATTGTTCTAGTAGAGATAACTGTAGATCTTCTATGAATGTCCAAGTCATTTTAATCTTTTCAAACGATGAACAATTTGAAGTTTTACCTATGGAATCAATTATCAGGAAGATATACATAGAGATGCAGTGAACCTTCTTTCAATTTAAGAAGAAAAGAAAGACCGAATTGTGATAGTGCATTGGTTAGAAAAAGTGCATGCCATGAATTGCAGAAAATGATCTGAATATTATATGATGAGATGAAAAAATAGTCGAAAAAGGAACCCTTTGATCATTTGTAGATAGAAGATTAGTTGGAGGAAGCATTGTAAACCATTTGATTGATGATGAAAGAAATAGAATTAACGATGGAGAAGAAGAAGGACTAAATATTATATTGTTGTATTCAATGACATGTAATATAAACAGATACTTATTGGATGTTAAATGAGATATAGAGAATTGTAGTGATGATGATGAAGAAGGCTTCATATCCATTGATTCTTGTACATAATCAGATAGAATTAGACTGAATGGAATAGATTCATATCAATTATCTATATCACTCGTCCCTTATCTTGCCCTCCTATCCTTCCTATCCTACAATATCACCCGCTAATCCTATCTTACATATATTATCTTACGCTATCTTACCCTTCAGATGGTTTTTTGGATGAATATCTTCGTACGATAGTTCTTTCATGTTGAACTGCATGTCTATTCATATTGACCTGTACGGAATAGTTCTTACGCTTGTAATAGTATTCATCATACCTCTAAACATTTCTTCAATCGACATGATTGACATTGATTTCGTCTGATTACATCAACTATACAATTATTTCCATCCTTACAAGTATACTGTAGATTCCTTCTAACTGATCTTTTAAAGAATCCTCTACAACCATCACAAGACTGTACTCCATAATGACGACCTGAATAGGATTACGGTAGAAATATAGGATACGGTAGGATACTGTAGTCTAACCACTGGCACGATCTCCACATACAAGACATGGTAATTCATGACGAATCATACTGTAGAAGATGAGGAGATGGATACTAATGGAGATGATAGATAGGAAAGAAAGAAGAAGGAGGAGAAGGAGGAGGGTGGTTCTTCCACAAAAGAAGACATTTCACGTGGGAACCTATGGGGATCAGCTTTCTTCTCTCTTTCTCACTACGAAAAAGGAAACGATGAGTGACTTTTTGGTGCATCCTTGAATATGTTGGAGGAAACGACGAAAGTGAAGGGAGTCCAAGGGATATCAAAGATAGTACTGAAGTAACATATGAAGGCTTTTTCTGAAATATATTCACCACATCACATATTTCATTCCCAAAATGTACATGATCACTTGTTCATACATAATGGTTCATTCTAAATAATTAACAATTTCAGTGTTGGTCAACGTCAATTGGTTTGTCTTGCTCGTGCAATTCTTAGAAGATCTCAAGTACTTATTCTTGATGAAGCTACAGCAGCTGTGGATACTGTAACTGATGCACTCATTCAGGTATACTGTAACTCACTAAATCGATAAAGAGCGGTCATGGTGTGAGAGAAAAAGAGAGAGAGTACGCAAAAGTGAGAAACAGCAAACGGTTAAAGTATTCCATGGTACCGTATTTTTTTGGCATTTTGAATTTTTTATTGTCCGTTTTGAAGAACCTTCGATAATCCATTATTTATTATAGAAGACAATCAGAGATGTATTCGTTAATTCAACTGTAATTACAATAGCTCATCGATTGAATACTATTATGGATTACGATAAGTGAGTTACAGATATGTTATATGGAATAAATAACTAAATAATTCATTATAGGATAATGGTGATGGACGATGGAAAAGTATCTGAATATGATTCTCCTGATAATCTTCTAAAGAGGCCTAATGGAATCTTTTATGCGATGGCCAAAACTGCAAAACTGGTCTAATCTATCATCAACTTCCCATTACATACATAGACATATTCTTTGCATACCACATCTGTTATTTAAACATTTTACGCTTTCATTGTCTTAGTTTTAAATTTACCATTTCAGTCTGAGTCTTTATCACGGGTCTCCGGTAAAAGTGTATGAACGCCTGCAACTAGGAAAAATTTTTTCTCTCGGATTTCGATGAAAGTCGATTGATGGATGAGGTTGGGGGTCATGAGAAGGAATATCGACTTGATTTGGCCAAAATCTCAGATTATCGATTTTTTGTGATCTACCACGGAAATTGCCATAACTCGGTTCATTTTCATCGTACAGATACCGGAAAGGTGTCATTTGAATCGTATTAGCATGCACTCCAAAAAGTTTTTCGGAACACAATGGCGGAAAACCCGTCTTCAATGTGTTTCACCCGAAAAACTGATTTTTTGAATAGAAAAGTGAGTGTTTCTCGAAAATTTCTCAGAAACACAATGAATTTTATTGCTCCAATGGATTCACCGTACCAGAGATAGGGTACGTATGTATTTCATTTGACTAATCTCTGGCTTCCCCATATCGAAATACTAAGTACTCCCGGACTTAGTCATTTTTTCCAAAAAAATGTTTTTTTTTACCATAAATCGCTTCAAATTGGTCGTAGACACTATTGTAAAAAAGGAAAATGAAGCTCTCAATAAGCACAACAAAATATATTTTTATGATTATCACGCTAGAGATGATCATTCCCGAGCTATAATACGATTTACTCATTTGAGGGAAGAATCATTCAATTTTTGCGATTTTGATTCTGTTGTAATTTTTTCTCGTGTGTAGAATGGAGCATTCATCGAGGATGAAGTGGCACTACACGAGGATGTTCGGATCACCCCTGACGAGATCTACGATTGGATGCACAACGAGAAGAACGATCTGTTCACGAATGATGCCCCTGACATATCTATTGAACTCGTATTCGATCAGTAAATGAAACCGCTGTTGAATTCTCAATTTCTATTCTATGTAAATTTTTTATGTTGTGTGAAAGTAATCTAACTCATGCTATTTTTGATAAAATTATATTACTAAAATATCGAATGTACAGAATCAAAATCGCAAAAATTCGGAATGATTCTTCCCTCAAATGAGTAAATCGTATTGTAGCTCGGGAATGATCATCTCTAGCGTGATAATCATAAAAATATATTTTGTTGTGCTTATTGAGAGCTTCATGTTCCTTTTTTGAAATAGTTTCTAGGACCATTTTGAAGCGATTTATGGTCGAAAAAGCCATTTTTCTGAGAAAAATGACAAAGTCCGGGAGTACTTAGTATTTCGATATCGGGAAGCCAGAGATAAGTCAAATGAACTACATACGTACCCTATATCTGGTACGGCGAGTCCATTGGTGCAATAAAATTCATTGTGTTTCTGAGAAATTTTCGAGAAACATTCACTTTTGTAGTCAAAAAATCAGTTTTTCGGGTGAAACACATTGAAGACGGGGTTTCCGCCATTGTGTTCCGAAAAACTTTTTGGAGAGCATACTAATAAGATTCAAATGACACCTTTCCGGTCTCTGTACGATGAAAATGAACCGAGTTATGGCAATTTCCGTGGTAGATCACAAAAAATCGATAATCTGCGATTTTGGCCAAATCAAGTCGCTATGCCTTCTCCTGACCCCCAACCACATCCACCAATCGATTTTCATCGAAATCCGAGAGAAAAAATTTTTCCTAGTAGCAAAAGGGGTCGATTTTGATACACTTTTACAGGAGACCCGTGTTATGTATTTGAGCACGGGCCGATTTTATAATTTACTTCTCTAACCTAATAATAAAAATGTCGATGTTTTTGTTTGGTTTTTTATACGTACTGAATTATATGAGGACACACTTCAGCAGGCATTTCAACGAAAATTCTATTTACATATATTTGGTAAATACATGTACAGAAATTTTAAATAAAATAAAAAAATCTTTAGCATCTCATTGGTTTTTTGTTGTTGATGGAAGCCAATCTTTTAAAAGAACAAACGATTTTTAATATTTTCATACTTATTTATCGTATAGTATGTTATTACTCATTACATATTATATATTTATATATTACATATTTTAATCATCATATTTTGGCGGGAACTGTTGAAAATCGCCAAAAGGCAGTACAGTTTTATGGGCCTTAAAATAAAATTGCAGCTGGATTATCTACTTACTATTTTTTGCCACGCTGATACTAGTAAGCACAAAATGACGACTATATATATACCTTACAAACTGCTTTTAATGCGCATTAATAAACGCAACTCTAATTTCTTAGCTAGAATGATACAAAACAAAAGAATTATCGCAAACTGATTTCTTACTACGGTATATCTAAATTTTAAACTCGCGCAAATTCCTGAATTGCGTGAAATGGTATACTGTAGGTGTATGCATTTAATTTCACTGGCCTAAACTTTTTCCTAGACATTATTCTTTTCTTTTTGTTTCAAGACTGTTTAACTCTACTTGCCGTTTTTTCGCTAACTGGACCTTATATTTATGCCATTTTCTTTTTCAGGGTAAAATGTCTCACCGAAAGTTTTCGGCTCCGAGACACGGTTCCATGGGCTTCACGCCCAAGAAGCGCTCAAAACGCCATACCGGAAAGGTCAAGTCATTCCCCAAGGATGATCCTTCCAAGCCCGTCCACCTTACCGCCTTCATGGGTTTCAAGGCTGGTATGACCCATATCGTCCGTGAGGTGAGAATATCGCTTTTAAGTGCTAAACATTAAACGTTATTAAAGATGATGTAATTATCATTTCTAGTGCGACAAGCCTGGATCAAAGGTCAACAAGAAGGAAGTCGTCGAGGCCGTAACCATCATCGAGACTCCTCCTCTCGTCATCGTCGGAGTCGTTGGATACATCGACACCCCTCAGGGACCTCGTCCTTTCAAGACTGTCTTCGCTGAGCACCTCTCTGAGGATTGCCGCAGACGTTTCTACAAGAACTGGTTAGTACAGATTTTTTTGATATGTGAGAGTTCGAGCAATGATGGAAAGACTGGTTGCCTGTCAGACTTTTGGTGACGAACAACACCCAGTCCATGCTGCCTTCCTTCTGAGCTTGTTTAATCGATGTTGATTAACGTTTATCAACGTTTGTTGAATCGATGCTCTTATTTCAGCCTCTCGCATTTACTAGTTCTCCGCTGTGCTTTCGAGTGCATGAGAATAGTAAAATGTATTTCACAACACACTGTAGACGCCTTCCTCTGTGCTTTGCATATGAAGGTTATGGGTTGTGCTAGTCACGCCCGGCCCGACGTCACTCCTGTTTCGATGGGAGTTGTATGATTGGTGCTAGGAGCCTCTGACTGCCGCCTAGTTTCTAATCGTCGACGCTCCAGGTACAAGAGCAAGAAGAAGGCTTTCACCAAGTACGCCAAGAAGTGGCAAGATGATGATGGAAAGAAGGCCATCGAATCTGATCTCAACAAGATGAAGAAGTACTGCTCTAGCATCCGTGTCATCGTACACACTCAGGTAACATTAGTGTCTTGAAAATTTGATATAATAAGCACAATGATGGAAAGACTGGTTGCCTGTCAGACTTTTGGTGACGAACATTATCCAGTTTATGCTGCCTTCCTTCTGAGTGCGAATATATATAAACGCATTAAAATAGTTTTCGAGAAATAGTGGTATTAATTATGTATAATTTTAGCAAAAGCTTCTCAAGCATCGTGAAAAGAAGGCCCACATCATGGAGATCCAGCTCAACGGAGGATCCATCGCTGACAAGGTCGAATGGGCACGCGAGCACCTCGAGAAACAGGTATGATAAATTTTATATTTTTGTATTTTTATTGGCTATGATGGATAGACTGGTTGCCTGTCAGAAATTTGTGACGAACACCCCCAGTCATGCTGCCTTCCTTCTGAGCCTAAAAATATGTTGTATTGTTAAACTTTTATTGCATTTGCAATCGATAACCGTTTCTGTTTAAGGTTCTCGTCGACCAGGTCTTCTCTCAAGACGAGATGGTTGACACCATCGGTGTAACCAAGGGTCACGGATTCAAGGGAGTCACCTCAAGATGGCATACCAAGAAGCTTCCTCGCAAGACTCATAAGGGTCTCCGCAAGGTTTGTTGTTGCATTTTTAACATTTAATATAATTGCAATGATGCTTGCCAAAATGAAAGTAGTGGACATAATGGTTTTGCTGATATCATAACCGGTTCTGAGCAATTTAATAGCGTTGCTAGCAATTATTTCCCCCATTTCTCTTATTCAATATTAATGTTAAGGTCGCTTGTATTGGAGCTTGGCATCCTTCCCGTGTGTCCTTCACTGTCGCTCGTGCTGGACAGAAGGGATACCATCATCGTACCGAGACCAACAAGAAGATCTACCGTATCGGCAAATCTATGCTCACTGCTGAAGGAAAGGCCAATGGATCTACCGAGTTCGATCTCTCCGAGAAGTCTATCAACCCCATGGTAAGCGATAAATTCTGAATTCTTTGATTCTAATTGATATCACTATGAAGAACTTATGTATCTGCAATTCTGAATCATTTGGTGGACAATCACTATCTGAGTGAAAGAAAACATTTCATTCCGTCCTACGATATTTTATTTATACTAATATTTATGTTTGCAGGGTGGCTTCCCTCATTACGGTATTGTAAAGCAAGATTTCCTCATGATCAAGGGAGCCGTTATTGGACCCAAGAAGCGTCCGATTACTCTTCGCAAATCTCTCCGCACCCTCACCAAGCGTGTCGCTTTCGAGAAGATCAACCTTAAGTGGATCGACACCTCATCCAAGTTCGGACACGGTCGCTTCCAGACTGCCAGCGAAAAGAAGACCTTCATGGGTAAACTCAAGAAGGACTTCATTGCCGAACAGGAAGCTGCCGCTGCTCATTAAATTGTTATATGCTATTTTCTGCATAAATTGTTGTTATAAACGATTTGTCTTGTTAGCATCAAGTATGAACTTCTAAGTATTTGGGATATAGCATTAAAGAAGCTTAAAAAATTATGCACATTAGGGCGCGATGAATTTTGGAGATGCAGTTTCTATTTCCGGATGTTCTGTGAAGTCTCGACATCTTGAATTGTCTTGTGGTTGTTCTGCAGTTGATTCTTTATTTGGTGGAGGGGTGCCTAATACATCGTTTGGTCAGTTCATGAGTTGAATACTTTTGCATGGATGGTTTTAAGTTGTGTTCGATGAGGTCGGTTCGAGGACGTATAGTGATGTACTGCTTCGATTGAGTGCTTCAGAAGGGTTGTACGAGGGCCATGTCAGTGGTTAACTGTTAACTGCTTTTTGATATGGTTCAGTCTTCAGGACATATTAAGTATTCGTTCACCGTTTGATGAAGGTGATATTCTTGATAGGCTTCCATCAAGAATCGATCCGAATGAGAAACATAGTACTAGCAAGGTTATTGATCAGCAAGGAGATTCTATGCAGGTTATTATAATATGGAATGAATTATTGTGATAATCATTGTAATTGTAGATTGCATGGAGATATGCTCCTATGAAGGAAATTGATTCTTCAATCTCCAAAAAAATATCGAAATATGACCTAGCTACCACAGTATCTGATCAAGTTTGTATCTACATATCCATCATTATTATTTAATTGTAAATCAGATTCGTTCTTCATCAACTTCTATCATTACTCGATTCCCTTCATCTGTTGATCAATCATTCTCTTATCAATCACTATTTAATACTCTTTCTGAATTATTGAAGAAACGTGAATATGCAAAGGTTTAATCATATGATCACTGGCTATTTTTTGATTGTAGTATATTCAGAGTAAAGGTCCTCGTGTACCAAATGGACCTAAACCTCGTTTATTGAGAGTAATCATAAAAGGATTAGGATCTCCATTATGGGAAGATGATGAATCATTGAAGTCATTCATTGTACGATTACCTCATCTATTACGGTATATCTTAATACTTATCGATTGGTCAAATCAATTATTTAATTGTAATCTAGAAATGCGTACGTTGTTGTGTTTGCGAGTATGAACTCGTCTGTGATGCGACCAGGTACGGTAGATTGATTATTGATTGATTATACTTTGATTGATTTAGAAGTTATCCGTCAATTGGAGACAACAGCTGATGGATATTTTAGAATGGAAGCAATGAATGAAGAAGAAAAGAAGATGCATGATAAGGCTCATGGATATTTTAGGTTTCATTATATATTGTTGATTTTAGCTTGAATCTATTGGTATTTTTGATTATTAATAGAGCAAGTTGCGGTAGATCATTATTGAATGATTGATATTATTGCAGAATAATTCGTCTGCCTCGTCTAATCTCCTTATCACCTCCAGCTCCTCCATCAATTGATCTTACATTTGATCTACATCGTCGTAGTTTTGATATTCGTATTCTTCATCTTCCACCTGCATTAGGAGATGATGATGAAGAAACTAAGAGTAAATCAATGGGTTCATGTTCCATTGCTCAACAATTCTAATATCTCTTATCAAGTTCCGTATTTATCTTTGCTTTTGTTGTTTACTTTGCATGCGATTGTTGTAAGTACGGGTTTGTTGAGATAAAATATGTTTTTACTATCAACTATGTGTCTGTGTTAAATGGTCATTATACCGTTGTAATTATATGTAAGAGTGTAGACTGATTGATTAGTTAGATGTATTGAAGGATGTGGAGTACGGTAGGATGTATGAGTAGAAGATTGATGAAGGGAAAGGAATGGATGAAGATGCACAGTATGTATTCATTATATCCATATTGAGATATAATCAATTCGAATATATAAATTGATGAGAAATGTTATGACGTTGAAGTTCTAGTTGGATAGGAAAGATTTCTAATGTTAATGTTCCAGATTCATTGTTCTCATCGACCTCATCTTATCAAGCTGATCAATCAATCAATACTCCTTCATCATCAATCAATGATCTACCTCCATTCAGAGAATCATTTGAACTACCTCAATCTTTCGATTTCAGAGTTTGGTCAGTTTGGTTATTATAACAATACAGCCCTATATGCAATTGAATTTGTATATTGAAGGTTTCCCATGCATATGTCTGTACAGTTGAAAGCTATGGAGGGAAAGTTACGTACGGTTGATCTTATCATTGAGGTATACGGTAACTACAGTAGGAACTACCGTAATCTTGATATCGTATAGGTTCATGATGCTCGTATTCCTATATCAGGACGAAATCCAATGATTGCACGACAATTTGGAGCTGCACGACCACATATTCTAGTTATGAATAAAATGGATCTAATCGATATGAAGAAATATAGGTACGGTAGTTCATAGATATTGATTGATTACGTTAGATTATTGATTGATATCAGACAACCAATAGAAGAATACTACATGGATAATGGTAATCCACGGATAGTATGGACTGATTGTAAGAGGAGAATAAGTAAGGTTAGTGTATGGTGTGGTATACGGTAGTTGAAGATGAATTGAGTGTAATGAATTACGATTGTTCAGGCTATTGTTGATCTTCGTGAATGTATGATTGATGCTTTGAGAAGTGAACCAAGATTTAATCGAACGACTAAAACTGAATATCAAGTAAGTTATTGAATGGATGACTTTCTATTATCGATTGATCTTTTCAATATTGATTGGGATGAATAGTGTTATAGGTGATGGTTGTGGGTATTCCAAATGTTGGAAAATCATCATTGATTAATTCGTTACGATCAACAAATCTTGGAGTGAAGAAGAGTGCTGTCACTGAAGGTATTCATTCATCTACAATGGAGATAATAAATTAACTTTATTTCTAAGGAGCTCGTCCTGGTGTGACTATTCGTGTACAAAATAGAGTGAGAGTATTAGATAGACCACCTATATATGTATTGGACACTCCCGGAGTATTACCTCCAAGGTTTGATCTTTGATCTTTATTAATCTTTGATCTTTATTGATCTTTGATCTTTAATTCCAGACATAAGAATGTAGATGAAGCAATGAAGTTGGCCCTATGTGATCTTATTCTAGAATCTGCAACAGATCCTCGTTTAGTGGCTGATTATCTACTTTATTTCATGAATCGGTATCTAATTAATCATTATTCATATTTCTAATCAATAATCTTATACTTACAGTACTGGTGACTATTCATACAATCGATTACTTGATCTTCCCCGTGGGACTCAATCAACAGATGATATTGATGATTTACTAAAGAGGATTTGTTCTAAACATGAGATGAGAGTGAAGAAGATGATTCCAGGGGAAGGATATCAGGAGAGGTACTGTATTCAATAATGAATTAATCGATAATCTAATCAATATAATTTATAGATGGGACTTGGATAAGGCGACGAAGTTATTCATTTCATTGTTCAGAGGAGCCAAATTGAGAGATCATTGTCTGGATAAGGAATTACTTCTACCATATTTATGATTGTATAGATAGTCATGTATGGAAGTAGTCTACAGTATTCTCGTTACACGATTGATTACCATCATGAAGTGATTTATTATGTACAGGTTGTCTAATTTGCTGTTCAAGTCGCGGAAAAAGGCGAGAGAGTGTAAAACGAGGAGTTTTCTCTGGTTTTCTTTTCTTTTCGCAACTTGAACATAGCATTATTAGATTGAAAGATAAATATATTAATATAATTTGCCTCAGTGTGTTATATGAAGTAGAAATGTCACAAATGAGGGTTTTATTATCAGTGATTGAAATGACTAATTAAACTTTTCATACGACTACAATTTTCACATTATATCATATGATGCTAACGCTCACTGCTGTGTTTTTTGTCCTACATTTTTTTCGATGCATTCCTTTTCATTTTCTGTTATTTTTGGGTAACTTTTTGGTTTTATATTAGTTAAATGATACATACATGATACATGACATTATCAGAATGTTCTTTAATTCTTTCTTTGTTGCAATGACTCAGAATTGAGATAGGCACTCTCCGATAATTTTGTTTTCATCCAATATGAGAAACATATGGTGAGAGAGATAGAGATATATCCATGAATCCATCTATTCATCTTATTACTTTCTATGGCAACACTCGTCAATCTCTTCTCTTTCCTCTTCTCATTTTCATCTTATTCATAATCTCTTCAAGTACTAGAAGGAAGACCTTCCTTATCTTCTCTTTTACTTATAACAACTCAATACACTACATTATGATATCTGGTCTGTCATTTTATTAATTCATTTTGATGTTCTTTTTTCCTTATTTTCAGTTTTCTTCTTATCTCTTTTCATTGTATCATGTGAAGCACTGAGTGAGTTTAAACACATTTTTTTAAATATAAAATAAATAAATTGAGATTTTGCTCACTCTGGAGTATTCACTGGAAATGATATAGGAAGACAAATGGTATTTAATTACTTGTTATTAACTTACATTAACATATCTAAAAACTTCCTCTAAGACTTTTCCACTGACAACAAACTCATATTTATATGCTGATTATGATACCAACGGAAATATTGATTATGTCAAGAATATTATGATTACTAATTATAATCTTAATACAAGGTTTCTTTTATAATAATTGTGACACAACAGAACATTGAGATCTTGATACATTCAGTATCTATGAAATATCTTCTCGAAGAGATTCAAATGGTCTACTTAATCCTGTTAATGTCACTCAACCTTTTAATGTATCTTCTTTCATTTTTACCGATAGATATATTCTGAATAACAAAACAAATTTAATCTAGTTGATTACATGACAACAACTGGTTGATTATTACGTAGTCAAGTTCAATGAAACTAAAAATGTTTTGGAAGATCGAATTTATGAATCATAAATATGAAATTTTGTATCAAATAAATGAAAACAATTATTATAGATAATAAACTACAATCCATTAACATCTGATACAGTAAATAAGACTAATTATGTTATTTATTATGTTCAAATGAATGGTATTGTGAAGAGAAGAATAAACAAAGAAATATAATAATATAATCAATTGTAGAGACTCGTCATCTTCCTGTTTATTCACTTAGTAATGAAACTACCATGATCATTCCATCTATTGGAAATGTATTATTCATTTATTTTCATAACCAATACCTATAATATAGAAAGACATGAATATTTCAGAATATTGGAGTGACTATTCTTAATGGAAAAATATCAGTGAAAGCATCATCATTCAATATCAATACGGTTTGAAATACTTTGGCAATCTAGAATGTATTCATACTTTATCCAATAGATGTCAATTCTTCGTATTTCTTCGTGTGGATATGATTCAATTTCTGATGAAAATTATGCAGTTCTTGATGTGTATGAATTATCTATTCTTTATTATTTATTTCCATCATAACAAATGAGAGAGTTCTACTGTTACTTACTCTAATCATTAATCTCATCGGAATGAATGAAATTGAATTCATTCTTTATTATAATTATAATAATTATTATTATTCCATGATAATTTCATTTAACCGAAAATTATAAAAGATCAGAAAATGGAAATGTTTCGTTTTAATGTTTTCATATATCAAAGATCTACTGATCTACTGATCTGATAAAGATTGGTCTACTTATTAATAATCATTAAATTCTTAATTTAGTTCATCTCAACGCCAATCAACGTCTTTTATCATATTAAATACTCCAATATCTACATTATTCAATCCATCATTCTCCAATTCAACTTTTCAATTCACTTTATCTACCATCAATGGTACTTTTTTGGATCTTAAAATGAAGAAAGGGTATTTCATAAATTGAGATTACAATATAAGTATGACCCCTGGGGGTGATACATCAATAATGTCATCTGGATGGTCATCAATCAATCAAAGTTATAATACTGATATTGGAAATACTCTAAATCTGAAATATAATCTAGGAAGGGATGTAAGTTTAATTATTTATGATTAATTAATATGAAGATAATTTAGACTCTACTACAATTGGATATAAATGTGAATGATCTCAGAAATGACGAACAGGTTAATCATTCATTTTAATACTTTCAACAATACTAATCACATGTTTAAAACAACTGATAATTACTTTTCAGATTCGCTTGACTGCCATCAATTCCAATACCAATTTAGATATACTGTGAGAATACATTAATTATGAATATAATGTTAATTTATTTAGAATCAATTCAACCAATTCAATATATGAACAAAATGTGAACGCATCTCAATTAACATTATCGATTATCAATCAAGTCCCTTATCATACACCCAAATTTCTGATTAAAATCACATCAGGTTCACTATTATCTACATATTACTTCTTTCAAATAAATTAACGAAAAAAAGATGAAAAAAACAATAATAAATGGATGAATGATTCAGATTGTTCTCATCTCAATATCACCTTCATCTTCATTATTTCTCTATCATTCATTTTATTCCAATCAAAATGAATAATCAATATACACACTTATACTGCCAAATCAATCAAGTACTACATATATAAAAAGAAAATAATAAATGATCTCTTTCTTTGTATTCAATGATTCATTTAATTCTTCTCATGATAAAGTTATCTATCAACTGATAAGATCAATGCATTCCAAGCTTCTGCTTCACATGTTTATGTTTTTTTTTTTGCTTTATAAACCATTATATTCGTATGTTGCAAGTCTTTATTTGATCTATTATTATATTTATATTCCTATCCTAGCTTTACCTTGACTCAGTCTCATCTTTTATAAACATAGACGAGAGTAAATAGAAGAATCGATTGAGTTGCCATGATAGGTATTGAAATATTTCTTACATTTAATAAAATTAAACCATTTGTTTCAGTTATCTTTTCAATCTTTTGCTTATTCTCTACAGCAGGTTTGTTTTTCGATCATTTTGTTCACAGAAAATCTTTTGAAAACCATTGTTTTGTAATTGATGAACTTTGGAGAAAGTCACGTATCATTCACAAAATCAGAAATAATAGAAGGACAAGATGTTGTAAACAGTAGATCAGTAAGCCTCCATTTATTAACTCGATTCTCTCATTCATTATCTTTAGATGAATATTCGTTGTTCAAAAGGTTGTATTGTATACACTCCAAGTGATAGAAATGATATACTCATCACGAAGAATGATGGAAGAGTCGATCAAAATGTTACCTCGTATGTTTATTACACATTCTATTCATCAATGGTAAACAAATATTTATAACATTTGAAGATCAAAGATCAGAAAGAAGATAGCTCCGCTTATTCTTATCACAATATCTATATATATATTCCAGATTAAGTGATATACTAAAGATGAGTACTCTACCATATCTCAGTGGGTACACTCTTCCTGTTAGTTTAGTTCAATTCAATCAAAACATATTCAATAATTCAGGCTGATTCAACATACAAAGTAAAGAATATTGGATTCGAAGCATCACCTAATTTTATTATTTATGTAGTAGAGAAAGATGCAGGTAATACAATTATATGAATCTAATAACAATAATAATACATATACAAATATAGAACACTATGGTGATTTGATTGTATTGGCTGATTCATCCAATCAACAGTTCTCAACTACACAAGGAAAATTGACTATAATGACTAGTGGAAATGGAATTCGTCTGCAAAATTTTAATTTGAAAGATGAAATTAAACCAAAAGTCTATGCAACTGGATATGATGCAGTTTATGAGAATTGCTGGCCTATTTATTCTGCAAAGTTTCAATTTTATCCGTTTAATGTGTCAAGCTATTCGATGAAAATGTAGATATTTATTTTAGCTCTAATAATCAAGCGGAACAATCACAAATTGATATTCATGGACCTATTGCTACTATTGATTATGAAACCATGACTTCTTGTAGTGTTATGATATCAGGAAATGTTTGTAAGTTATCTATTATCACTTTTTCATTGATTTATTCTATCATTTTCAGTGAATCCTTCGTCGGAAAATTCAAATAGTTTTGCCCTTTCATCTCCAGGTTTGATATCGATTGAAATGTTCCAAGGAAGTTTGTTTTTAAGGATATGTTGGATGTAAACTAAATTCGAATGATTTGTATTGGAGCACTGAACAATTTATTGATAATACTTTTACTAATGATATGAATGGGTGTGTTTTCGAATATATAGGACAGAGTATTTGAAATTTTTGGCAATTCTTGTCAAGCAAAAAAATGCCAGAATCATTCTTCGCATTTTTGCGGTGTTTTTCACTTTTTTGCGGTGCGCACATGATTTTGTCATTTTTTGCTTGACAAGAATTGCCAAAAATTTCAAATACTCTGTCCTATATCATTGACAAATATATTGTTTTATACAATCAAACTCCAATATATTCTATTTTTTTCAACACATTTATCAATAAAAATCATCTTTTTTATTTAAGCAATATCAATATTCATTTCCGTTTGGATGAAAATCTTCCGAACTACAATGAACCATTGAGTGTGACTGGTTTAACACAAGATACTCTTGAGTAATTTTCTTTTTTTACAATATAATTGAGCTTTGACAAATATGATTGACCGTAAACATTTCAGATTCCGAGGAGTTGAACAATGGACTGGAAAAGATTATTCAGTTAATAAAGTAAATGTTCGAATGCAATTTAATAGAAACTCATTATATTCTTCATTTGCATATCAATTAGATGCATCGAAGAATTCAAGTATACTTACATTTCCAATTTATATTTTGAAATACAGAATATTTTTCAGCCACACGTCTATCACTTATCTTCATAATATTAGTTGCCATCTACTTTCTCTTCTAATTTATCATATCACTTATGTTTCATCTCAAATTAATTTATACACACCTCATAAAATACCATATAATAACTGATAAAGAACTTTTGTTGAATGTCAGTTTTCGATATCAGCATCAGAACAAAATTTGTAATTTGTCACTTTCCTTCATGAATGATGCAGTACTCTCTACTGTGATACTCTAACTTCTAATGTCATCATCATCTAATATCTCAATATCTTCTATTATACCTACTATCAATGAATCTAGACAATTCATAATTCCTCGTATGAAATCATTTGAGGAAGTTAGCGTATTCCCAATTATAAGATACACTATGACAATCGATTTATCATCCATTCTATTTTAGTCAATCAATATACTGGATACTCTACCATGGCCACAATCTTCATAAATTGGTGTAATTTTATCGAATAAATAAAAAAATAATTTATCTATATACATTGCTTAGAAAGAATACACGTATGAATGATGATTACTCAACGAATGAGTATATTGGGAGAAGGGAATGAATGAAATAGATCGGATGGATGAACATTCTATACAGTAACTCTTGTTTGAAGATTGAAACAAAATAGATCATTGAATGGTTTCGATCTCTCTCGAAGACGAAATTCAAATTGATAAACATCCTGTCATAGAATTATTTTTAATCAATAATCAGAAAAGTATTGTCATTCTTATTTTCTTATTTTTCGAAATTTTCCGAATAGAGCATAAAGTTGTAAAGATGAATTTATTATATTATATACCTTTTGTAGATGGAATAATCTAAGTAATCGAGTGAATACTTGTGATGATACAATTGGAATCTCTAATACATGTCTTCTATTCTCGGGTAATGGACATGATGGATTGTTTGCACATACATCTTCATTGTTACTGCAATCAATCAATAATAAATTAATCAATAATCAATCAATCATCAATCGATAATAGATACTTACAGTAATGCAAATGAGGGTAGATACAACCATCCGCATCCTAGCCATCCGCGGGATCTTTTATAGGCAGATACTTCGATTGTTAAGTCATCGATACTGTAATTGCCAGAAATATCGATTAGTTTATGATAAGTTATTATTGATTAACCGTCGTTTAAGATGATTAGTGAGATCAATAAATATTCTTATATATGATCCCATATTAATTGGATAAACTTCTTCTCCTCGATAGTTTGTTATTGCCATATTATGGAGTGTCACCGATTCTAAAATATCCATATAAGTCAAGCAAGCTTAATTTCAGGATGTATTCTGGAAAAGAGAATACAAGTGTTCTAAAATAGAAAAAGGTAAGATTATTAGAACATTAAAACTATATATTTTCATTATTTCTTTATCAGCGATCAGTTATCTGATTAGTATTCTCTCGTTGGTGTTAGTTTCTTCTCTCATTTATTACAAATAAATGTATATACATAATAATGAGAGTAGAAAGACGAAATAATGAATAAGGTAATCTCTTATCCTTACTTTGATCATCACATTGATAAACATGAAATGAATTCATTGTTGAATTGGGAAAATGTTCACAATCTTTATCTTTCTTCAATGATCCTTCTTGATATAATTCTGATGTCAGATACTGTCGGAATAAACCTATCAATCAATATAATCAATCGATATATCAATGTTTCTACAATAACCTGCATCTAAACTATCTCCGATCGTCTTTCCATAGTTTCTTAGAGCTGGATTTCTAGAGAAAGAAATTGGAGGAACGCTTGGAGGGGGCCTTAATTTTTTTTGTAATTTTTGAAATTATTTTTATTCTAGTCGTTTATATTTTTTATATTGTGGCATGCCCCCTTACAAGAGGATGACAAACATTTTTCTTATTTAGATCTTCTTTAATCTAATCGAGAACCCATCATTACGATGATTTTTAGCAAACAGAACACCCGTTCTTTGGTACATTCTCTCCCTCTCCCTCTACCTCTCCCTCTACCTCTTCCCTCTGACCTTAGTCCAACTTGTAGATATGATTGTTGTGATAGAGTGATAAAAGGGATTAGAATAAGTCTAAACACATTGTTTATCATCACTGAAATTATTTCATTTTTTTGTGTGAAACATGAATGGGAAGAAAGTGAAGAAAGAAGATTAAGAGACGATTATGGAACAAAAAGAATATTATCATTTGAACAAACTAATGGATCAAATGTTTTTCTTGTTTCTTATCCTTCATTCATAAAAACATAAATGTTCAGAAAATCAGTGTGGTCCCTATTAGAGTGGTGGGAACTAGAGTGGTGGGAACGAATCACGGATGATTTTCCCCCTGGCCCTTCTATCTCGGTTGTCCGAAGAGAGACTCTATACAGCCTCTCTCTCGCACGGGAGAGTGATCAACGGGCCAATGAGTTGGAATGAGAGTGAGAATTTCGGGCCAATTTCGGGCCGGACCGATTTTCTGGACTCTTAGTAATCGTACTGATATGATTAAAATATCATTGGATTTAGGTTTTTGAGATCTTTTAGGCTATAGTAGAAACAAGTTAATCATGAATTTTTCAAATTTCGTTTTTTTTCATAGTGAAATGACTAATTCGTGCGGAAAGGCTAGTGTAAGTTGAAAATTCATTTATTATTATTAGCATTATTATTATTATGACATCGGTAATACCAATAAAAAAGGGGAAAAGCGATACAACGGGCTAATACAATGAAACATCGGATTGTTAAAAAAGTTCGGCAATAGGTTTCGAACCCGCGATATTAATAAAAAACTAGAGAGTGCTTTTACCAGTACGCCAAGGGATAGATGAATGGCCATGCTAATTTCTTGCATATCACTTTTCTCTTTCATAGCCGATATGTTACGCAGTTGCATAGACATTCTAGGACCTCAATCTTTGAATTATCTTTGTTTATCGACCACACTGGGGATGGATATATTTGCTGTTGTAGTCAATGAATGGTTCCCTGTTATATTCCAGCCACACCGTGGCACACTACTTTTGGTAGGACGTGGGTTATTGTGCAAACTGTGATGCCAACCACGTTTCGACATCTTCTTTGTTCTTATAATTTTCATTTAATAAAGTAAGTGGGAGGCCTGAACTAAAGGCACAATCCGAAAGAGTAAGGACCGGAGAGTAAGGAGAGGCAGGAGGTGCCCGATTACAGTCCCGCAGAATCGCCGCCTTAACAGGCGTCACGCCACGTCACGCGGCGTGACGCCTTGATCGCCATGCTGTTTTCTGCTCAACTGTAAGTGTTTTAGGTGTCTCAAATACGTTTTTGATAAGCTATTCGGTCATATGCATATAATGCACATGAGAAAAGAATAGAAAATTATCTTTAAATTAATGAAAATTAATTTTTAAAATATTCAGTGGTGTCGTGTAATACCGAAATTCTCAATAATCGATTGGGAAAATGAAGAAATACAGTAGTACACCACAAAACGGTATTGCCGTGCCATATTTTAAAAATTAATTTTCATTAATTTTAAAATAATTTTCTATTCTTTTCTCATGTGCATTATATGCATATGACCGAATGGCTTATCAAAAACGTATTTGAGACACCTAAAACACTTACAGTTGAGCAGAAAACAGCATGGCGATCAAGGCGTCACGCCGCGTGACGTGGCGTGACGCCTGTTAAGGCGGCGATTCTGCGGGACTGTATATCAGTGACCTCAACTATGTGCATGCGATACAATGGTTCCTTTCGCACTTCTTTCAACATAGAGTCTATACATTATCTGATGTTTTCATGTTTAGTGTTTGGTTCTAACTTCTATCCTTTTCAAATTCACTAGCTAATGCACACTGTTATTCCGTGTTCAGAGTCATAAATGCCGACAGGTGTCAAAGGTATAAGAGGAGGCCGACAATAAAGGACACCGCTAATTTACAATGTTCGAAGCATGATACAAGAGTAGCTCATCTACAATCGTATTGACATATTGTTTGATTAGGTAAATTCAATTACAGACAGATAGTAACGAACAATAACAATGTACCAAATATTTCAGTATAATGAAAATCTTGAAATTTGAAAAAAATAAAAAATCACATATTGTATACAAACGACCCTTCTTTCGATAGCCCATGAAGTGCTCGTTTGAATTATGCACTTCTTTCCACATATAGTTCAAGGATACTCGCAAAAATCCTTCCAAAACATGCAAAAATGGTACATTTTAGCCCTAATTCCGCCTATTAAAACTTTGCTTTAAATTTGATTTATCACTTTTTAAAGGCATATTCTAGATGTTTTCTCTTTGCTGATTCCAAATCTGCTTTCAGTTTTTCAATCCGACTATTACCAGCTGAGAAAATCGCCCCGGCCCGAAATCTGTCCGAAAAATTCCGATTCGTCCGAGGGTGAGAGGTCATAAATGCCACTGGGAACGGTTGTCCGCTATGAGTCGTTGTATGCCCGGCCTCTCTCCCCTAAACGATTCGCCCGTGATTCGTTCCCACCACCCTAGTCCCTATGTGAGAAAATGAGAAAGTGGAAAATGGAAATGAAAATTTCATTTTTTTAGATTTCAGAGATTTTCAAAGATTGGATTAAAATACAAAAATATTACAAAACTAAAGTAGCAATAATAAAACGAGAAAATGAACAAACGCGAGTATGAATGATACAGTATTAGTAATGTCTGATTAATCTGATAGGACTAAAGATATAGGAGGATGAGGGTTGGTATCCCCATTGTGGTTGCAGAGGGGAATGGATTCGAAATGAACAAAAGGATTGAACAGTGAATCAGATAAAGAATGTGTTGACATAGCCTTTAGTAGATGAAGTGAGAATATAGAAACAATGGATAAAGGAACGAACGAACGAAGGATAGAGATAGAGAGGTGAATGGAAGATCAAAATCAAAGATTAATTTTTAGTTTATTGAATAATATATTTTATCAACGTGTGTATGCGCGAAACGAAATACATAAATGTGACTAGTGAAAATTCATGAAATTTAAATGTGATATATTTGGGGGGGGGTCACAATCAGGGTTTGATATCTCGGGGATACCAATAAGATGCCTCTTGCTTTACCAGCTATAGAATTTTTAAGCAGCAAAATTGACACTGAAGCAAATGTTTGAATTTATTCACAAAACCGAAAATAATAGGCAAAATTGTGCGAACATTGATAGCTAAATGAATTCTGGAAAGAATAAGAACATAAATTTACGATATCATAACATATTGTATCTGATATTAATGAAGTATCTTCATATAAGGAGTCTTCCATTGAGGAAGAAGTCAGGAGATAGAGGGAGTAGACAGAAGGAACATGCGTGGAGAAGCAAAGTATACACAAGAATAGAGAGGGAGGAGATGGATGATAGAGGGATGGGATGGGGTCAATAGATTGTATTGTATTCAATATCATATATAGAATCATCTCAAGTGGAATATTCTCTCTTTCAAAGATAAATGAATTGAATTGACTCAAGGAAGACATTGAATGTTTGTATAGTCTAGAGTCAACCCCCTGAGGTAGATGGAACCTCTCAGAGGTAGAGGTAGTGATGGAGAACTCCTCTTCTCTTCTTCTAGTAGGTGTAGTATTCCAAAATCTTTCACTTCTTCCGTCAGATTGTATTTCGAAATCAATCGTTAACGTGTCAGAAATTAAATATTAGAAAATATTTATTAGTCGAATCAACGCAAAATGAGACATGTAAATCGGAGAAGTAAAACTTGTAATATCTATTACGTATTATGCAATGGAAACGATTATTATGAAAGTAAAACATAGATTATGATTGGAGGTATACTGTATTATGCAGTATCGATTATGTTATAATGGGTAATGAATTATGAAAGGATAGGGATACAGTATATGAATTGATAGCATGGAATGAATAAAGCTTGTAAGAATCGATCAATAGAATGATAAAGGGGAATACTGTAGGTTGTTCGGTCACTAACGGGATTATCGTACATGAGGTTACTGTAGAAGCACGAGAAATAATCGATAATGGGATCACAATGAGAAGACTCGCAATCTCACACGGAACAATACAGTGATAAAGATAATATCGATTCATAAAATGAATAAATATAAATGATTGATTGATTGCCTATATGAATGAGTTGATTTGACATACCAGAGATAGACAGATTATTACACTATATATTTGGTATCTGAGAGATGATGATAGATCATGAAAGATAGAAGAAAGAAAGAATAGATAAAGTTATGAAAATCAATAAATCAGATCTAGAAGACGCACACCAGAGTTATTACATACAATTGTCATCTATATCATTATCAATAAATAGGAAATGAGATGAAGGATTACGGTATAAGATTATTGATTGAATGATTACTGTCTAACAGTAGGAAGTGGTTTAGGAGGTAGATTAGATTCAAATGATTCTTTAGCCAATTCTCTTAGATGATTCTCATTATTCTTTCCTGTTTCTCTTACTAATTGAGTGAATATTCCATTTGATTGAGATAATAGTGAATGAGGGGAATCCAATTGAAGTACTTCTCCATGGTCGAGTACCTATAATCAGATCATTATGAAATATAATAAATAAATAAAATATATTATCATATCATCATATCACTCATTCATAATGATCAACAAATCAATAATAAATGTTATGAGGAAAGATACAATCCCATCTAATTCCTGTCTTCCCTTATCTCTCATATGAATCATCTAACGTGATCATTCACTCTTTTTGTACAATGAAACAGATATGCCATCTAGAATCTATCTCTATGTATACTGAAGAAGAAAAAGATGATAAAGAAGTGGATAGAGCACTAGAGATGAGACAGACAGACACATTATATTGATATGTGAGAGTGAATAAATATGATTGGTGATCATCGACTACCGTAACCCTGTACACTTACCAATACTCGACTGGAATCCATAATTGTATGTAAACGATGAGCAATAGTGAGTACGGTAGCAGATGCAAATGATGATCGAAGTGTACGTTGAATCAGTGCATCGGTCCTGAATGGAATATCATTAGATTACGGTAATGTTAGATGATAGATTATTGATTACTTGTTGTCAACATTAGCAGTAGCTTCATCAATAACGAGAATATTGGTCTTTCTGAGTAGAGCACGGGCAAGACAAATCAATTGTCTTTGTCCAACTGAGACATTTGCACCTATAACATTAATATTATATTATCAATCAATCAATCAATATATTGATCTACTTACCTCCTTCTTGTACAGGAGCTTCAAGTCCACAGCCCATATCAGATACAAATTGACGTAATTCAACCTGTAATCAATATAACCTGTAATCTACAGTATCACAATATCATAAATATTACCAATTCAAGTGCTTTCCATAGTTCATCATCATTGTATTCATCGAAAGGATCAAGATTCTTTCTGATCGATCCAACAAAGAGAACGGGTTCCTGAATAGAACAATACCGTAATCTAGACAATCAATCAATAATACCTGTGGAATGATTCCAATACTCTTTCTAAGAACCTTCAAAGGTACGGTAGCAGTATCGACATCATCAATGATAACGTGACCCTTAAACAATATATTGATTGATTCAGATTGATCTTTGATCTCTGATACCTTAGTGGGTACGGTAAGACGGAAGAGTGCTCTGAGAAGGGAAGATTTGCCTGCTCCAGTACGACCAACAATACCAATCTGGAAGTTAAGTTACGGTAATCTACCGTAGTCAGGGAATAGTATACCTTCTCTCCAGGTTGAATATCAATAGTGACTCCACGAAGAACAAATTCTGATTGATCATCTCCATATCTCATCCATACATCACGCATCTTAAATATAGTATATTGATTAGAGGATGATTAGTTACATACTATGTTTCATACAGCGATTATCTTTCTCACTCTCACTCTCATTCACTAAAATGATAATACACTATAATATATGTATATAATAAACTGGACAACATTATCAATAATGAATAACAGAATAATAAATAATAGAATAATGAATAATAGATTGACGAACAACCATTATGTGGGCACAACTATCCATAAATGAATATTTGAATGAATGAATACGATACCTGTAGATGTCCTTTACTAGGCCATGATTCTATTCCATCAGATACAATATCTGATAATCCCTTCTTATCTTCACTATCACTTCTTCCTCCTTTTATCTTCTTCTTCATATCTTTCTTACTCTTCTTCTCTTCTGGTTCTAGTGATGCATAATTTACAATTCTCTCAATCGATACCATCTAGAATAAATTAATCAATAAGATACATTGATCAATCGATCAATCAATAGTTACAGTACTCACTCCATTCTGTAATTCAGCAGATTGTCTCATAATCCATGAGAAGAATCCAGTCAATTGTACAGCATATACGAGCATCAGAGCAACCTCTCCCGATGAATTCTCATCTAGAAAAAGAGATCATCATATATGTGGTATAAATACAATTAGAATTATTATTATTATTACTATTATTATTATTATTATTATTAAAGAATATCGTAATCGATATGGGAAATCATAAGTGATAAAGATTATTCTAAACGATAAATGAACGATGAATGAATGGATTACCCTTGAAGAAGATACAGAAGAAAGCGACGAATACTAAGAATACATTAACCAGCCAATCAATCCATATGGCAAACCAACGAGATGTTGTTAGTGATAGATAGAATGATGCTTGATTTACATCCTGAATCAATAAATCAATATTCAGTCGATACTATAGTCGGATACAGTATACCTGCATTTCGTGATACTTCTCTAGGACCGAATTCTCACAGCCAAATGCACGAATTGTAACTAATCCATTCATAAGAGCAGAGATATGAGAATAAAGCGGTGAACGAGCTGAAAAAAACAAAACCAATCAATAATTTAACAGATCAATCAATCAATCGATATAAGAATAAAAAGAGAAACTAACATGTAGCTTCCAATCTCTTGACATCTCTTGAACATGATAGATAAACTTGACGGAATAGATAGAATACAAAAACAAGAGGAAGAGTAGGTACAATGACCCATGGATTCAACATAAAGATCATTCCTACTATTGTACCAAAGTTCAACATTCCCTAGAACACAATTCATTATTTATTATTACATAATATTAATTGATTATATTTTATGTTCTCATGAAAGCAATAATCAACTATCTATAACAAATGTTGGTTTATGAATATGATGGAACATGAATCTAACTGGAATAAAAGTAGAAATAGAATTAAACATACAACGACAAATTCAAAGAAGACCATAGAGATGACATCATCCATAGTTGATACATCCTTAGAGAAACGATTGAGAATACGACCTGAATGAAAGATCAAAGATCAATCAATAGAATAGAATGATATTGAATACCAATAGGATTTCGATCAAAGAATGATAGACTTGTATTAACAATAGCAGTGAACATCTTAAGATGAAGATGACGTGATGCATCCACTTCTAATAAACGGAACCATAAACATCTAGAATCAATCAATAATTACATATTCAAATCAATCAATATACCTTCCAACGGCGACAAATAAGAGAACCACAGTCATAACAGTGTAAGCGTATTCATATCCTCTTGCGGTTACCTTAAAATCAACAAATCAATAACTACCGTATCCCTTCCTACATCATACCTCAACATCAACTCCTACAACGTTAATAGTATCCTGCCAATTACCAATCTCATTCTTGTTATAAGCCTTCTCAATAGCATCAGTCCTACAAGGAAAAGAATACCGTAATCTCAATCAATAAATCGATATCAACCGTACCATTTGTTCATCCACCAATCAACCATGACAACATTGATTTGAGCGAGTACGGTAATGATCATGATGGGACCAATGAGAAGAGGACGACGAGCTCCCATTGCTTTGATGTATTCCCAATAGATTGACCATGGTACAGAACCTAATTATTCATTATCGATTAATCTATCAATAATAATCAGATTCTTTTTCGATATTACATCAAGTAACTTTGAAAGAAGGGTTAATTGATGATGATAAATAATAAAATAATTCTAATTATTATTATATTCCAATACCTTCAGATGATTCTTCTTCATCACTACCATTATCATTACTCAATTCTTTCTTATCTTCTTTATCTTCTTTTACTCTTTCATCTATTAATCCATCCATTTCTCCTGATTCTTCCTCATCTATAACACGGGTCTCCTGTAAAAGTGTAGCAAAAACGCCCGGTTCTGCCACTAGGAAAAATTTTTTGTCTCCGATTTCGATGAAAGTCGGTCAGTGGGCGTAGTTGGGGGTCATGAGAAGGCCTAGTCACTTGATTTGGCCAAAATTGCAGATTATCGATTTTTTGTGATCTACCCTGAAAATGATCATAACTTGGTTCATTTTCATCATACAGCGAGCTGACAGGTGTCATTCGAACCGTATTCTAATGCTCTTCAAAAAAGTTGTTTATGACCCGTTCGCTGCTAAGTCGTCTTCAGGGCGAAAAACGCGAATAACTAATTTTTTGAACAAAAAAGTGACCTGTTCTCGAAAAATTTTTCTTGGGGATATCCGTTTTATTGCAAAAATTATGTCTTCAAACTACGCACAATATCACTATCTAGTTCATTGCCCGTATCTCTTGGCCCCTAAAGTCGATTACTAGATAGCTCACGGACTTAGTCGATTTTTTATCACATTCCGTTTTTTGATCGTATCTCACTTCAAAGTTATCCAGTTACCTTTTCCAAAAAATAGAAATGATTCTCTCGAAAAGGAGATTGAAAAGTTTATTATTGTCCAAGTTGTTATATCACGCCGTTTTCGAGTTATTAAAAGAAAACTGCTCCAATTTTGATTTATTACCGCTTTCATCTGAAAATACGATTTTTCCTATCAGAATTCAATCAGTTGGACAAATACGTTTACTTCATAGTAGAAACTGTAATATAATTGAGCAAGCACTGTGCAGATATCAACATAACAGGTCAAATACGAGGGTAGTTGATAACTAAGGGGCGTCGTCCAAGGATCCACCACCATCTGCTTGGCAACTGGGTCGTAATGTGCACTCTTCTTCCGAATGCGAAGTCGCATTGGCAAATAGAGAAGAGGAGGATCACGAACAGATGCAATACATAAAAAATACAAAAAAATCAAACTATTACTATCGTGCGAATGCAATATTGTCATTGTTCAACACATGAAAGCGGTAAAAAATCAAAATTGGAGCAGTTTTCTTTTAATAACTCGAAAACGGCTTGATATAACAACTTGGACAATGATAAACTTTTCAATCTCCTTTTCGAGAGAATTATTTCTATTTTTTTGGAAAAGGTAACTGGATAACTTTGAAGTGAGATACGATCAAAAAACGGAATGTGATAAAAAATCGACTAAGTCCGTGAGCTATCTAGTAATCGACTTTAGGGGCCAAGAGATACGGGCAATGAACTAGATAGTGATATTGTGCGTAGTTTGAAGACATAATTTTTGCAATAAAACGGATATCCCCAAGAAAAATTTTTCGAGAACAGGTCACTTTTTTGTTCAAAAAATTAGTTATTCGCGTTTTTCGCCCTGAAGACGACTTAGCAGCGAACGGGTCATAAACAACTTTTTTGAAGAGCATTAGAATACGGTTCGAATGACACCTGTCAGCTCGCTGTATGATGAAAATGAACCAAGTTATGATCATTTTCAGGGTAGATCACAAAAAATCGATAATCTGCAATTTTGGCCAAATCAAGTGACTAGGCCTTCTCATGACCCCCAACTACACCCACTGACCGACTTTCATCGAAATCGGAGACAAAAAATTTTTCCTAGTGGCAGGCGTTGCTACACTTTTACAGAAGACCCGTGATAATCAATCAATCAATCAATACCATATCAATCACTCAATAGATCTACCTTCAGTATCATCAGTTACACTTGGTCGTGGAGATGTATTGGATGATAGACGTCGACGATACGATTTACGTGTTTCCTATTCATTTATTCATTAAATATAATTCCCAATATCGACTAATCATTTGAATACTATGTCAATGATTCATCTCTTATCATCTTCAATCATAATCCAAAATACTACTACTACTACTAATATTATTATGGGAAAAAATAAATAAATATTACTATCATTATTATATCATAATCATATAGTATGACTCACTTGTATAATCTCCTTCATTTCTTCTGGATTCTCTTCCCATATTCTATCAGGTGATCCTTGGACCACAATTCGTCCTCCTTTCATTACAATCAATCGATCCGCTGATTCAACAAATTGAACCTGAAAATTGAATGATTGATTAGTTAAAGTATCAATTATTGATTGATCTACCTGATGAGTAACCAGAATTACCACTTTATCCTTCAACGCTTGTGAGATACATCTGAAATAATCAATTAATAAATAACATAAATCAACTACCGTAATCTCCTGTAATGCATATAAAATGATATGATAGTACATACTTATCATAGATATATCTTCCAACAGTCGCATCAACAGCAGATAATGGATCATCTAACAGATAGATATCAGCATCTCGATATAGTGCACGAGCTAGAGATACACGAGCCTTTTGACCTAGAATCAATCAATATTCATTCATTCATTCATATTCATTTATTCTTCCACAAGAATTGCATTCATGACATCACCAAATATTATGATATGCAAGTGAAAGATGGGTCAAAGTATATAAAATGACTGAGTAAAGTATGAGTATGTGACTGAGTATGAGTAAATACCATTCATATATAATAATAAGAATACATTAAAGTAATACCTCCAGATAGAGATGATCCTCTATCTCCAACCATAGTTGAATCTCCTCTTATCATTTGAGTCAAATCAGATGATAGAGCTGACAATTCAATTGCACGACGATAACGATCCTATTAGATACAACAGTTAATAGTTGATCACAAGAACTACACTACAGAATCGACAAAATATCTTTGTCCAAACCAATTAAAGTATCCCTGATACATTAAATCAACAAGCTATACTTAATTTACAATGAAATACCTCATCAAAAGCAGATCCAAAGAGGATATTATCACGTACAGTACCAGAGAAGATCCACGAGTCCTACAACGAAAGAGATACTGTAGCTACAGTCATTGAATAAATGAATCAATCAATAATACCGTATACCTGTGAACAATAAGCCACTGTTCCTTCAACTCTCAATGTTCCATGAGTTCGACGAGTCTCACGAAGAATCGATTCAAGAAGAGATGACTGTAGATAAGATTATTGATTGATTAAGACAAATAATTTGATCATTAACATAATGAATTAATATTAGTAGTTTAAACTAGATTTATTTAAAGAAAAGGAAATATAAAATGACGATAACTACAACTATTGATTTGAATAACAAATCTATCTATACAATCAATATTAAAAAAAACTAACAAACCTTTCCAGCTCCAACTGGTCCAATAACTCCAATCAATTCACCCTTTTCTACTTTCAAATCAATATCTTGAATCACATATGGAGATGCAACCTTATCATTATTATCACTTCCTTCCTATAATATTATAAGTAATCAATAATCATGGATAGATACAGTATTTTCAATAATCTTTATTCTCTACTATTTCTACACCGTTGTGGCATAGTAAATAATGTATTCAACTATTTTCTGTACGTGGCCTATAATGGAATGTTCACTGCGAACAGCATAAAAAAGTATTATTATCATTATAATAAATCTCTACCTTATCATCCATATCTTCTTCAGTCTGCCATGTAGCAGTAAATCCTTCCAAATGTACAATAGGTCTTTCAGTTGATTCTAATTTAATTGTTGCCCAATCTCCATTCTTATTCTTCATTCCTTCTTTTACATCATCACCATTCAATAGTTTCTAAAAAGATAAAAAGATCAAAGATGAATGAAATAGAATAATCTATACCTCATCATCTCCCATAGTCAATGAAATACTTTCTCCATTTGTCTTCTTCTTTCCATTACTCACAATATCTTCTATCTCATCTATCGATCCATGACCAAATTCATCAAGAAGAAGAACCTTCAATATCAATCAATCAATCAATCAATAATCATTCTATCCCTCTACAATATACCTTTTGGATTCTACCAATGGCAACAAGCATATCAGCTAGACAATGGAATGAGAATGGTAGGAATAGAGTTATTGGAAGTCGACACGAATTGAATAGAGCAACCTAAAGTAATCATTATGATACAATATACTGTACATCTACCGTAATCCATATAATCAATAAACTCACAGCAACAAAGATAGTATCAGCAGTCATGATATTACCAAGATGAATGAATAATAGAGCAGCAGCCAACATGATCAATTTACCCGTTGCCCAGAATAATCCAAGCATTGTTGATTGTATTAGACCATAGTTACGAACGGAGATCATCTCATTACTGTAATCAATATCATTCATATATCATATATCCATCATTCATACTAACGATCGAAGTTTATCGATTATTGAAGAGAATGCGTCTTCCCAAGCATACATCTTGATAACCTATACAAGTTATTTTTTAGACTTTAATAATAATAATAATATTGCCATACCTTGATTCCATTGAGAATTTCACTCATGACACTAATTCTCTTATCTGCTCTTTGTGCTGTGATACGTCTGAAAGGATTTAAAGTAGATCAATCAATATTTCTTCAATCAATCAATAAATGAATATAAACCTTACCTGAACGTGCCCATAGTCTTTCCAAAGAATCCTTGTAATGGAAGAAGAACGATAATGACAGCGAAACCAGCGAGAGATGATACACCAATGAACTAGAAGGGAAGAAGATATGGAATAGTCATTGTATCATTCAAGTGGATATTATATTTTATATTTATTATTATTATATTGATAAAGATTAAATGAACATACATGCCAGATAACAGCTCCATAGGCTAATAGAAGAATGGGACCAACCCACATATAATGAATGAAGATAAAACCCTGAATCAATCAATATTATCTCATAGATCAATATTCAGCTATCACTTACAGTATCAAATTTGCCAACATCAGTAGATAGAATGTTCACAAGATTGCCTACCGTAGTCTGATGCAAGGCAGAACTACTCAAACGTACTCCCTGATATCGATTGGTTATTGATTTTCAATATCTCGACTACCGTATACCTTTTCGACGATAAGACCAGATACACCACATTTGATAGCCATTCCAACCTTCTGTAGACCATAAAAGTATGGATGATGAATACCAATAGCTACTGCTGATGTAATGACTACACCACTGGCTGCTATATATCTATAATATTGATTATAGTAGATCAATATCAATCGATAATTGTATCTTACGCTTGTGTTTCAGTCATAGTTGATCCCAATTTGAAATATGAAATGAGATTAGCCATAAAAAGTGGTTGACCAACTTTGAATAATTCCTGCAATCAATCAATAACTCATTGATAGTCTTGAGTGTATATACAGTATACCTCAATCAATAAAAGAATTCCCAATTTAGCAATAGACCATCCATATGTACGAAATATGGCCTTCTTCAATGATGGTTCTCTTCTTTCTCTTCGTGATCGCTCTACTTCATCTTTCCATGCACTACACATTATATATTATTAATATATTTAGATTAGATAGTCTAAGTTTGTCCCGATGATCTATTCCATCTTTATAACAATTCAACCTCCACAATGTCCTCTCTTTCTCTTCTCATTCAATATACTATATCAATGTACTTTCACCATCTTCCAATCCAATCAACTTCCATCATACATTCAACCTCTACCCCTCTTCCTATTCATCTTCTGACTAACCATTACATCATCCTTTCCCCAAACCATACACATATCACCACATCAAAACAATCAATCTATCACTTCACTCAACTCTCATCTCTCACTATATATCCATAAATGTATCTACTTGAGTGGTCCTCTCATGGAGTAGTGGATAGTAAATGTACTAGAGAGTGAATGAACTCTTAATCTACTCTACACTCGAGGGACAACAACTGTCCATTCAATGGAGTACATATTACTTCTTCATTCTATTCGTAGCCTTTGTACTTTGATGTTCATCTAATGGTTCGAACATATCATCTTTAGTCAATGTCTTCTTCCATCCCATAAACATAAAACGAGTGATGAATCTGTAAACAATTATCATTCATTACTTCACTTACAACCAATTAGTCAAACTATATTACAGCCTAATACATGTGTATTCAATATAATATTCATTCTATATATTGTCCATCTCTTATCATATCTATACCATGTAGACCCTATTGCACTCGTTTCTCAATGTTTGTCCACACTTTCACAATGTCACAAAACACAAACTCCACGAAAGTGTTCCACCATTCAATCAATGATTCATTCATTACTATATGGTTTAGTGGTCAAAGTCAGATAAATGATGACATAAGAGACACACAAAGTACCCAAAGAAGCTGCGAGAGAAACAAGAACTTGTAGTGAGAAATGGATATAGAGGACAGAAACGCACATCCCGCATAGAATATACACATATTCTCGTATTTCCCACATCTACATCAAATTACTGCATCTAAAACTTATCCTATCTCAAGGCACACCACGAGATAACTTAAAACTTTCCGCTCTGGCAATGCTCTCTCGCTTTCTTTGTCTAAAGAAAGCATTGCCAGATTGGAAAGTAAAATAAACTAGGAGAGTGTCTTTAATGATTGGATAACAAGACCACTGAGAGGAGATGAAATGGGTCATATTCTCAAGTTCGATATAGATAATATTGCACAATACCACGAATTCAGACAAATCGTTTTGAATCTAATCAGAGCAATTTTAGAAGAAACAAGGGCTAAATTAGATTAAAAAATCACTGATTAGATTTTATACGTTCTGATAAGATTCCAAAAGACCAATGTTTGATTATATTTTAAAAAATGCTCTGATTAGATTCAAAGCGATTTGCCAGAGAAATAGCATAATTATAAAATAAATATGACTTACTGGAAAGAGACATAGGAGAGAAAATTGGAGCTCTTCTCCGGATTCGGCTTCAATTTAGACTTCTGTGGTTGACTGGATATAACCAAGTTGCCATTGGCCACCTCATCTGGAGGACTTTCTGTCCCCATGTCTGCAAGAAAACAGAAGTTACTGAGAAATGAGAGAGCATAACGTTACACAGTGTTTTAAAAGTTCTGTTAGCGACAAGTACACCACACACCAAGCGCACTACACGCACCACCTACACCACCTCACCGCACACAATGTGTCAAATGCACCCTAATTTTTCTTTTTTTCTTCAAATAAAGCAGCACTACCAGTACATTATTTTTCGCTGGAAATGCATCTATTTGCAAGCCGAAATCAAATTAATTGTTTATACATAAGTTTCATTTACAATTATGGGGATAATGAAATTGCATAATAATCAAGTGTTTATTATTGCTATTTAAAAACAGGCGTGGGTTTACACACCAGGGAAAGTGAAAGTTTCACTCTAAATGGGCAGTGAAACATGGTATCAATTGATTATTTTAGGGGGGGGGGTTAGAAATCATTTCTAAATTTTCAGTAAAACCCACGTATGTTTGAAGAAAGCAAAAAAACAGGACAAGGGAACTTCACAAAAGAGAGAAAATGGGGAAGAGAGAAGAGAAAATGGGAAAGAGAGAAAGAAGTTGACCTAGAGGGAGGAAGGATAATATATTTATAGGGGAAAAAACAAAACGATAAGGTGATAGAAAAAGAAGGGGGAATATACCTATCAACACCGTAATGAGAAATAACATGGAAAGAGCAATTGCTCTGGTATTTTTTTCCTATCAGGCCACCGGCAAGGTTCCTGGTAGGAAATTTACCGGGTTCCAGGTAGGAAACGCTGCAGGGTTCCCGGTAGCCTATCAGGAATTTGCACCACTCACTTCTCAAGGAGTTATTTGTTTCTTACAAGACTAATGAATTAACAACGAACACAAATGGCAATATGTACAAGGCACAACGAGGAACGACCAGACAATAAAAATATGCACACATTAACGAAAAAAATCAATATGAAGTGGGAAAATTTGAGAACAATTACAGCGGGGACTTCGGGTCCATTCCAGTGGACGAATCAAATATAATTTCTTCAATGTGTATGTCAAAGAGCTTCTGCGTGTGTGTCGTCTGTAGATCCATTGGGAATGGGAGAATGTGGTGGACGACTGATCACTGGAAAGAAAATGATGTTCAAATGATGTAGCGATATCTACAGTGTTCTCAGTTATTCCTACACTATCCCGAGATCTATTTAAAGTTAAATTTCCCGCGCTTCGTTTATTCTTTATTCCGATTGAAATCATCAGTAATCTTAATTATTCATAAGTAGAAACTGTAACAGTAGTCCCACTAGAACTCAGATCTACAGTAATCTCACTAGAGCTCAATCATCATACAGTAATCTTCACTACTATTAAAACCTACAGTAATGCCATCTAGAGTTAGACCTACAGTAATCTAAACTACATCTAAGAGCTACAGTAATCCCATAACAGCTCAGACTTACAGTATTCCCCCATTAGAGCTCAGACCTACAGTATTATGAACTAGAGCTGAGACCTATGATAATCACTACCAGAGCTCAGACCTATGGTAATTACTACTAAAGCTCATAACTACAGTAACCCCTACAGTAATCTCTACTACAGCCCAGAGCTACAGTAATCCCCACTGGAGCTCATACCAACAGCACTCCCATTACAGCTCTGACCTACAGTAATCCAATCAGACATTAAACCTACAGTAATCTCTACTACAGCCCAGAGCTACAGTAATCCCCATTGGAGCTCATACCAACAGCACTCAAATTACAGCTCTGACCTACAGTAATCCCATTAGACCTTAGACCTACAGTAATCTCTACTACAGCCCAGAGCTACAGTAATCCCCACTGAAGCTCATACCAAAAGTATCCTCAGTAATTTCTACAGTATCCCGAGGTCTATTTAAATATAACTTGCTCGTGCTTCGTTTTTTTTATTCCGATCGAAATTTACACTAATCTTAATTATTCCTAGTAGAGCTCTAGTGGAGAATACTGTAGGTCTGAGCTGTAACTGTAACAGTAGCCCACTATAACTCAGACCTACGGTAATCCCACTAGAGCTCAGTCATCATACAGTAATCTCTACTACAGCCCAGAGCTACAGTAATCCCCATTGGAGCTCATACCAACAGCACTCCCATTACAGCTCTGACCTACAGTAATCCAATCAGACATTAAACCTACAGTAATCTCTACTACAGCCCAGAGCTACAGTAATCCCCACTGGAGCTCATACCAACAGCACTCCCATTAGAGCTCTGACCTACAGTAATCCAATCAGACATTAAACCTACAGTAATCTCTACTACAGCCCAGAGCTACAGTAATCCCCACTGGAGCTCATACCAACAGCACTCCCATTACAGCTCTGACCTACAGTAATCCCATTAGACCTTAGACCTACAGTAATCTCTACTACAGCCCAGAGCTACAGTAATCCCCACTGAAGCTCATACCAAAAGTATCCTCAGTAATTTCTACAGTATCCTGAGGTCTATTTAAATATAACTTGCTCGTGCTTCGTTTTTTATTCCGATCGAAATTTACAGTAATCTTAATTATTCCTAGTAGAGCTCTAGTGGATAATACTGTAGGTCTGAGCTCTAACTGCAACAGTAGCCCACTATAACTCAGGCCTACAGTAATCCCATTAGATCTTAGACCTACAGTACTCTCCACTACAGCTCAGAGCTACAATATTCCCATTAGACCTTAGACCTGCAATACTTCCATCGCAACTCGGTAATCCCCACTGAAGTTTATACCAACAGTATCCTCAGTAATTTCTACAGTATCCCGAGGTCTACTTAGATATAACTTTATCGCGCTTCATTTTTTTTTATTCCGATCGAAATTTACAGTGATCTTAATTATTCCTGAGCTACAATATTCCAATTAGACCTTACACCAATATTTTATTATAGCAAAACTACGGTCTATTGCTCTTTGTTCATGAAAAAGCGATACCTTCATTCGCTGTGCGAGATTATCCTGTAGCTGGGCGGTCGGTGCACCAATCGACATTTGCGAGCACGCCGCAACTGAAGAATTACGGTGTCGGCTTCAGTCTGAAATTCGTTGGAAATCAATCAATAAAGATCATAACGATTTTTTTTGTAATCCCAACTAGAGCTCACATCTACAGTAACATATTCGCTAAATCGCTAGCCACAATGCGCCCACGTCACAGGCATGATGGAGGGAAATGCTGTGTGTGAAAAAAGGGGAAGAGGTAAGGCAAGGCTGGGCGCTTGGCAATCCTTAAGTTCTTTGTTGCAGATTTTACTGGAATTCCCAATTTTTTCGTGGCATGGCTATGCACAATACCAAGAAAGAAGTCAAGGCTGTGCGCAAAAAAATCGTTTTCATGCGCACACCACATATGATTCCAACAGTATTCGTAGGATGATTCATCATTATCCTTTATTTTATTTTTCCTTCATTTTTACTTTGTTCCGATAGAAAACAACAGTAATCTCAATCATTCCACCAGTATCCTGAGATCGGTTCAAATTTAAGGTTTAGCTTTTCTTGGCTTCAATCGAAATCTACAGTACTCTCAAATATTCCTATTATACGTGGGCAACCTTTGATGCAAGAAAAAAATGGATGGGTCTGGACAATGCCGCCCACTACAGTACAGTACAGTAATTTCCATTAGAGCTTAGACCTATGGTAATCGCCACTGCTAATTAAACATACAGTCAAAATGTTAATTTTTCGTTTTTCGATTTTTGATACTTTCTCGAAAAACTTTTTTCGACGAAAAAATTTTCGAAACAAATTCGAAAAAATCGAAAAATGCTTTTACATAAAAAAGGCACTTAATTTTTTTACATTAAAAAAATCAGTATTATTAGTGACACAAAAATTACAATTTTAGTTGACCATAAATATTTTTTTTCATGAAAGCCGCTTCAATTAAGAATCACACAGTTGCAAATCTTCCGTTTTCATGTTATCGATAGTAAAAAAAATTAAAGAAAAAAAAAACGTGATTTAGAATATTTTCGTTTTTTTCAAAAAAATTTTCCGCACATCCCTGCATGCAGTAATCCCCCAGGGTACAGATCTACAGTAACATATGTGGGCAGCTTTTGCCGATGGAAATTTAAATCGGGTGGGTGGGACGAGAAAAAATGGAGTATTTAAAAACAAGAATTTAAAAAAATTATATTTGCTGTGTTGGGGAAAGATCATTATTGATTGATTTCCAAATTACATTTGCTTCGTTGGAAATCAACCAATAATGATCATATCGATTATCCTTTTGGCCCCAAAAATACAGTATATATGATATCATATCTCTTCGAACATTGAAAACAGTTTGCTTACCTGACGGCTGCATGATCGTGTCCAGTGAATGGAGAAGCACAGTGGCTGCCGCCGCGCCCGTTCCTGACAAATTACATATTGTTTCTGTACTATATCTCAAATGGTTCACTTTTTTGCTTAATTCACCGTCCTACGCCAACAGTACCGTGCAAAAGTATGGACTCAAAATTCGAATCGTTATAACTTTTTACGTCCTTGTCCGATCAGCATTGGTTTAATTTTATTATATACAGGGTGGGGATTAATTATTGACACACTGTGAAAACGGAATATCTTTTTTCAAAAAAATCGAGTCACGTTCAAATATTTACCAGATGATCTTCAATCATCTAGGAATACAATCAGACATGGCCCATGGCTATCCCATGGGATAGACCCACCCGCAATTTTTTTAAAAAGGAGGTACCCACCCGCAAAATTTCGAAAAATGTTGATTTGAAAAAAATGCCAATTAATCAATCATGTCGAAGAAAATTGAAGAAAAGAGTATGGTAGCAAATTGAATAAAGGAGTACGAATATGAGAAGAGTACGATCTTTAAGTTCAGTGAAGTGATAATAGTACGCTGTGTCAGAATTTAACGTTAACAAGAACTGAAATATGAATTGATTCAAAAAAATTTGATTTTTCGTTTAGAGAGTCGCGTACCGACAGAGAACACAGTGGGCAATAAGAAATATGAAAATTATAGTGGGAAAGTATTGTTTGGAGGGGTGCATTTTCAGGCATGATTATCGCGTACTGAATTTATTTTTTCTATTTCCTTGGTCTTAGCATATAAAAATTATTTTTTGCGCCATTTCTCGTCGCGTACCGACAGAGATTCCAGTTTTCCACATGGAAATGTAAAAATAACGCGTCAAACTCATTTGCCAGAGCGTTATCCCACGGTAGGTACCATGGGATAACGCGCTGGAAATCCTCTTAAACGCAATGAATACTAAACTTCTTGAGTTTCATGTCTTTCTCTGTCGGTACCCGATCAGATTGAGATACTATGCATGTAATATAGTGCAGTATTGAACGAAATCGCATATTATTAAAATCAGTTCTCGTTCTTACTGTACGATAAATAGTCTAACTGTGAACTGAAATAATAACGTTTTAAAAAAATTTTAATTTCCCCCATTTTTTGTTTACCCACCCGCATTTTTTTGCCGAAAATCTACGTTACCCACCCGCATTTTTTGCCCGTGGGATAACCATGGGCCATGTCTGAATACAATAAAATAATCATTGCCCGATTCTGCCTCCATTGGGCTTGATGATGTCCTTGAGATGGGAGTGGTGCGCCTCTCTAATTGTACGCGGGTAGGTGGTGTTCATCTTTGACCACTCCTGCTCCAAGGATTTCTTCAGGGACTCCAGCTTTGTGTGGGGAGTAGTGCAGGACCTACAGTATCGGCAAAAAGTCATGGGACACTTTTTTCATTATTTTATAACTTTTGATCCAGGAAAGCCATCAAGCTCATCTTTTGAGAGAATGTAGAGAATTTATCAAGGAATAATACCATGATGTGTTGGTGTAATTAAACTGATTCACTGATGCGTAGTGATGACGCAATCGAATTACGCTTTTTTGAAATATTTTATTTCTTTAGTAGCTTTGTTGCAAATTTGACCTCCAAAATTTAAAACTCAGGTTCTAGATGTGCTAACGACCCGTTCTAAGCGCCAAAATGATGCTAGTGGTAAGCGGTGTTTATTCCCAGATTATGGTAGTCATAGCTCTTCGTTTGCCCTCATGGCATGAAAATCAATTTTTTTCGGAAGGACTGATTTTGAGAACCTACCGTTCAGAGGGCTTGTCTTCTAAAATTATGGTTCCTCCGCAGGCAGCTTTACAATGTATCATATATGTATTTCCCTTATTTTGGTTAAGTTCCGATTCCTTTCAGACCCGCAGCAAACGCTCTGCTGAGGTTTACTCTGTTGTAGCGAGTAAAGATCAAAATTCAAAGATCAAAGATCAAACTTCAGCAATATTGTAAAAACTTTTGTGAACATCTTCAAGAAGAAATATCTTCGAAAGAGGCCCAGGGGCGAGAGCATTAAGAGAGAAAGCGCAAGAGCGCGCATATATGATACATTGTAAAGCTGCCTGCGGAGGAACCATAATTTTAGAAGACAAGCCCTCTGAACGGTAGGGTCTCAAAATCAGTCCTTCCGAAAAAATTGATTTTCATGCCATGAGGGCAAACGAAGAGCTATGACTACCATAATCAGGGAATAAACACCGCTTACCACTAGCATCATTTTGGCGCTTAGAACGGGTCGTTAGCACATCTAGAACCTGAGTTTTAAATTTTGGAGGTCAAATTTGCAACAAAGCTACTGCTTGAAATCGGAGTCGGGGCTATTCCGGATTGTTTGACTGTGCCGCCCTAGTGGGGTTCTCCCCTCTCACAAGGTTTCAGAAGAACAGGACTTTTGACTAAAGAAATAAAATATTTCAAAAAAGCGTAATTCGATTGCGTCATCACTACGCATCAGTAAACTAATTTAATTACACCAACACAACATGGTATTATTCCTTGATAAATCCTCTACATTGTCTCAAAAGATGAGCTTGATGGCTTTCCTGGATCAAAAGTTATAAAATAATGAAAAAGTGTCCCAATTCGTTAAACTGCTCCTTTCGCCTCGCTTTAACGATCTTTGCCTTATAAACTGGCGTTCCATCCTGCCCGGAGGTCCACGAGCAGTTTCTGAAGTGGGAACGGCTCCAGGGGAGCTTGAATATCTTACCTAGGCACTCCTTGTTGATCTTGGCTCCCGGATTCACAAAAACCAGGCGTGTCTTTGCGGAAGCGAAAGTCACTGCCCAAACCATTAGTTTTTAGGGATTTGTAGGTGATATGGACAATCCGACCATTACAGTTAGCTACCTGGGGGTCCGTAGCAAGCACTCTGTGATTCTGGGGGGTTATAAGCGGCATGCACGATGAACAGCTTCTCATCGGAGAACACGATCATGAGGCTCTGCCCTACCAGCGTGCAATTAGAGAGGCGCACCCCTCTCGTCTCAAGGACGTCATCAAGCCTAATGGAGGCAGAATCGGGCAATGATTGTTTTACTGTATTCCTAGATGATTGAAGGTTTTCTGGTAAATATTTGATCGGAACTCTTTAAAAAAAGATATTCCGTATTTTTACAGTGTGTCAATAATTAAATTAATCCCCACCCTGTAGTATGAACGTTGGAGAAAAGTATGATGTATCGATTATTACCTACAGTGATGAAATGATTTCATTATACTTAAAATGCCGTGGTGGGCTCCAAAAAATAGGTTCATTCTCAGGTAGATTTTTTCTGTTAGTCCTATTTTTCTGTGATTAACGAACAAATATCGGTGAACATTTTATGCCATTAACCACGTTAATTGCATACCGCAATAAAGAAAGAGGTACATAATTTCGCCTGACCAACCAAAATTTCCTTTAAAAATTCAAATAAAAATTTCAAAGTTTCCGGCCCTTGAAGAGAAAATTCGAAAAAAATCCCATACAATATGTTGGTCTTACGGCAGTTCACAGCCGGTTTTTCTAAAAATCTAAATATATGCCATGACGTGCCTAAACATCTACCTAACACAACTACAAAGTGGGGAGATTACAGGAGTTCAATTATGACTTTGCACATAAAAATACCATTGATAGTCAAAGAGAAATTTTGTGAGAAAATTAGCTAGAGATATTTGCCAAACAAATGGCTACGGTAATACAGTAACCCGCAAGGGTCTTACTAAACACCGTAACTCTCAACCTCAGGATGTCCGCCCTATCTTCACCATTCCATACTTCTCTGATGACTTCACCAAAGCCATCAGAGACAGTTTCAAAAAGGCGGATTTAGATGTAAATGTAGTCGAAAAGAGTGGTGCTTCTCTTCTATCTCTATTATCACGTAATCGTTATCTTGATATCTCTTGCCCTTTGGGTTCTCGTTGTATTTTTTGCCCTAACAAGTCTGTCGGTTGTTGTAACGTATCCGGTTGTATCTACAAACTAGACTGCACACCAGGGTTGGGCGGAAAAGGGTGACCGGTAAAAAATTCGGTAACGGTAATTTACCGGTCTAACATACCGGTAAAACGGTAAAAACGGTAAAACTCTTAAAAACCCTTTAAGACACCGGCTCAGTGAGATTCCAGGAAGTGCCGGACATCGACCTCACCGATTTGGCTCAAAAATTTTTTGTGGATACCCCCATGGGCCCCCATCACAAAATGGGTATTCATTTGGGCTGGTTCCTTGAAACACAGATGTGGCGGGTTTTCGAAATTTGAAAACTCGATTTTCACCGAAAAAAAATGGAGCGACCTAGGGCCAATGTTAGTGTCGATTAATTATAAGTATAAATAGACAACAAAAACTGGCTATACGACGGTCCGGAGATCCGATCGCAAACTGATTTTTTACCTCCTTAAAACATTCTAAAATTAATTAAAATTTTAAAACAAGAAAGTGCAGTCCAATTTTTATCTCATCTTATAGAGCAAAAAATTCCGCGTCGAATGAGCGAAAAAATTGAAAAATCGAAAGATACCTATTTTGAGAAAAATGGACCTGAAGATGACCGGAAAATGTTTTTGTTTTCGAAACCCCTCATGTTTGTGCTCATATTGAAGAGCTCGTCGAGTATAACAACTTTCATGTTGCACGTTTTGTCTGAAACTCGTGTACAAGAGAATTACATGAGTTTTATTTATTCACACGGTTGTTCACCCAATTTTGAGTTAAAGATGGAGGCCCTCGAATGTCTATGCAAATATATAACATATCAGCTATTCAAGGGCTAAATGATATGCAAGAAATTAGAACCTCCATTCATACATCCCTTGGTGTAGTGGTAAAGGCGCTGTCTAGTAAGCGCAACGTCGCGGGTTCGAAACCTATTACCGAACTTTCTTATTTTCAAAATTTCGCACCTTTGCCTGTACATCAAGCATGATTCATTCACGATTCTAGCGATCAATAAGCTAAATTAGCATAAACTAATTTATGTAAGGTATGCAGAATAACTTTTGCTATCTTTCTGTCCTCACAGTTTGTTCACGAAAATATTGCCCACACCACCTTTAAACGAAAGTAAAATATTTTTTGTGCACAAATTGATTACGCCTATATTGTAGAACTCAAAAATCCATACTTAATTTGTTTTTTCACGAAAAAAAAATTGTCGGCCCTTATTCTGAAAAACATGGTCTCTAAAGTGGTCATGAAAAAAAAGTTGTCGAAACCTTGCTGTGTTTATACTCATTTTAAAGAACTCGTCGAGTACATCATTTCTCATGTTCGTCGTATTCTATGAAAGTCGTTTGTTCAAGATACAAGCAATCTAAACGATTAGAATCCAGTAAATCTTAATTCATGTAATTCTCTTGTACATGAGTTTCAGACAAAACGTTCAACATGAAAGTTGTTCTACTCGACGAGCTCCTCAATATGAGTGCAAACATGAGGGGTTTCGAAAACAAAAATATTTTGGGTCATCTTCAGGTCCATTTTTCTCAAAATAGGTATCTTTCGATTTTTCAATTTTGTCGCTCATTCGGCGCGGAATTTTTTGCTCTATAAGATGAGACAAAAATTGGACTGCACTTTTTTTGTTTTAAAATTTTAATTAATTTTAGAATGTTTTAAGGAGGTAAAAAATCAGTTTGAGATCGGATCTCCGGACCGTCGTATAGCCAGTTTTTGTTGTGTATTTATACTTATAATTAATCGACACTAACATTGGTCCTAGGTCGCTCCATTTTTTTTTCGGTGAAAATCGAGTTTTCAAATTTCGAAAACCCCCCACATCTGTGTTTCAAGGAACCAGCCCAAATGAATACCCATTTTGTGATGGGGGCCCATGGGGGTATCCACAAAAAATTTTTGAGCCAAATCGGTGAGGTCGATATCCGGGGTCACCGGCTCAACCCTCGAATCTTACTGAGCCGGTGTCTTAAAACCGCTAATTTTTTTGCCAAGTTTGTCTATGCGTTTATTCATTACATCAAAACAGCGATATCCTGTCTCAAACTACATATGTGAGTGACAAACGGCTAATTTGTTCTTCTTTGACCGTAGTCGTAGCAAAAAAATGTTTTCATTTCCTTTGTTGTATTGATATACTTTATAAGTGTTATTTATTGAGAGAGTAACTGTTTGTTGAGACCAGGGATGTGCATTTTTCGTTCTTCGATTTTTCGATACTTTCTCGAAAAAGTTTTTCGTCGAAAAATTTTTCGAAAATAATTCGAAAAAATCGAAAAATACTTTCACTTAAAAAAGGACAAATTTTCAAAAATTTATGACATTCTCCACCCGACAAAAAATATCTTTTATCATGTAAGCGGCTTCAATTAAGAATCACACACTTCCAATTCTTGTGTTTCCATTATATCAATAGTACAACTTAGCGCGTTGATGTTTTTGACACAGAAAACATTGCTTAAATTTTTTTTTCGAATTTTTCGAATTTTTCGAAATAAAAAAATCGAACATTTTTCGTTTTTCGAATTTTTTTCGAAATTCTTTTTTCGCACATCCCTGGTTGAGACATAAAATCGCATTGGGATACGGACAATTTCGCAAGATATCGAAAATAATTTTACAAAAAATAACGCAGAATATCTAGTGTAAATTTCGGTAATTACCGGTGAGAAACCGTAAAATTTACCGGTCGGTAAATTTTACGGTCAGGGACCGGTAAAACCGGTAAAAAATCGGTAACGGAAAATTTTACCGCCCAACCCTGCTGCACACTTTGTAACCAATTTTACATTGGTCAAACCGGTAGACCTCTCCATCACCGGGCCATAGAACATATTCGAGCCGGTAAGAACCCTACGGCTAAATCATATTGTACTAAATCTGCCATAGCCCAACACTCTATCACTCATCATATAACCCATTACTCTATCCGGTCACATACTAACATTGTACGTCGTAAGATTGCTGAAGCCTTATTGATCCAACAACAAGACCCTCCAATCAATATTCGTTCTGAGTTAGCCTCTGAACTCGCCCAATTGTCTCTACTCAACCTTTCCCTCTAGTCAATCTACAACCTCTCACACTCTCATTCCCTCTCTCTATTCATTCACTCATTCGTTTGTTCTTGATATATATGTTGCCTCTTGTTTTCCTGTTTCATGGTTTCCTTTAAAGGTAATCCCTGCACTGATGATGAGACGTCAGTCTCGAAACGTCTGCCAATAAATAATTCACTAATCCTTCATTACTTCACTGGTCTCACATAAAAATCCACATCACATACCATCAATAAAATGAAGATAACTCAGTATTCAAGATACAGATGAAAAGGGTTGAATTTTCAATAGAGGAAAGAAATTAAGGATACTTGTAGTATATACTTATTAAACACTTGGCGCAAAATCCGATCCGATCTTAGTTAATATAAAATACTGTGTTATTGACCCGTTACCATTCTCCATAGCGAACGAAATTAGGTTCCGTCCACTTTGACTGTCAATGGTATTTTTATGGGCAAAGCCGTAATTGAAATCCTGTAACCTCGCCACTTTGTAGATGTGTGAGTTAGATGTTAAGGCACATCATGCCAAATTTTTAGATTTTTATAAAAACCGGCTGGTTAATACCGTATGCCCAAAATATGGTATGTATTTTTTTTCGAATTTTCTTTTCAAGAAGCGGAATCATGCATGGGCGCCGACATGGGTGCCCATGTAAAATTAGGGCTTTTCGAAAATTTGTGGAATGCCCCTTGTAAAAAATGACGTTTATCAAAAGGCGAAATTTTTGAAAAAAAAGAGTGAAGACCCCCTGTAAAATTAACCACTTTTCGTTCGGATACCCCCTGAAGAATCGAGCTTCAGGTACCCCGCCCATGTATGAGCGGAATCCTTCAGAAATTGGCATGCCGGTGCCCTATGACCATGTGATAATACTTCTTGAATCGGATGCCCGTAGCTCAACTACAAACTGAGTTATGACATTTTTACGAAATTTTTATGGGTCATGCAAAATTAGCTAATTCCTCGGAGCGATATGCAAGCAACGTGGTTAATGGCTTAAAACGTTCATCGATAATTGTTAATTCGTCACAAAAAATGGACTAATAGAAACAGTCTACCTGAGAATAAACCTATTTTTACGATCGCACCTCGCATATCAAGAATGGTGAAATCATTTCATCATCATAAGTAATAATCAATAACATAAAAATGTTCTCCAATGGCCACACTACAAAATCGCTCACCTGAGCTACCAGCTTCAGTCTGCTTATGTTGTACATCATCGTTCATCATATCGAAGAAGTCATTGCCCGGATCTATTAGAGATGCATTAGACAATCAATACTACATGAGTATCGTACGCCAATGACAAATTATACAATATACCATATTGATTCACCACATAACGCACAAAACTGTGATATTTCAAAACTTAAACTGCATTTATTTTTTCACGTGAAGCACACTTGTAAGTCTACTTAAAGTGATGTGTGCACAATAATGCATTTCATCAAATGTTCTTTCACTTGAAGTAGACTTAAGGTAAACATCAAGTCAGTGATTTAAATAAGACTTTGTATTCTTTATTTTACATAGACCCACCCGATTTTCCCCAAAATCGCTCAAAAAGTGATCCGCTAAGTGAAATTATTAAATTTACATGCCCCATATTTTCCTCCGACCCACCGATTTTACTTTCCAGCGCCGCCCATGTGTGATACAAAAGAACGTTCAATAATAATGATAACGCAATAGTAAATAAAAAAATAAATAAATAATACCTTGTGAGTTAACACTCATATTAAGTAGAATATCAGGATCAATTCCTTCTATTTCTCCTATAGTTGATGAAACCATCGGTGCAGTAGTCTCTCTCATATCGTTATCGATTAGATTCATCACGTTCTGTAATCAATCGATGATTAGGATCATTTCATTCTACTGGAATATCATTATTCAGATCAAGTTAAGCATATCCCCATCCCATCCCAGCCTTCCCATCGGGGTCTTGCGCATAGCCTTGTCTCGCAAAAACTGGAACATTTTCTGCCAAAAATAGCAATGAGCAAAGCATTGCCTTCAATTTCCCCAAGTTGCGCACAGCCTCCCCCCCCCGTGCCAAACTCTGCGATAGTGAATTGTGTCAGGGGCGAAAACTGCGCAGCATTCTAGCCGGGAAGACACGTGGGATCTGAAACATCCACAGGATACTCGAGGGACCCCCTCTCTAGTCTAGTGTATATAGGATGGATGAAGGCAATAACAACAGTGCAAGAGGGGCGCCACAGGCTCTTTCACGCTCAACATCTTCGGATGAAGCAGACTGAAACAGGGTTATAATCATATAACTCACATAGCTTACTACAACAATGTTTACTTAAATCTGACCGATCGCATTTGTTCTGACAAATAAAACTGGGCAACGCTAAGTTACGGTAGTTCACACACATGTTCCTTATCCTTGTTGTACGTTGGGTGGTGTGCTATGCTATGTTACAGTAATCGATAACATGACGAATGTCACCAAAGTTAACTTATGTTACCCTCACGTAACTTATTTTACGTTAACATGACTTACAAGGGAATGACCAACCATCCCCGTCGAGTTATGACTTGTGACATATACCATTCGAATCACCATGTGATTCTGATAATACATCGTTAATGACTGGACTCAAACGTTTATGATCTTCGAGAAAATCGATATTGAAATTCCGCCAAATTCGTGTGGTTTTCTATACTACGCATGCGGATGGGTTCGTGAACTCTACTATCTTCTTTCCAAACATCGGCTCGTGTAGTGTAGTGGATAAGATGCATGCGTTTGCTTTTGACTGTCAAGGGTTCGACCCCCCTTGCCGCACTTCTCTTTTGCTGATTTTGTTGCTGTAGAAAGATTGAAATGTTTTGCTGTGATTATGAAAGCTAGAAAAAATAACACATTCAGCAAGTTTTCTTGATGGAAAAACACTCCTCAAGGAAAATTGAACTTTGATCTTTTTGTTTATGGCATTTTTTTTTGAAATCTCCTTCTCCCTCTCCCTCACCCGAGGTCGATGTCATGCAATGAATGACCTGAAAAACAGCAACGAGAGTTCAAAGATCAAAAATCATGCGAGTACGGTAAGCGTCCATTTGTTCTTGGACTGTCTTCCAAAGGCTTGATGCCATTGTTCTTCCTGTTCATTCATTATGTGCCACAGATGTGAAAACTGTATTTTCCTTACTTCACTCATTTTGTTGTTCAAACGTGTTGAGTGTGTTCTTTTTTTTTCTATAATCACAGCAAAACATTTCAAACTTTCTACAGCAACAAAATCAGCAAAAGAAAAGTGCGGCAAGGGGGGGGGGTCGAACCCTTGACAGTCAAAAGTAAACGCAGGCATCTTATCCACTACACTACACGAGCCGATGTTTCGAAAGAAGATAGTAGAGTTCACCAACCCATCCGCATGCGTTGTGTAGAAAACCACACGAATTTGGCCGAATTTCAATATCGATTTTCTCGAAGATCATAAACGTTCGAGTCCAGTCATTAACGATGTATTATCAGAATCACATGGTGATTCGAATGGTATATGTCACTAGTCATAACTCGACGGGGATGGTTGGTCATTCCCTTGTTAATTTAACTTTGCTTAATTAACAGTACTTAACTTATTCCTTATGACTAAACCTAAGCCTTAACTTATAACTTAGCAATGACAACTAGACTTATGAGGACATATGAGCTAACTTGGTAAAGACTGCAACCGAGTAAGCGCTATTCAATGCCACTCACAGTTCAACTCTCCTCCAAACCTGTCTGGCACAGCGTTCTCATGACTTTCAAAGCAAGAACGACCGCTCAACATACAAACTCTCTCGAATACAATGGTCTCTCCTTTGTCTTGCTTTGGAAGAAAAATGGCTTGGACCAGAATACTGTGCTGGGGTATGCCGAGCAGTTCAATGGCACTATATATACCCCTACTACTGTGTATTTCACGTGAACAAACATCTAGATATCGATTTCCCATTGCCAATACACGGAGAGTAAAAAGAGGGAGGTGTGAAAAATAGACGAGAAATAGAATCATACAATAGCAGACACCATACATGGGCACCGACATGGGGGTGCCCCCTGTAAGATTAGGGCTTTTCGAAAATTTGTGGAATGCCCACTGTAAAAAATGACATTTAGGTGACATTTTTGAAAAAAAAGTGAAAGCCCCCTGTAAAATTAACCATTTTTCGTTCGAATGCCCCCTGTAGAATCGAGCTCCAGGTACCCCGCCCATGTATGGCAGACACTACAGCAAGAATTCTCTCGCCGGTTGTCGTCTCAAAAATTTTGCCGGTGAATCTATCCTATGAGATGACCAGTTACCATGTCTGAATGCACTATGAATATAAAAGTTAAATCTTCCATGCATCATACAATCTAGAGCATCTCCATTTTCCAGTGTTGTTCAGGTTTAGTGATTGGTTCAGACTCCTCTCTCATTCTAATAAAATGGGATGTACAGTGTCATGATCCAACCATAGGTCAAATAGCTAGGTTGTCGATTTTCAAAATACGGACAGGTTTTTCGATTTTTTGCGCATAGAGAAGGGGGGAGGCCAGAGAGCATTGTCAGAGCGGTCTCAAAATAGCCCGGAGTGTACCTTTAAACGGTGAATCTTTGTCATCAGACTTCGACTTGCGACAAATCTCTACACCGTCCAAGATTGGCCTGGTCGGAAACCGGGACCGAGACCATAAACGGTACCTTACCATCGGTATCGGTTCCATCCGCACCATCATAGTCCACATTCAGACGAGGTCCGACCGAACGAAGTGGAGCCTGAACACAATGATAATATTATTAGGTGAAAGGTAAAACGTAAAGATAAATTCCGCTATTCAAGGCACCCGAAGTCCTACGGGAGACCAGTGATAATTCAATTGAATTAGAAAATAAATAAATTTTAAAGAATATTTTTAGAAAAACAAATAAATAAATACCTTGGTAATATGAGAATGCGGGAAGGCTCCGTTCGTCGCCTGCAGCACATCACAGATCAGCCGCCACTTCTGCAAAATAGGAACAATACTATCTTGACTGGACACAGTAACTACCGTACCCCTCTAAAATTACCGTAACTATCGCTCACAGATCGGCGCTTGTTCCGCAAATGCCCATGCTTGCCACACCCCCTTTCCCAGGGAGAGGCCCTGGGAGGGGGAGGGGGTGAGCCCCAGCCGGCTCCTGCGCGGCGACTTCTCCAAGTAGATGGAGAAGTCCGGGGCAGGGAAGGGACTTAATCGTGAAGTTCCTTCACCAAGACAAAATTCTCTCGAAGGAGAGAGGCGCAACTGATGAATCAGAGACGAAGAATGAGCGCTATTTATAGGGGGAAGTACAAACTACAAGCCTCGCATGTGTATTCTCTAGGATCAGCGCACTCTCTCGCTCGCTCTCACTCTCTAGCTCTCTCTCCTCTCTCATCTCCCCTGCGTGTCTGACCAGGCTTGTCTGTACACCTGTGCTCTAACCCACTTGAAGGAACAGACAATGTCATAGATAGAGTCAAGGGACGAGGAAAAGTGTTCTAAGGTGCATGAAGGACTTCTTTAAATGAGAAACATTTGAATAACGAGTGCGATAGATTGAGAGATACACTAATTGTAAGAGATTGACAGTAGGGACAAAATGATTGGGAATTAATAGAATGACAAGGAATGAAATGATCTATCAATAAAGCAACTGTCTCCATCCTGTCTAAATACCGTATGTCTAAAAATTGAAAGAAATATCCGTCGAATAGTACACAGCGACTACAGTATTCGTTGACTACAGTATCCATCTACTACATACTTCGACTAATTTAATTATCCATCCACATATTACTCGTATTTCGGCGAGTAAGTAAATGAGTTGTGACTGTTTTCCTTTACTAATCTATCCGATTTCAAAAGGTAGTAGTCATAACTGTGACCCACCCTTTGACCTACTGGTAATCTACCGTAATCCTTAATCATACAATTTATTATATGCATAATATGTGTATGAGTGTTCCAATATGTGATTAAGCACTCGCCTTCATCGCTTCTGCTATGCTTGGCACCGTTCGTGTCTTGTATCCACGATGACGTCATCATCTTTCCTGCAGCACCGCCAGCAGCAGTAGCGACATTCTCATCGGTGACGCTACTGCTCACGCTGCGCTTGCGCTTCACCTATAACATTACTAATAGTTAGCCGAAGTCCCAGGAAGATCAGATACAAACAAGTCCCAGATAGGATAAGAACTATCTGAAACGTGAAACTACAGGGAGTAGATCGAAGAATTTCAGGTTGCGTCAAAAGAGTGGTAGTATTTGTGTTCGCAAGACCAAAGGACCATAGACCAAAGATCAAAAGATAATAGATAGTCAATCAAAAGATCAAAGATCACCTTCTCGAGTATCCCCTAGACCTTGCCCATGGTTACGGTAGCCTTCTCGCCATTCGTCATATCCACGAGCACTCGCGCCACAATGGTGTCATCGTCCACTTCCTCCTCAGCAGCAGACGCGGCTACTGTAGACGGCAGGGATACGGTAGCGTCGGGTACGGTAGACTTGGTGGGTACTGTAGTCGCTTCAGCTGAAATGCGACTCAATCGATAGCGTGGTCTGACCCTACCGATGATTTAATTCTACATATATCCTAGTCTACAGTACATATTGCGCTTCTTACCTTACCTTACCGTATCCAATATCTACAGTAACCCTTTCGTGCATGGAAATTCTCTCTACCGTAAGCCTACCGTACCTCTGACAGTTTCAGGCGGGAGCTCTTCCACCGTCACTCCCGCATGCTCCATTATCAGCCGAGTGAGCGCGGCTACCTCATCAGGGGCATCCATCTGAATCAATCAATATTATAATCAATAAATCAATAGTAGTTCCATAGGTCGAATATCTAGGTGTCGGTTTTCAAAATTCGGTCAGGTTTTTCGATTTTTTGCGAAATTTTGGCTCAAAATCAGGTCAGCCTTGGTACTTTGTAAAATACTTTTCGACCTATGAACAGTTCGATCACAAAGGCAACATTAAGGAACAATTCGATTTGGATCTTATAATAAATAACCTCCTTCTCCTTATTCATCGTGATCCACGCCGCGAACAGTTTGGCCATTTTGTCGCCCGATGTTGTCAGCGTCTCCCACAGTGTATCTCAGATACGGGCAGCTGCAAAGATCAAAGATCACAAGATAAAAGAATATAGATCAAAGATCAGTTTTACAAAACAATATAATGGATTATTCAATCATTTCATCCTATTCAGATCTCAAATTAAGCATGTACATGTAAAAGTATTAGGCTGATTCATAAGTCTTGCCGCATTTTGGAGGGTTATGTTTGAGCTATCATTGCTCACTCGTATCAATTACACCTTTCGTTATGGCAATAAACATCTCACTACTCTTCCGCCGTACCCAAGAGCGCCGGGAGTATCACTGGCCATGTACTGCACGGCGTGCCACATCTCAACAAGCAACTCATAATAAAAATTTGCATTTAAACGAACGATCATAATAAAACAATGCACTAAAACTTCCAATATATCAAATGCCATTTAAATTCTTATCAATAGGCACACCAAAGGAAAACCAGAGAAAACTATTCTCGAATTGCACACTCTCTCGCCATTTTTGTTTCTTTTGATCACAACATTATGAAAATAAATAAATAAATAAATAATTCTAAACAGCACCAACCTGTTGTGGTAGTGCAAGTAGTGCTGGTACTGCTGATGACGCAAGTGCAGGAGGGAACCGTGAGAGTGGATGCGCTCTAGGACGCGCCACGCACCGACCGCCCGATATATTGGCGATGGCTGTCCGCAGTGCGCCGACCATACTGCAAATAATAAAACATAGCTAAATAAAAGTTTAGCCAACAAAATGACGAAACAAAACAGACGGCAATTTCCCACTCGCACTTTTAATGTTTTGGGCGCTGAGAGCGAACGAGACATGGAAATTGCGCTTAGAGCAAGAAAATAAGAGCGAGTGTTCTAGCAATAAATATAAGACGTGCAAATAATAAGGTTTAAATAGAACTAAAAAAAGCAAAAATGGAGTTGGAACTACAGCGACGAGAAAACAGAATCGTAGCAAAGGAGAATCGGCGCCAAACGACGAACAATTTATGAGCGAGCATCATAAAGATGTTAAGAGTACATCGAAGTATGGAACAGAGCAAATAGTATAACGTATACGCACTAGAGAGAGCAAAAAACAAAATGCCTAGAAACAGACTTAAATAAAACACAATTTTCACTGCTTTCCTTGCGCGATTTCAGATGTCATGCGCTTAGTAATACGAAACATGATCAATGGAATCACATAATCGCAAAAAGACTCAATAAAATCAATTGAAAACTAAAGTTAAGCAAAAAACTAGCCTCCGATACACCAATTGGTGCGGCGGGTGCGCACATTGAGTACTTGGTGCAATTTAATTAGTAAAACACACATGATGAGCGCTAACAGAACTTTTCTTTGGAAAAATAACATTGTGGTTATATAACGAGATGTAAGGGAGTAAATTACTACATGTGATGAAATATTACTCTATAAGTTGAATCCCCTAATGGGGCGGAGACAAATCAGTCTAGAATATAAACAGATTCAATCAGTAAAGTAAACAGATAAGAACGATTGTCCGCAATATTCTCTCCACTTCGAGGAATTGGCGGGAGCCGTCAAATAGGAGGGGTCCGGTCGAGAGAAAGGACAGAATATGTGCATGCACTCACTCTCGACTACCGTATGTACACTACGATTTGATCACAAAAAAAAAGACAATTTTCAGACGTCTTGAAATGGATGAGATGAGAGTACAAGGGTGGAGTCTGAGTTCATCGGAATGTCATTTTCTATTTTATTGGATAAAATGAATTTAATGATAAGAAGTTATCACTTAATGATATCAATAACCAATCAATGATGAAAAGGCATGCGAATCGTCTACTCTTATCAAACACTAACATAACAAAACCGTATATTAATGGGGAATAATGTCTATGTATTCTGCACACTATACCGTATACAATGTCCACATATCAATCCATCTATCACTGTGATATGAATCTAACTATAGTATTCTTATCTATCTATTACTATTTCTATCTGCATTTATGCATTTCACAGTTTGTAGATTACTAATAAATCGATTGATTTAAATTCATTTATTGATTGATAAGTATTCGTTAGCTTAACGAACCTTTCATCTCTATTCAAGTATCCTTCATCCATTCACAATTACTTCTCTCACTCTGAGATGTGCTTGGAGGACATTGAATTGTCCATCTACTAGTTCCAATATGTCTCTCTCTACCTCTACCTCTCCCAATCTACCTCTCTACCTCTTCCTCCCTCTTTGTGAGATAGAGAAACAGTCCATCAACCCCATAATCATTATAGACCATAATACTTATTCTTTATACATACATACATCAAAATTTACATCTATACTCACTATGATTGATTCATTTCTCCAATTCAATAATTTAGTTTAAATCAATCAATATTCATTCATAATCTAATACTTCACACTCTCATTTCATTCATTCTTATCACTACTATGGCTCCTTTCTGTCAACACCCAGTCTCAGTCCCAATCTCTTCCTCTCCCTCTCCCTCTATATATCTCCCTCTCCTTATTCTTCACCATCTCCATACCACTTACTACCACCTCTATATCTTCATCCATAAACCTTTCATCTGACCTCCATTTACTTTCTTCTACTCTAATGGTTAATTATTCCATTCCTCTTTCTTCTTTCATTTCAATCTTCACTTCTATTCCCTTTTTTGTCTTTCATCAAAGTTACCGTAAACCGTTCCTTTAGATAAGTTAAGATACATAGTAGGGCTGGGATTTGCGATTTTCTGATATTTTTCCAATTTTTGATTTATAGTACATATAAAAAATATTTTCTGAGGCGGTGTAACATTTTCAAAACGGTTGCCCGTGCGTTTTTCAGTTAGTAAAACGCACGTGGACGTGCGCCCGTTTTGAAAATTTAACACCGCCTGTCAAAAATAAATATTTATAAAAATCAGTACTAAAATATGTTTTTACTACAATTATATTGCGTGTATGTTGATGTGTTCGAGTCGAAATTACCATGATGGTATTACATAGACACTATCGAGAATACAAAATCTTGCTTAAATTCCTGATCATCATTAGAGTAAATACTAACCTTGTCATTTATTAAAGAAATATTTAGTCATTTTCCCACGCGGAGTATCCTACTTCAAAAACCAGACACCACGTTGACTGTTCTATGAGATATCTTACGGTCTGGAATTGCAAGAAAGCCTCTCGAAATGCATTGTTCATATTCACAGAGTACATACTTTTTTTTAAATATAAAGTTACCCTTTGAGATGAATGATTATTGACGCAAGGTGACAATCGGTTAAAAATGCTGTGTGTTTTACCGTAGACCATGGACGTGAATTGATAGATGATATAAATAAATCTTCGGAATTGTTATGAATATGATTGTATGAATATACTAGAACTGTCCATTGAATGGTCCAAGTTTGCTCATCTTTCTCTTCATAAAAGTTGTTCCTCCTATACAAATAAATAATCTCGTTTTCTCTTATCACTCTCTTCACTCTTCATCTATTCTTCTATTGTTCATCATTTTATATCTGCCCACTCTATCCCATATTCTATCCTCATTCTATATATACAATATTCCCAAAACACAAGAATCATAGTATTCACACATCAACACCCATTTCTTATTTAGTTTCAGTATAGATATCACATCATGAAAACAGGGATTACCGTAGTATTGATATATTTGACCCCTTCACCTTCACCACTATCATTATTCAATATGCCCCTCCCTCATATTAATCGTGATCTATCTGTCATTCTTTCATTCAAATCATGATTCATTCCTTGATAAGACCTCTACTACTTCTATTCCATATCATACTATTCTTCGTATTTTCGAAAATCAACATTATGGTCACGTATTATGAATATATTGATTGATTGAATGTGTCATACCTTTCCGACCTCTTCTCATGTCTTATCACGTTCTCAAACAACCAATAGCCATTTCACTCCATTTTATAACCTTTCATCTATTCATTCTAATATCATTTCTTCAGTTCAACAATGCCGTATATCTATGTTCCTCCTGCTGATTATGAAGAACAAAATCGTCTTCGATCAGTAGCCAAACCATTTGAACCTCCTCCTGATTATCCTATAACGATAAGACTATCAAAAGAAGCTGTTCAGGTATTTACAATCATCATACTAGACATATACTCACTGATAACTCTTATCAATTGTCAATCTATTAAGAATATCAAATGATCATTATCAATTATTCTTTTCCGGAACCACATCATAAAAGATGTATCAGAAAACTATAATATTTGAAGAAGAAAAAAATGTGAAAAGCACGAAATGGACCAACCAATCTTATAGGCGCTTCGAATGGATGAATTTTCACGTCGTCCTTCACCCCAAATAATAGAAGAAGAAGAGGAAGATGAATATGAAGATGAGATCCCCCATATTTCTATTGCCAAGAGAATCGAAGCTCTTCAGGTATCAAACCTTTTTTCCAATCCAACATATTCATTTTGTAGATAGTAGAGATACAAATATTTCATAATACATATCTTGAATATCTCGATAATCTAGAATAGGTTTTTATATTTTCACTTAATTCTTTATCATTCCTTAGGAGAGTAAATGACATGAAAAGTCATTGTGAAATGGAAAGAGTCATCAAATTGTGAATGTCTCCATAGATGAAATAGACCGAAAGATCATTCTTCATACGAAATCAAACATTGAACACGAGCTTTTATCATAATATGAGTGAGAATACAAAATTAGTTCTGAAAATTTTTTAAAAATATTATTGTATGTGCATATAATGATTATTACAGGATGAGCCTCCAAAACTAATGAATGATCGTACTCGAAATCGTATTCGTAATATCGGAGTTCCTGTTCTTCCTCCAATTGCTGTAACTGATTCTGATGGAAAAGGTACATACTATATTCGCAAGAACTCATTTTATGAAAAGACTTATGACATCTACGTAGCCAATTATAAAATGATGATGATGTAGATACGCAATACCTTTATTCATCTCAAGTTTCTTTATCTATCTTAATCTGCAAAACATGACGCAGTCCAGTCAGATTAGTCTTCTTCTTCTCCTTATTAGGATTCCTTTCCTAATCCACTTCTTTCGTCTTTTGCAACACTCAAAAATATATTTGGTCTTATCGAGAATCATCACAGATTCACACTACACTATACTTCCGAATAACTTGATTAATTATTGATATTGATCAAATATGGAATGAATTCTAGGTGTATCACTTGAAGAGAATCGTGCATTTCTTCGTCATCTCGCTAATCATCGTAACTTTGACACAATGAAATCTCTTCGAACATGTGATGATTGTCCCATTTGTAGAATTGTTGTTCAGAATCATTTTGATACTATCGAGTAAGTTTAATCCTATGTCATAGTATCTATTTCAAATATAGCTTCAAAAACATTTAGTGAAATCTTTGCAGAGATGGATCATCAGAATCTTCATCTCCATTATCATCTCATAATCATCAAAATCATTCAACTCCTCCACGTGGAAAAGCTCGACCTGATGTGTATGTTATTATTATCTTCTATTATAATCTCATTCAATCCATATTAATAATATTAATATTCAGTCGAGATCTATTCGCTCCTCTCTGAATATGACAACTTCATCCCTTAAACGGGCTACAACTCTCACAAATAATCTATCTATAGTACTAATCATACTAACGTCATCTTCATCTTCATCTTCATATTCTTCATTGTCAACTTCAGATTCTAATCACGAGTCTATTCTATTCTAATGAGTTATCCATTCTAATGGAAAACGAAGAATAGAATAATGAAGTCTCTGTCCGAAATGAAAACCTTCATTTGTTCTCATATCAAACTTTTAAAGAAGGTGTCCCGCGAATATTTATGCAAAGCACTATCGTCCCTCACTTGCACGGGACAAATGATAAGAAATAGTTTACAGCTAGCTCATATCAATCCTCCAACATAGTTTTAGAAATGCAGAATGTATAGCGGATGGTTGCTAGTTCTATTCCTATTTCCAAGCTTTTCAATTTTCAAAAAGCGCCGTTTCCTGAACTGTGTCAGCTGATTCAAAGATATAGTGTACGGTAAGCAGAATATCTTTTGATATCTTTCTGTCTTCACAGTTTATTCACGAAAATATTCGCGGGACTCCACACTTGTGATTACAAGAATAGCCTGATTCTTTTTAAACACTTTCTACCTCTTGAATAGATTAGATTACGATATCATCTAGACAATCAATCAATATACGGTACAAAATCATCCTTTTTCCACTCTGAATTGTTGTATTTATCGATCGATCAAAGTATTTTCCAATCAATAAAGTAATATCAGAAAAAGTTGTAGTCTCAAAAATATAATATATAATTTATTCGTGGTCGAATTTCTTGAACAACAAAGTTTTCTCGCACTATGTAGAACTATAATTAATTTTACTCTACAACACATAAATCAAAGAGAACAGAACTGTTAATGGAATTGTATGGTATATTTATGGTATTCATGTATTTAAAAAAATCGGAATCACAAAGGATAAACAAAGTGATACATCGAGATAATTGGAAAGATTAAATCATGTTATCTATCTCTTCTTGTGGAATAGAAGAGAATGTAAAATTGGATTGCTTTTAGGATGGTAAGAAGATTGTATTCTATTGAAGTACACGTATAATAGAATGACGTCTTTAGTAGTCTAACAATAGACACATAAATAGTTTATAAGGTCTTAGATAATGAATCATACATTAAAAGTAGTTTCCACTCATTCTTTGTTCTAATTAAATTTTGTAATCGTAAAATACTCTTTATATCATGTCTGAATCATTCATTAGTACATCTAATACATCATTCTATATCCATTCTACTCTAAATGGGCGGAGCTTGTGGGGGAGGAGTTAAACATATTTCATCTCCACCTTCATTTATATTGAGGCATTAGCTAAATCCAACTTCTTCTCATTTTGTTATCGGATTGCCCATATAGATCTACTTCTAATCAAATATTGTAAGTGGACTACTGTACTCCTACCGTATTCTATCAGTTACCATAACCACTTACAGATCACAAATTCAATATGCGACAACTACTGCATTGGATTCTATTAGCTTTCTTCATTGCAGTAATCAAAGGTATATATTAATATACGAGTATACTATTTAATTTCCTAGAATACAAAATTATTGTTTCCGTGACTATATTGACCCCGGTGTATGTATCTAGAAATTTGAAAAATGCATGAGCTGCACAGTCAAAACAAGAGAAAACAATGAATAATCATACTATTATAGTAGAACATTTCGTGATTTATTATATTTATCATAGTTAATTTCATATATTTCAATAATATTAATTTATGAACTGTCATCATCTGATAATTGAAACATTTATGAAATCATCTTCGGTATCAAATTTCTTTCAAATTTCTCCACACAATTCTGTACAAATCTTTCCACGAAATTTTTCGTTCAAGTCTCAATTCCATTATAATTTCTTTCTTTCTTTATTGTAGAATTGGGACTATAAATCATTCACAGACACTAAAAACAGGAAATTGAAAATCGCCCACAATGGACTTTTTGGCTTTTGCTCGTTTTGACGGTGCAAAATTAAATATTGATTTTGCACATCCAATCCATCATTTCCTTTGTACTATCTGATTGAACTATCTATTTATTAATATGAAATGACGTATGATGGATGAATTCCATCCATTCTTCGTCATTTAAACCATTCATTTCTAATCCCATACCTATTGTCTTTCACTTTACTTAAAAGACTCCCACTTCTACTTACAATAGAACAAATAAGGAATCAACCCATCTTAGTCATCTACTATTACTTCCTTTCCCAACACAAATAATATTCTTCATTTCTAATTCAGTATATATCCTGGTAGTATACATATCAATAGATATAATAATGTCATCTAATAATCATTAAGAGAATTAATTCAAAAAGCAGACTATATTTAGAATATGTCTTTCCTGCATCTTTGTCCATTGTAACTCTTTCTCGAACTTATATGAGTATTAGTTATTATAGTTTTTCCTTTTCATTCCATATCACTTCAAACTGTCTTGAAGAGTTGAGATATGACCGTTGGTCTAGACTAAATTTACTCACTTTTTTATTTGTAGCGAGACAAAAATATCCTCTCATGCATATATATCAGGGGGTAATAGATATATTGATCGTGTATTTGTATAGTGAATGAAATGTCACCATTTACTACATTCGTTCATCAATTCAATAAGATTCCTTTATTCTATTCTATTCCCATTAGTACTCCTCCCCACGACTATTCCTTACCCTTCTACGTCATTCGATTCTAACTATTCACTATCTTTAAATTACATTTTATTGATTAGTGTGATATCTTTCTGTATTCTTGATCAGTACAAAACTACAGTAATCAATACAGTAATCCAGAGTACACATCAACACAGTAATCTAGAGTACACATCATTACAGTAATCTAGAGTGCACATCAATACAGTAACCTAGAATACACATCATTACAGTAATCTAGAGTACACATCAATACATTAATCTACAGTATTAATCCATTTCAGGTGACATCTGTATAGACAACTCAGATTGTTCTCCAATGTATGCATGTGTAGAAGGAGATTGTCTATGTCGATTTGGACCAGCCCTTCCATGTGTCCCCTCCATCTTTAGATTTGTTCCACTCAATCAATTACCACTAAAGAAGTTTGCTACTGTTAAGAAGTTTGATGCTTATTGATCGAATCCCCCTTTTGACAGTCCTATGTAGTGCGATATATAGGGACAGCAGACTATCATATCATACCGTAATCATTGTTTCTGTATAAAGCACCCTATCTGTTTCTTTCTTCTTTCAACATGTAAATAAATTTTGCTTTATTAGACAGAGCGATTTAACAAAGAAAAGGAGCCGGAAGGAGTGGGATGGGGATAAGAATATCACAAAAGCGAACATACAACAAAGAGAGCCCGATGCTTCTTACTGCATAATTATTAGCAAGTTCATGAGAGATAAAAGGGATATAGAAAGAGGAAGAAATGAATGAATGAATGAATATATACCATGACCATTCCTTATAAGGAAAGGATCCTCTCGTTGAATTAAATGACAACGATTGGTGGTAGTAATAAATAAGAACGGAACAAGGAAATGAATGAATGAATGAAGGAATAGATAGATAAATAGAATCATCTCTACATTCGCACAGGGCAACCTCATAATTTACAATTCAAACAAATAGATCATAATTTGTCCTTCTTTTCTTCTTTCCTATCTAATTATGAATAAATTATGGTACATAAACCGAAGGATAGAATAAAGAGTGCACTCTATTGTTAGCAGCCAAATAGGTAAAAACGATCAAGATTAGAGTATAAAAAAAGGAGATAAGGTGATCTGGATCTATGATAAGAAAATGAATACAATATAATATATAATAGATAGATCAAGCTCGAAGGATACAAATCACCTATATCATCTACATACAATATATAGATAGATAGATATACATATTAGCAGATGAATGAATGAGCCACACAATACAATTGCAGAGACAATGAATGAATGAATAGAGATGGATAGTGTTATATTCATTGTAAAAGTGAGCGATAGATGACCAATACAAAGAAATAGAAGAAGCATAAGACATGCATATATGGGATGAATGGGTGGAATAGATGAGAATAGACCATACGAGTAGATAGAATAGAATAGATTACATCTATTCAATATATTAATCAACTCTAACACCAACAAGCACCTTCATCAGTAACAATTTGACGTTGTTTGATTGGATCCATATTGATGATCTGGCCTGAAATTCAACTATAATTAATATATTCATTAACTTTAAATTCTCCTTCAATACCCGGAAGCGCCTAAGGAAAGGATATTGTTGTTATTGTAGAGAATACCTACTAATCATTTATTTTAATCTAAATGAGGTTATTCAATAGTAAACTCAATCCACCCTCGCATTCATTATATTAGATGAAGCCAAGATATTATTCAGAAATAGAGATATAGATAAACATCTTATCTCCACCCTCTACTCAAATTACTACCGTCAAAACAAGAAAAAGTGGCAAAAAATGGGACAAACTGCATCAAAATCTTAAAACCGCTGGAGAATGTTTTTCGAAATCAAATGTTTTTAAAAAAAAATTCGCTGGCGAAATGAAGAGCAACCAATTATCTTCTCGGCGCTGATATTGGTAGATGCTCCTGATTTTTTTCGCAGGAACACGTAAAAGACACCTGTCACCTTGCACAAGGATGACGAATTTACTTACAATATACCAAATGCACAATTCAAATTTCATCATCATTCTCGTTGATATGTCAATATGTTAGAGATGTTTCTTCATGATAGAGTACACAAACGAATTTTTTTTGGGGGGGCACATAAAGCATTTAAATAATTGGTGGCAATTTGGTTTTTTTCCCAATTAGGCCAAAATGTTCATTTTCCCCGTTTTGACGGTAGTCATATTGTGAAACTAATGACAAACATAAAAGATGCAAGGTGCACATGAACAATCACATAAAGCATTTAAATAAGTGTATAGGATTAACAACAACTCTCTAATTAGACTATTCTTTAGAAAGAATAGTGCAATAGCATTACAATAGAGTAGATGAGTTGTTATATCAATCGATAGATAGAGTGCACATACCTGTATATATAAAGAGTGAGTGACATGGTTAGAGTATACAATTAACATGAACATCCTGATGATGTCTTCGATGCATCAGTCTCAGCAGTCAACTTGATTTCACTCGCTGCAAACACGTCGACCAATCACCACGCACTCACTGCACCATCACCACACACCATATCTACATCACATATACAAATCATTCACAACATATCGATGTTAGAGGTATCCGAATGAATGAGAGTTAGTATGTATTCTGTATAGTTGTTAGACTACAAATGCATGCAACACGTGAGTATTCATTCATATAGTGAAAAGCCAACTAATATGGATAGAACGTTCATATTGAAATTAGACTCCATATGAGAAATAGACATAACCATGTGTGCATCATCAATTAACTAACTTATTCTGTGTTCTGTAACAAGATTGTCATGACTAATGAATAGATAGAGGGGGAGGATATGGAGGGGGGGGGGGGGATGAAATGTCAAATGAATCCTACCATCTACTCTATCTATTAGATCCCCACACTCATCCAATATTCATTTATGCCATATGAAGGATAAATTAATGTGAGTAAAATATGTCATAAGGGAGATTGAGATCTAGATCTACATTTATGCAGTATGAGTTCATGATATAGACACATGATCTACACTATCATCAACCTACACCTGTCAATTATTACTTGTTTATTCAACTAATATCACCTTATATTGCACTTATGACTCTCAACTCATCTAAATGCTACTATACATATGCTTTTTACATGGAGCTCGATTCTACGAGGGGGAATCAGAATGAAAAAATTGTTTAGAAAAAGGTTAATTTCACAAGGGGCATTCAATTTTTTAATTTCACCTAAACGTCATTTTTTTATATTTGCATTATACAAACTTTTCGGAAAAAAGCCTTACGGGTTGGGGGACTATGATGCTACTACACAACGACAAAAAGGAGACAATTTAGTAGCTTATGAACAAGAGATTGAACATAATAGTACTACCCTATTGTCTCAAACAAAATTAATAAAAAACTTACAAGGGAAGCACCAGTTGCGACGGAGACGATTCTGAAAGCGACCCATATGGGTCGTTAGGGTTGAGGGGGAGACCGCCAAAACTGTTTTCAAAAGTTGCCAAACTGTTCTGGTAATCGATATTTTCAATCAATATTTTTCAAAATATGCACCGCTAAAATACCATAACTCTGTGTTCAATGAAGCTGCAGATTCCAAACTTGGCAGAGATAGTAGCCCACGAGTTTTCCAAAACATGGTAGAGAATGAGCCCGATCGGTTGAATTTTGAGCAATTTTGAACATACACGATTTTCGCAGAAAGTCTAAAAAGGTAAAATGATTTGCTGTGGGACTAAAAGAGCATCCATAGCTATTTTATTATAGGGATCATCTTTTGTCTTCATGATAATTTTCGTGGCAAAGTCTAAGCCTAATCGGACAAATTCAGACAATTTCTTAAAAAAGCGTGAAACTGGTTTCTACCATCTTTCTTCAATTATAACTTTTCCCGAAAAACACGAAATTTCATGAAACTCTAGTATATTGTCGTCTATTATATATAGAAGACATCTGACTTTTCAATTGAATCGAAATTAACCTGAGAAGGTACTGCCTGTACCTCTCAAAATAAGAAAAAATAAATTTTTAAAATTTCCCAGAATTCAACTGATCGGGCTCATACTAGACCAGGTTTTGTATCACTCATGGGGTATTGTCTCTGCCAAGTTTGAAACCTGCAGCTTCATTGAACACAGAGTAATGGCATTTTATCCGCTCATGCGTTGAAAATATTGATTGAAAATATCGATTACCAGAACAGTTTGGCAACTTTTGAAAACTGTTTTGGCGGTCTCCCCCTCAACCCTAACGACCCATATGGGTCGCTTTCAGAATCGTCTCCGTCGCAACTGGTGCTTCCCTTGTTAGGCAACGTGCTTAATTTATTCTAACCTATCCTACACCATCTTACAATTAGCTATTCTATACACGTAATATATCTATTAAGAGAGATGAAGGTGGAAGGAACAAGTACATTCATTCATTCATCCCCATTGACTACTATTACTATATCTCATGATACATCATCATCTATCATGATTGCTTGAGGGGAAGATTGAAGAATATATCAAGAATACTTAAGTGTACCATTTATATATCTGTCTATCGTAAGAATACACAATCTATCTATAGTATATAATATATATGTGAGAGGGAAACAACTAATAATAGATATAATACAGTACCTGGTTCAGATTTCTCATCCTCCTTAACAATTCCAGGAAGAGCTCCAGCTATGCGACGGAATAACTAAATGACAAATATTAATATCTCCTCCATCTATATTAATCTTTCTTTAAACATCAACTATTGTTATTTTAAAATAATTTAATTTTTTTACATTTATTTATTTATGTTTAACGATAAACAGTGAACGTGAAAATGAATAAAATCGATTTTACGTCAAATTTAATGTGTGTTACTCTGAATGGGTGTCTTTACATAACGCTAACAAATGTAAATGGTAGAAAAACTTTTAACAAAAGAAGTTCATTTTGCAATATTTTTTTAAAGATACGAGTTCAAAAAGAGAATAAAAGTTGTTATAAAAATAGTACCTGTTTAACATTGTATCCAGCCTTTGCAGAAGTTTCAATGAACATAACATTCAATTCATTTGCTTTTCTTTCACCTTCTTCTGTTGAAACTTGTCTACAAAACATGATCTATCTCTTTATAATAATCATATAAACCATTCTTACATTTATTTATTTAAACCAAAAAGTCATTGAAAAAAGTGTACACAACTGATTTTTCTGATTACATTTAATAATAGTAAAATTTTGATAGCCGGGAGAGAATCGACGAACAATATTATTGTTAGATTAAAGTTTTAAGAAATTCAACATCATCATTAGCTACATTTCCTTATCTCATCTAAATAAGATACAAAAAGTAAGGAATCGTCGTCGTATTTCAATTCAATTAGGTCACATTCACTTCTTCTTATCTATTCCATCTAATTCCTATTGCATCTCCTCCCATTGTCTCCTATTCAAACTTTGCACCAACATTTGATCCAAAATCACCGTAAACAAAACAAATAATTAATGTTCAAGAACTACAGTTGGATGCTCTGGAATTGAAAACAAAAATATTCGCCCCCACCATAAAATATTCCATAAAATGCATTGTCATCGTATTTGCAGTGAGGTTCACTCATCATGAGGTGAACGAGAGGGGTAGAGGGATGGAATGGTAAAATGAAAGATATAATACCTTTTATCACTGAGATCAGTCTTGTTTCCTACTAACATAATGATAACATCTCCTCCTCTTTCAGTACGAACATCATCAATCCATTTTGATGTCTGATGGAATGATGACGCATCTCAAACATATCATTATACATATCTCCAAATAACATATAATAATAAAAATATATATCCAAAGATAAGATAGTATGTATCCATAGAGATTGAGATAGAAGACAATGATTGAAATATCCAAAGTAAAGTGATTGTATTCAATTTATTCATGGAACAGTGAAAGGAGTATATTCATTTAAACTACTTGGTATAGTGAGGAGCGGTTGACTGAGGAGTTTTATATAAATAATGACAAGTAAGAAAGAGAAAACAATCAATAAAGGACGTCAACTAATGGTTAGACATACAACTACTATCATATTATTAATCATTCCTTAATTGTAGTCATCAATTTTTCTCCTGTAAATTCCAAAATGCGGCTAGGGTTCACAGTTTGTAACGCACTTTTCACCCTAAGCAATAAACAGTAATTCAGAAATCAACAATTGATACTGTGAGCACTCAAATGGCACATTTACATCATGATTGTGATAAAATGAAGATAGAGGTGTGTTAATATTTTCATCTGTTTAATGTAAGAAAATAAATATATTATTATTATTAATATGGTGATTGCTATAATCTTTTAATAACGACAGAATCAAGTGACTAAAAATATGAGTGACAAAATAGTGCAAATAGCATATGAAAAGAAATGACCGGAGTTAGTGAAGGGGGACCAAACTATTGAGCAAATACTTTCCTACTGCAAACATTTCAACGAAGTTAGGAACTATCCTATCGCAACTTACAATTCGATTAAAAGTATTTCCACAATATGCTAACACTTTTAAGGTAGATTCCAATATAAATCAAACACTGGAACGAATCAATTATATGGTTCCTCATTTGAAAACAAATTTTCCTGATATGGATTTCAAGTAAATGAGATTATAAAATCGAGAAGAAAAACAAATAATTAGATTGTTTTAGATTTCTGGAATATCCGTTAATAAAGAAGACAATAAGCGAAGATCCGACATATGATCCATCAGAGATATTTGAATCAGTAGAAGATGATATAGAAGTGAATGAAATGGCTTGTGGTATAACAAGAGCTCTATCAAAATATGGAGCCAGTAGACCTTCTTTACCCAGTATAACACAAGACTATACTAAATCACGAGAAGAGATTGTTGATGTATCAGCCAGGGAAATATCTCAACGATCAAAGGAATCTATCCAGATCAATACTCCAACCTCCACTGGTACTCCACAAGTTGTGACACCAATCAACTCTCATATTGAACAAGTCACTACTCCCAATACTATAAGTGAAACTACGACAGAGATTAAAGAAAAGAATATGACTAAAACAAGTACTCAATTATCAACTACTACTCCAGCCAAGATATTTAAAAGTAAGCAGACAAAGGGTAAAATGGGAAAGATGGCAAAGAAATTGAAGAGAATTATGAGAGTAAATAAGATCAAGGAAAGAGACTGATTATTAACTATACTGATTATTGTGCTGATAAATTGAATGAAATAATTCATACTTGTAATATCGTATACGACAACAGCCACAGTAGAATCACGAATGTATGAGGGAATGAGTGAACGGAATCGTTCTTGTCCAGCTGTATCCCATAATTGCAATCGAACCTATAACAACAAAGAATATGGTATTTTTAATTATAAAAGAATGATTTAGCTAAACTAGTGCGGAATGCAAAAAAAAACGATGACAACTCACAGTGCGATCCTCGAGATACATTGTCTTACTGAGGAAATCAATACCAATCGTAGCTTGATATGTGTTATCGAAACTGTCGTACATAAAGCGAGTGATCAATGATGTCTTTCCAACTGTAGAATCATATCATAATTATGAAATACTCATGTATAAAGAGAATACTTACCACTTTGTTCTCCTAGGAAGACTAATTTGAACTTCTTGAGAGGATTTCCAAAGTCCGACGTCATGATACACTAAATGGGATGTGTGATTATCGATTTGGAAAACCATACAACATAACATCAACGGGAAACGGTCAAAAACGGCCATCCAAGTCCAAGAGCCGGCTATGATGTGGTGAAAGTATGGTAGAGAAAAATTGAGCACAAAGGCAATTCCATACGGGACCAATGAAAGCGGCAATTTAAAAAGTGCACCGGATCTGAGCAAGCTACAAACTACGAAGTATATTTTTGAGCATGGCCAATCAAAGGGCACGTTGTTCATTAATGCTATGGTTTATTCATCAGTTATCTCGCTCAACATTAGCTCTCTCAACATTAGATTCAACTATCGAATGTTATTACGCTTAGTATTAGTTGTTCACTTATAATATCTAACGTTCTCTATGGGCGGAGATGTTGTTGAAGACACTATCTATGCTATCTGTTGATCCCTTTACTCGTTGTAAACTTGATTCCTCTTTCTTCATTCATTATTATAGTGATTGTTTAAGGGATGATTGGTAGTCGATCTGCACTGCATGCAAAGAATGCATTGAGATCTCTACAGGCGAGGAACAGCTCGTCTGGACTCAACTTTGGTAACTTTTATTTATTTATTTATAGTTCTATCGTTGACATTGTTCTATTGTTGACTGATGTATGATATTGTAGAGTTCACGCCTGACCAGCAGGAACTCCGCACTACCGTACGCAAGTTCGTTCAAGATGAGGTAATAACTTCTTGTACATACATTGACAGATCATTAGCCGAGTAGACGGACATTTCTTTGCAAATGATAATTTGCATATCAGGACTGAAACAAAAATTTATTTCGACCAACAATCATTTGGTCGGATTCAACAAAACTTACATTTAACATTTTTTGGGTATTGCAGAAATACCGAACAAAAAATATATCAAAAACCCAAGAAAAACGAAAGAACCGAACCCAAGAGTGTATGATTATTGATTAAGATCATTCCTGTTGCTGGTCAATACGATAAGACAATGGAATATCCATGGGAAGTAATCAAGAAAGCTCACACTTGTGGATTCATCAATACTGATATACCTGCTGCTTATGGTATATTATTATATTTTTATTATTGTTTATGGAATACAACATATTATTAAAGGTGGACTCGAACTTGACATGGTCTCCAATACAATCATTGCTGAAGAGATTGGGTTAGTATATGTGATATGATTTATGGATGATCTCTTGATATAATCTCTTAATGTCGTCTCATGAGATATATTGTATGAATGAATATTATAGATATGGATGTACTGGTATTGGTGTTGCCTGTATTGTGAATGATCTAGCTGAGACTCCTCTAATCATTGCTGCTAATGATGATATCAAGAAGAGATTCCTTGGTAGAATGGCTGATCAACCTGTTATGGCTGTATGTTTACTACTCCATATATTTATGGATTTACCTCAATATAATTAAATGTTTGAGTTTTGTTTCTTTTAAGGCATACTGTGTAACTGAACCAATTGCGGGCTCCGATGTAGCAGGAATCAAAACAAAATGTGAGAAGAAAGGAGATGAATATGTTATCAATGGATCTAAAATGTGGATTACAAATGGAGGAGTTGCTGATTGGTACGGTTATGATCTTTGATTTATTGATTGAACTATGTATGAATAAGAATGTAATCTATAAATACCCTTAAAAGGGAATGAGGGGTGTACTTTGTGATATATCATGGAGGGGTCTTATTGTCACGTTGTCCCTCTATCTATTGATCAAGATAGAGAGTGAGAGATTGAGATGAACTTTGTTCCTGTTACAATGATTGGACTTTGTCTCCACGTCACTCCACTCTATCATATACTCTTTGAACCTTCAATGAACTCATGAATAGGAAGAGATGAATAGCTGAATCAATTGAGAGTTAAGAATAAAAATAATTCCAATATGTATCTGAGATGATAAATCGTGAAAAGATAACTGACAACAAGATAACTGTTCTATGTGCACTCACAAGTATAAGCATGGGATAGAATGAAAGGTTGTATGAAATAATAAGACAAGGAATGAATGCTAATATTATAATGTATTGAATGAGTCAATATTGAACATTAAGGTATTTCGTCCTTGCTCGATCCGATCCTGATCCTAAAGCCCCTGCTGGAAAGGCCTTCACTGCTTTTGCTGTTGAAGCTAATACTCCCGGTATTTCAAAGGGCAAGAAGGTATGATCTCTACTTTATTGATTGATTGAAACGATGATACAGTAATCATGGTTATAGGAAATCAATATGGGACAACGATGCTCTGACACTCGTGCAGTTACATTTGAAGATGTTAGAGTGCCAGCTGCTAATGTAGTCGGAGCTCCCGGAGAGGGATTCAAGGTATACTGTTCATTTAGATTATAATATTTTTATTTTCTTTTGTCTTTCCTTATGCCATACAGTAAACAAGGGAAAAGAATAAATTGTGATGGATGGAACGAATAATTTAGTAATAAGGGAAGAAATATGGCTCTAGAAATACTAGATCACAGCATTGGGAAGGTTGGGGTGTATTGATTATTGATTTATTGATTGATTGATTATAGATCGCAATGAAGACATTCGATAAGACTCGTCCTATGGTAGCAGCAATGGCAACAGGTCTAATGGCAAGATGTTTGGATGAAGCCACCAAGTATTCATTGGAAAGAAAAACATTCGGAACTCAAATTGCTAATCATCAGGTACATTTATACACAACTTTCATCCCATCAATATTTATTTATCCAATGTCTAGTTACAACCTGGTGAATAGATGTTTCTGAACTTGAACTTGATCAATGGTAGAACATGAAATGGGATCTCATCCCTTACTGACTAATAATATTCATATTTAGGCAGTTCAATTCATGTTGGCTGATATGGCAATCAACCTCGAGATGAGCAAACTCATGACATACAAGTGAGGATTACTGTACTTTATCGATCGATAATTGATGATATTGATTGATAGGAGTGCTCTAGAAGTTGAACTTGGTCGCCCTGGTTCATATTACGCATCTATCGCCAAGGCTTTCGCTTCTGATATGGCTAATCAAGCAGCCACTAACTGTGTACAGGTAATCAATAATATCTTTTGATTACTGTATCGTTATAATTATCGATCGATTGAAGGTATTCGGTGGTGCAGGTTTCAATACGGAGTATCCTGGAGAGAAATTGATGAGAGATGCTAAGATCTTCCAGATTTATGAAGGAACGAGTCAGGTTAGTAGAATTTTTGCGATATTTTTTTATTTCCCCCTATTTTAACATTCCAAAATGTATTTCGTATTCAGATCCAACGAATGGTAATTGCTCGTCAATTGCTTGCCAGAGTGAAACAGAATGGAGGATATTAAATATTATTGATTGATTGTTTCATTTTGATGGAGTGTAGATACCGTATCCTTTGAATTGTCTCCCATTCAGATCACTCATAGATTTAACTTATTATCATCTGGTATAAAGAATTTGAATATCATTAACTTATTAGCCATTTGTTTATTTTCTAAAGCGTTCTCCACGCTTGTCATATCTCTGTACTCATCTTTATTTCATTTGATCAATCAATAATATGTCTCTGATTGATTACAGTATGCTGTCTCGTTCTCTCCATCGATTGGCTGCTCCAGTTGCTCGTGCTTCTCAATCGAGAACACTCTCATTCGGTTGGTACTTAATTCTCTTTCTTGAATGATAATTATCGATCTTTCAGATCTCTCTGATACTCAACGTGAAATTCAGGCGTCGACTCTCAAGTTCGCTAAGGAGGCAAGCTATTCTTCCTAATTATTGATTAAATATCAAAATAAAGATTCCGATTGGTTCTATGAAAATGTCATGTATAATAGTACTCTTTACTCCAGTCATCTCATCTATTCATTCATATATTCACTATTCATATAATTCTGTCTATTCATTATAGGAACTTGCCCCTGCAGCTGCCAAATATGATGAATCAGGAGAATTCCCATGGGATATTGTGAAGAAGGCTCATTCTCTCGGTCTTATGAACCCCCAGATCCCTGAGCAATACGGTAACTCGATTGATCTTTGATCTTTATGAATACCGTAATCGTATTGTTTAAGGTGGACCAGGTCTATCAACTCTAGAGACAGTTCTTATCGCAGAAGCTCTATCATATGGTTGTACAGGACTACAAATTGCAATCATGGGACCATCTCTTGCTGTAGCTCCTGTGTACATTGCTGGTAATGAAGAACAAAAGAAACAATATCTTGGTTAGTTTATCCCCTTTGATGATATGTTATGATAGTATTGTTTATAGGTCAATTAGCAGCTGAGCCATCAATTGCATCATATTGTGTTACTGAACCTGGAGCTGGTTCTGATGTTAATGGAGTTAAAACAACTGCTGTGAAGAAAGGAGATGAATGGATCATCAATGGTTCCAAGGTATTCATCTTTGATCTTAGTCTCTACTATTCTAGTCATAGTCTTAGTCTCTACTATTGATCTTTGATCTCTAGTCTTACTATTTATCTTTGATCTCTCGTCTTACTATTGATCTTTGATCTCTAGTCTTACTATTGATCTTTGATCTCTAGTCTTAGTCTCTACTATTGATCTTTGATCTCTAGTCTTACTTTTGATCTTTGATCTCTAGTCTTACTATTTATCTTTGATCTCTCGTCTTACTATTGATCTTTGATCTCTAGTCTTACTATTGATCTTTGATCTCTAGTCTTACTATTGATCTTTGATCTCTAGTCTTAGTCTCTACTATTGATCTTTGATCTCTAGTCTTACTATTGATCTTTGATCTCTCGTCTTACTATTGATCTTTGATCTCTAGTCTTACTATTGATCTTTGATCTCTAGTCTTACTGCTGATCTTTGATCTCTAGTCTTACTGCTGATCTTTGATCTCTAGTCTTACTGCTGATCTTTGATCTCTAGTCTTACTATTGATCTTTGATCTCTAGTCTTACTATTGATCTTTGATCTCTAGTCTTACTGCTGATCTTTGATCTCTAGTCTTACTTTTGATCTTTGATCTCTATTCTTACTATTGATCTTTGATCTCTAGTCTTACTATTGATCTTTGATCTCTATTCTTACTATTGATCTTTGATCTCTAGTCTTACTATTGATCTTTGATCTCTAGTCTTACTTTTGATCTTTGATCTCTAGTCTTACTATTGATCTTTGATCTCTAGTCTTACTATTGATCTTTGATCTCTAGTCTTACTATTGATCTTTGATCTCTAGTCTTACTATTGATCTTTGATCTCTAGTCTTATTATTGGTCCTTTTTGATTTGTTATTGATCTTTGATCTTTACAGTGTTGGATCACTGGAGGTGGTCATGCTAAATGGTTCTTCGTTCTCGCTCGTTCTGATCCCGATCCTAAGACTCCAGCTGGAAAGGCTTTCACTGCATTTGTTGTTGATGGAGATACACCCGGTATTACTAGAGGAAAGAAGGTACGGTAGATACACCATCCAAATATATCGACAAATAACTTTATTGTTCAGGAGAGAATGATGGGACAGCGTTGTTCTGATACCAGAACGATCACTTTTGATGATGTCAGAGTTCCGGCCAAGAATGTGCTCGGAGCTCCTGGAGCTGGATTCAAGGTACGGTAGTTATTGATTGATTGATTGATGTATTGATTGATTGTAGGTAGCAATGAGTGCATTCGATATGACTCGTCCAGGAGTGGCAGCAGGAGCACTTGGAATAATGTGGAGAGCACTTGATGAGAGTACTAAGTATTCATTGGAAAGAAAAGCATTCGGAACACAGATTGCTAATCATCAAGTTAGTATCTATTATAATTAAAGATATCATAATTTATTTAACTGTACTTATAAAACATGCAATAATAAAAGAAAAGTATTATTAGTAGAATGAGATTCACTGTTTCGGTTCTAAACAGTGAATCTCTACTCGATGGGGTAATATTCACTATGATCTAGACCATAAATTGTCGATACCCTCGTCGTCATTTTTATATTGTGGGCAGATTTTTGAAATATGTTGGGTCAATTTCGAAAATTCGTTTATTTTCGCTTGAAAATCGTCATTGTAAACTTATTTTCGTATCAAGTGACTAAAAATGAGCCATATATGGTGGGTCAATCCTCGCATTATGAGGGTATGAAAATGTATTATCTAGTCTAATGATGTAATTGTAGGCAGTTCAATTCATGCTCGCTGATATGGCTATCAATCTCGAAATGAGTAGATTGGTATCATATAAGGCTGCTCTTGATGTTGATAACAAGGTTGAATCTTTTATTCATTCATGTCTACTGTAGTTTGAATTATGATTATGTTGATATTATTGATCTTAGGTTCGATCTTCATACTTCGCTTCAATCGCCAAATGTTTCGCTGCCGACAAGGCTAACGAGGCTGCTGCTAATGCTGTTCAAGTGAGATTGATCTTTGATCTTTGATTATATTGATTGATTGATTGATTTATTCAGATCTTTGGTGGAAATGGATTTAACTGTGAATATCCCGTAGAGAAATTGATGAGAGATGCGAAGATCTACCAAATCTATGAGGGAACTAGTCAGGTACTATCATTTATTTCCCTATTTATGATTTTTCCTATTTTAAAATTTTGAAATGTCTGCTTTTCAGATTCAACGTATGGTTATTGCTCGTCAATTGATCAGTTCTTTTGCTCAGAATGGAACATGCAGAGTGTAGATTACATCATTACTCATTATACATTAGTATCTAAGTTATTGTTTGTAACGTGTACACTGAATTCGAACATATATAAAGAATTTCTTTCATTTCATTTACCAATGTTTAACAACAGTATCGACAAAAAGTACCACAAAAACGAGAGGGAAACGGCACAAGTAGGAGATTATACGGGAAACTCGTCCAATTTTCGATACCTTAAAACAATATATTAGTTATTTCCTCGACCATTATTCCAAATACTGTGAATTTTGGGCTATTGAGTGTTCCTTCCATTACAGTTCGTAACGAATTGTATTTAAAAATGCCCTCATCATCGTAAACACGTCCATCAAGACGCTCACTTTAACTTTTTTCCCGATGAATTTCAAATTAGTTTTTTTTTAAAGTGGGTCATATCTGAGTGATACTCAAATGTCATTCATAATAAAATCAACAAAAAAAAAGTCATAAAATTGAAAAATCTATCTATTGCTATAGTGATTCAGGCTCCGCCCATTTAACAGCGCTGTGATGGACACTTCGAAAACACGTTCGGAATTTTGCCGGACGCCTCATCCGTCTGAACTCACCGAATGAGTTCAATGTGTCATAGTTCATACTTTAAATTTTTCTCTCTTCATTATTATTATTACTATTAATATAATTATTTATTTACCGTCAAAACGAAAAAAGTGAAACATTTGTGACAATTTGTGACAAATTGTCACAAAAGTTCACAAGATTTTGAAAATTTTGCATCATGATATCTAAACGGGGTTGCAAGTTTTTTAATAGATAATAGGGTATTTGAGCATCACTGGGCTTGCCAAATTGACATGTGAAGAAAACGATTTAAATAATTCACTGTGAACGCTGTTTGCTGAAACTGGTATACGGTAGGATTTTCTACCGTATACCAGTTTTGCAACCTGATCCATGCAAATTCACTGTAAAGAGTCATATAATGATAGATACATCCATGATTAGACGAAAAAAGCGCGATGGTAGCAATTTTACAGTAAGATTCTACAGTATGCTACAGTATACCAATTTTTCTCCGCGGCGCTCCCGATTAATTTTTTCACTTTTGTCATACATCAATCCATTGCAAAGACATCCACACTAAAAACCCTAAGAAAATACATCATCAAGTGCGTGAAAAACGCTAAAAATAGGCACTTTGTGAACTTTTGTGACAATTTGTCACAAATGTTTCACTTTTTTTCGTTTTGATGGTATTTAGCGGAATACGCCTTATTTCTTATTTCGTCGTAAAACACGAAAAATGCAGTTACAGACAGAGTAGTGCGGACTCTAAGCCTAAGCTTACCTTAACTAAGGAACTCTGCTGAGTGCGAATAATAACTGAATCGATAGGATGTTTTAGTGGATCAATAGAGTAGTGCGGACTCTGAGCCTAAGCTTACCTTAACTAAGGAACTCTGCTGAGTGCAAATAATAACTGAATCGATAGAATATTTTTTCGAATGTTAACTGAAATACTCTGAAATGATGATAAAACAATGAAAATGAAATTGATGAAGTTTGTAAAAATCAGCAAAAGATAAGTGACAGGGACGGGAGTCGAACAAGGGGTGTCGGGGTGCTAGTCAGACGCGCTCCCGGCTGAGCTGTCTAGGCAGTTGGACACTGTACGTTGCATCTCGTAGGGTATTTTGGCAGATCGATGAAAATATAAAGTATGACACATTGAACTCATTCGGTGAACTACCGTAGTTCAGACGGCTGAAGCGTCCGACGAAATTTCAAAAGTCTTCGAAAACACCCTTCCTGCCGTAGAGGGAATACCGAAATCGCAAATAATAACAAAATAATACCGTATCAGTAATACCTATTACCGAACTTTCCTGTTTTCAAAAAGCGCAGATCTGTACCATCAAAATAATTCATTGTTGATTCTTTCGATCAATAAGCAGACCACAATTGAACAATCAATGAATGGATAACAAGTGACAATTCTGCAAGAGTTTCTCTTTCACTGATAGAATTGATAAACATCGTCATAAACCAAAAATCTCACAAACGTCCTGTAATCTATTCGTCTATTCTATGCGAACCAAAACAGATCTCTTTTCAATTATTATGTAAATTAGCAATTAAATATCAATCTTAATGAAAGTCTATGTTTAATTTGTAATCTCTTGACTCAAGTCTTGCGTCGTCCGTTTCATTTCATCCTCTTCCCGTCCATTTAAGTGGTCATCATGAATTGGTTCTTCATTATATTCATTATTCTTTCCATATCAACTCTTTCGGATACTAGAGGAGGTATCAGTATTATGTACCACAATTAATCATTTACATATTGATTATAGGATGGGGCGGTGGTAGTCGAGGTGGAGGATACAGTGGTGGATACTCTGGGGGTAGAAGTTCAAGTTGGGGTAGCAGTAGCAGAGGAAGTTCCAGTTTTGGAAGTGGAAGAAGTTCTAGTTGGGGAAGCAGTAGTGGACGAAGTTGGGGAAGTGGGAGCAGTAGTTGGGGATCTTCTGGAAGTAGCTATGGGTCATCATCGTATAGAAGCAGCTATGGATCATCAAGGTTTACCATTTAATCATTGTCATTCATATTAATTAGAGATGGACTAAAGTTCATTCTTATTCAATTTGATGATATTCTTATTCAGTGGCTTCGGTAGTTCGTACAGTGGATACAGAGGTAGTTCATATGGAGGTTATGGAGGTGGAGGATATAGTACTTATCATATTGGAGGAGGAAGGTAACAATCTCTCCCATCCCTTCATTCCATCACATATTGTTTTTATTCAGATATAGTCCAATGTTATCACCAGTTCGAGTGAGTGGGTATCGTTATTATGGTGGAGGATATAAGTACGGTATTGTCATTATATTACATTAGATCAATCAATCATTGCAGTCGTTATGTTTCTGATTACTATTTCCATCGCGCATTACTAGGTGAGATGAACTAAAGTTCAAAGATCAAAGAGCAAAGATTAAATGATTCATATCAGGAGCCACAACAGGATATGTGATTGGGCGTATGTATGCACCAATACAGTATGTATTTCATCTCTCAAAGATGGTCAATTATAATTTTGTATTTTTAGTTATGGTGGATATGATTATTATTGGGGTCGATCTTATCTTCCTTCTGGACACTCCAAAAATGTGTATGCAACTTTCCTAAAATCTTGTTTTCAAACAAATCGATTTCAGTTGTTATCAAACACGAAGTGAATTGATTAAAAAGAATTCGAATATTAGTGCAATTGCATTCAAGAATGGCACAAAGTAAATGATACTGGAAAAAAGATGTGTTTCTGTATATCTTAAATTGAATAATTTAGACCGGAGGAAATTGCATGGTTGTGTCCAATCGATACTGTTTGTTGTGATCTTGAATGTTGTGAAGAAGAATGGTTCAAATGGTGGAAGATTGTATTGATTGTTATTGGAGCTATATTACTATTAGGTATCATAGTATGGATTACTTGTTGCTGTTGTAGAATGGTAAGTCTACCATGTCACATACCCTCGTATGGAGTCACTTTTGTAGCGTAAACCAGCTCCGATTGCGCCATCAAAATCAACTGGTGTAGCAGCAGAACCAGTACCCAATACGGAACCATTAGGAAGTTCATATAATTATCGAACAGAACCTGTCCTCAATATGGAACCATTTGGAACTCCTTATGATTATCAATATCGTAGTCCCTATGCAGCACCTCCAATGCCTCCAATGCAATCTAATGGACCTATACCCGTTTATTGATTGATTGAGTTATCAATGATGATAAAGAGATTGACTGCTATTGACCGTATGACAAGCAGTTTATGTGCAACCAGGATCAATACCTTTAAAATAGTTTTAGCCCCAATATCATGATCATGCAACCATGGTTGTAGTTCTTTACCAAATATTTTTACGCATCGTGGTCATGTTGTTGATTCCCGCAACCAATTTCTTGACGAGAAAACTATGATTTCTCAATGGGTACTACACAAGTTTAATTATTCAAGTTTAATTTTGCCAATGATAATGGGTTGGATACCCGAGACGCTTCCGATCGATAAACTAGATGGCCCAACTCTTCATAAACTATTTCATAGCCAATTCTAACATACTATCCACACTATGAAGATAACAAAGTATACCATCTTTAATCTCAATGCGAACAGAAATCATCGTTTTTCCGAACAAAAAAATCTTATCGCAAAAAAACTAATCTCATTTTTGATTGTAGGGTAAATGTTATTCCGGACGTAACCTAGTACCCCGTATTGTTATTACTAGAGAGATGACCGAGGTGTTTATTTAGCTGGCCCCATCTTGGTCCCTGTGCCTTAACTCTTAACCAACTCGGTTCCCATTACTCTTCTTCGTTCTTCGTTTATTTACTTCTCTGAATAAACGAATTATCTAACTTTTGCATAAGTTAACACACAAGAAATTGGGTTATTGCTTATCTTTTCTTTTACCGATTTGACGACATTTAGATAACTTTGATTAACACTCATTTTGAATAGTTCATGGTTGGATAAAAATGTAATTCGATAATCCTAATTTGATCATGAAAAAGGATAATCGCAAATTTGAAAAAAATATTAATATCGGAATGGATGAATATATGGACATTGTCCAATCGTAAACCTTCTATTCTCTTATTCTTCTTTCGAAGAGAGTGGTCGTCATGATTATTCTCTCTCCCTTCTATATTCTTCTGTTTACATTCACAATCATCCATGCAAGAGGAGGTCAGATTTATTTCAATCATTCTACATTATCATCAACACACTTTCAATGAAAGATAACATATTAATCTTAATTCAACTCTAATTATTAAATTACTGATACATTCGGTTTGTCAGGACTAAAAGGTGGTGCTGATAGAGGAATATATGATATAGATGAGAGTAATATCGAACGATCATCAATTCCATCACGACATCGAATACCTCGTCTAGTTGTATATCATAGCCCTGCTGTTGTTGTGAGACCAGTCGCTCCTGTTGTATATGTGGCACCTCGTCCTGCATATGTTGCTTCAGTGCACGTAGATACTCAACCATCAGAACCATGGAGTGAAACAAAAACAATCATAGTTTGTTCTGTCGTTGGAGGCATTATCTTACTCATTATCATCGTTTGGATTGTCATCTGTATATGCAGAAGAAGGGTAAGTTTCTTTCAATATCTATGCATAATTTTTAAAATTATTTTTTTCTAAAATGATTGGATCAATCATTCAGACGCCTGCTCCAGTAAATAATAATTATGAAGGCGGAACTCATCCCGGTTATCCAACTGCCAATAATGGACCACAACCCGGCTATTCCCCAAATTATTATTGACCAAAATAGCGCAATCTATATCAATAATCAATATTTATTCATAATAACGAATCAATAACGAATGATAAAGATATGCGATTATTCGATCGATCACAATGATATGTGTACACATTAGTCATCAAATGGAGAAAAGAGGCAGTATGGTAGATCGATTTAATCAATCAATCAATCGATATTTGTCAGTCAATAAAGTAAGATCATTGGTTATGTTTTATAGAGAATTTCGAATCTTTTGAAAGACGGGAAAAGGCACTATGATTTAGATCTAAATATACTAATATAATAATATATGATAATAAGAACATGAACATTTGGTCCTACAGTAATTTTGTATCTAACTCGTTTTGATGGAAGGGAAAGTTGAGCAAATGAATTGTTAGTCTTTAAATAGATTCAAAGGGAAAAAAGGAGATGGGGCAAGATAACAATATCAATTAAAGAATGAATAGAAGTTCATTAGATCTGTTGATTCTCTAGAGCTAATCGAGGATTTCGTGTTTGTGCTCCAATTAATAATGCAAGATAGGAAGTTAGAAGATCGTCCATTTTGTAACCCTACGAAAGATCAAAGATCATAGATCAAACTATACTCAATCATACCATGCTTGTTTCAAGAAGCAATCGTGCCGCCTTCACATTGATATTTCCAACAGAAACATGGAAATAAGTGTTACCCGAAGTCCAATTTGATATGGCAGTGAAAGGATACTGTAAGAGAAGAATATCGATTGATGATTATAGAGATATTATTGATTACTTGAATGATAAGATTCTTAGTGTCTGCATTGTATAAATAGAGACCGTTACGATTGATAGACACGAGAAGTTTCTCAGGAAGCCCCGGATCCGATGACTGTTTCACCTAAAATTAAAGTTTACGATTACATTTCAATGTTTTAAAAATATTCTCAAACCGAAAAGAAAGCCGATCCATATGTAGCCCATCGAGCCAATTTATCCAAAAACATCAACTTCGCCTCTTCTGTTGAAAGACTAGCTACTTTCTCATAAGCTTTCGTTACTTGCTGAAACAAAATCGATTGATCTTTGATATTTGATCTTTGAACTCAATCAAACCTTCTTCCATTCACTATTTGAATACGATTTGAGATGATCTTTAGGAACAAGTTCGGGAAGAAGTTGAGACAATTGAGCCAATGGAGCTGCCATATCTTCTCTTTAATTGAGATTAGTTATTAGATCTTTATTTTTTATAAAGCAAATGATCTATCTTGAAATCAGTTTACAGATTATGAATAGACCCATTCAATAATAATATTATGACAATATGGTTAACCATACCTAGTTCTAGCTCTCAACAAAAGAGCTGCCAACTTGACTGCATCTTCCTTTCCACACGCATGATATCCTTGAAGATATTTGGGAAGTTCCTCAAATATAAACATTCATATTTGATTCTTTGAAACCATATGATACTTGAGGGAAATGGAATACAATATCGGCCACTCGATCCTCTCCAGGAGTTGCATTCAACCATAGTTTACGCATATAGAACACCTTCAAATGTATTGATTAGATGTCTTGACTGGAATTGTACCGTAACCCACATGATAGGAAACAGCGACAGGAGGAACATGATTGTCTTTATCCTAAAAACAATGAAAATGGTTAGTTCGTTTCGATTGAATTCGTACCTTATTGTTTTGTCCTTGGGCTTTAGTCGCCCACATGGAAAGTTGACGAACAAAATCGAAGAAGAACTCGTTTTCGGGCATCGATAAGACTAAAATTACACATTTAAACTTGAAAACTTTCAAAAAATCCATTTTTTCCCGATTCGTTTTGCTAATCAAATGTAATGGAAAATGGGGGAAAAACTAAGTACCTCTATCAGTAAACTTGATAAATAGAGCAAATCCTTCATGAGTTTTCAATCCCAATCGAGCTGCGATCTTTTGTGATAGATCTGAAGATCGTGTTGTTGATGTGACTTCTATTGCATCTTCCGATTGATCTGGGAAGAAGATCTGAACCAAGATCAAAGATCAGACACGAGAGATCAAAGATCAAAGATCAATCACCAAAGATTATTCTCACCTTGTGGAAGATCTGGGTGGTCTTTCTCTGTATCGCATCAACTTCAACTTGATGAGGAGGGAATTTTCTCGATCCGAGTCTAAAGATCAAAGATCGAAGATCAAAACATGATAGAAAGATACAAACTTTATGATTCGAGCACATCTCTGTAGACAATCTGCACTGATAGGATGGGGACGAGATCGAATGAAATGAGTAAGCTGAAAAGATCAAAGATTAAAGATCAAAGATCAGCTTTGTTTACCTCCTTGTATATAGTTTGACTTGGTGCGATAATTCCAGTGGCCAGCCACAACAATTCCCATCCTCTTTCTTCAGATATCAGAGATGGATTTCCCGTTAATTGTTTCATTAATTGACAGTACAATTCATCCCGAAGAACTTCCTGTAAAAGAATAGAGATCAAAATACAAAGATCAAAGATCAACATATTTGAGTTCCTACATATTTGAGGGCAGGTCCGAATATAGCATCGGTCATTTCAGTTCCAATTCTTGATCTTCTCGATGGAAGATCTCCCATATACTTCATGATACTACCGTATGCCATTACTGCTTCGGCTGATGGTTCTCGTCTGGAATATAATCATAAAGAATAAATAGATATCAATCAATCATACCTATCACTTAATTTCCTCAATAGAGGACCTCTAATTGGTTCTCTTGAATATCTCCAATTATCAATAGTAGATGATCTTGATCGAAGTGTTAATGTTGTTCTCCATCCAGATGGTGATCCAGAACCGGAAGGTCTGATAAGAACCGGTAATTAGAACAAAGTGATTTCAGGAAACGATAATAAACATACGTTGTGAAATGATCCATAGCGAATCTCTCAAGAGTATACGGAGATTGGAAGTTATTGACTGGCATAAGCGCAGATCGGGATATTGTACCTGAAATATTGATTGATTGGGAAAAGTAAGAAAGCGAAACAAACCATTGGTACCACCAGCAGCACCATGAGGCATTTCCAACCAGTCCTTGGGGAACATGTCCTGATATAATTAGATTATTGATTGATGACCACTCAAGCTACAGTATACCATTGCTTTCGCTGTAGGACGAGTCATCGTAGGCAGAACGTAGACATTCTCAGATCGAATTACACCTTGCAGACCTGTTCGAGTATTCTCACCACGAACCTTTAAGGTAAGGTATACGGTATGATGATTATTGATTTATTTTGTTACCTCAGGTTGATTGAGCAACATTTCCCCATTGTATCCTTTAGAGAGTACAAGTAGATCTCCACGTTCAATTTCAAGTAGATCATCTATCAATATACAATATTATTGTTATTCATTTAAATTAATCTTTTAAGAAATAAATAAAATAATACTGATTAATTCACCTTCTTCTTTCTGTGACTTCACTCCGACTAGATATCGTCCCCTTCGTTTCAAACCCTAAAATATTTGATCTTTGATCTTTGATCTTCGATCTCATATTCTCTAATACCTGCAGGAAGTAGTCGACCAACTCTTGTACATCATCTGCATTCGCACTTTCGAATGTGAATTCTTCACCGGCTATTGTAGACAGAGTAAATGTATCAGATGCACCAGTAGGAGATACACCACGGGTACTGTAATCACATCATATATTATTATGATACTGTATTCCTTTCATTATAATGTTGATATGGAATCGCTTATTTCATTTTTTTCTTTTTTTATTTACTAACTATCTATATTTTACAAGAAACACAAGCTAAAAGTTTGATATGCAGAAAGTAAGAATGACATAAATGAAATTAGTAGAAACTAACGACGTAATAACATGAGCTATCTCTGGATATGAAAATTCGACAAGAATCTCTTCAGAATCATCGACAACATAGACTCCTGTCCAATTAACTGCGATTATCACCTAGAATGATGAAGATCTTCGATTTATGATCTTTGATCTTTGTTTGTCAACCTCATTCCTCGGTAGTGTAGGACCTCCAACTCTTAAAGATTCATAGAATCTAGAGAAGAGGAAGGGCCATTTGTATTTGGCGAATGATACAATATCCTCCTGGAAAATAGTCTTTGATCTTTTCATCGTATGATCCCTTATGATATTCAATCAATTAAACTTTTTTATGTTTATTGATTCATAATCTATTGTACCTTTATCGCTTGTTTACTAGTGGGCGTGTCAACATTGGGAGTGGAGAATTTCTGAAAATAGGCAGAATAATATGAAATTAGAGTAATAAACTCACTTTACGATAAGCGTTCATGACCATTTGCATCCATCTTTCCATTGCATGACTGTTGTTGTTGATCTCGAAGTCAGGTAGAAGTCTAAATTATGGTAATTAGTCTGTAAATAATAATAGAAAGATTTTTTTCCTATAGACAAAAAATATTCTAAATATTTTACTTTGGTAGAAGTTCTTCCAATTTCTTCACATTCATGGATTCCTCATGTATCCTATATTGTTGAGCACAAAATTGGGCTAGATCGTCCTCCTGAACGGATTGTTTGAGTATATTGTAGTCTATCTTATCGATTACCTTATCGCATAAATACTCTCCATACCGTATACCACGAACAACTTGTTCGTAGATCAACGATGTACTGGATGGGTCCTCTCTAGAATACGGTAGATATTGATTATCATATCGGTTTTAAATACAGTGAATTTACAGACTCTCTAGTATAGACTTACTTTGAATCATGCCACGGCGCGAAAATTTCCTTTCTGAAGAACAATCTCCATGGAGCTGCCCTTTCTGACTTTCCTTGTTCCTTAGCGTATTGTTCACATTGAGAAATAGCATCGAGTACATGATCAGAGCCGGAACCGAGTGAGGAAACCTGAAACCGTCAATTAGAACAATCACTGGAACCTGGAAATATACCTTATCGTAGAGTGCAATGTAGAGTGAGAAACCGAACCGATCTTGCAGACCTATCTTCGCGGCTATTGATCCACAAATCTTAAAGAAAATTTTCAAATGAACTCCATCACTCCAATACTGCTTCCCCCCTTCATGTTTTTTTAACTGATGGATAAATAAATAAATAAATATCTAATTATACCGTACCTCTGCAGCCGTAGAGGCAGAGTCTGCATGAATTGTTCTCACAGCTCCATCCATCAAAGTTACAGCAAGAACTATTGGTTTCTTCGCTTTGTTAGCCTAAATCAATATCATAATCTACCGTAATCCATTCATCTACAGTACCTGTAGTTCAACATCAGATGGTGGTTGTCTTCTTGTTCCATTCTTTATCGTTCTCATCAATCTATCTTCAACATATTCCCAATAACTCGAAGGACCTCTTGTTCGTATAAAGTTAATAAGATATTTGAGAAGTCTGAAATGGATTGGATGAAACATATTCCATATGGGTATGATTACCGTTCACTTGGAGCAAAACATCCAACACATAAACTCATTAGAATCCATCCACGTGCACTCGAGAGTTTAGAAGGATTCGATGAGAGTTGTTTACACAATTGACAGTATACTTCGTCCCTTAACGATAACTACCGTAATCCAATCGATTAATCATTTATCGATTACCGCAATTCAGGTCGAAGAATACCGATGCCAATGATGAAGTGGAGTTTATCCAGTGAATTCATTGGATGAGTATCCACCTGAAAGTGATCTTTGATCTTTGATCTTTGATCTTCAGTCTTTGATCTCACCAAAGCAGCGGCAGTTACAAATGAATCATTACTCTCATCGATAGTTGTCGACGACGCTTCGAAAGCTGAAGAATGTTTGATATATGAATGAATGAATGGTCGGATTGTATAATCAAAGTGATATCCGTAATGATAAACTTCAAACCTTTCAATTTGCTACTCTTCTTCAACGTCATTGATATCAATTTCTTTGCACGATGCATTCGAGTATTCGGAGTCATTTGCTACAAACAATTCAATAAGAATGTCATCTCGTATTCTAATCTATAAATTAATAAATAATGTTAATACTGACGGCATCATTCATCGCCTGAGCATAATTTCGTGAAGTCGCTCTTCTTCCTAATGTTTCATGTAATCGATTCATCACAGGTTGATTAACCTATAAAGACTCATTCATCATCTTTTTTTATTAAAAAAATTAGGATACCTCAGCTCCTTCAAATGTTTCAACAACCTCTGGTAAATCTCCCATAAACCTCAGGATAGTCACCCATAATGCGAGAGCGGCCTAAAAATGATCTTTGATCTTTGATTTCTTATTCTCCGTACCTGTTGACTACTCGATCGTTCGTGATGCAGAAGAGGAATATTGAGAGGTTGTTTGATATAAGTGGAACCACCAGAACCTTTAAACTCATTTTTAGAAATAATATTATACCTATACAAATATGCAATTTTCGATCCGTGCCTTACCTTGGAAATAAGTGGCCGCGAATTTTCCAAACTCAAATGGTGCAAGTTCCTCGTCAGTAAATCGATTAACTTTCTAAAATGAACTTTTAATAGGTACCACAAATTAATCGATACTAACCTCTTTATCTTCTTTTCCTCCACTCAATCGAGATTCGACCCTACTCCCAGGAAGGAAATCAAACAATTCACTCACCTTAAATCAATCAATATTACAGTAATCTCTTTCTACCGTATCACTCACGATTTCAGCATCTTCAGCAGTTCTCACTACTTCTTTATTATTATTATTCTCTATTACAGTAATGGAATGATTATCGATTGGGGGAATTATATCACAACTGCGACCAGCCATCATTCCAGGATGTCTACAATATTGATTGATTTTATCTTTATTGATTGATGAATCAATTTACCTTGCTCCCAAATCCAGCCGTGACCGTAGTTTTCTACGAAGAAGTGCACCACGTGAGTGCGCCTGAAAGGACGATGTTTGATAAAGGAATTAAATGAGTACACCACCTGTAGAGCTAAAATGAGTTCTTTGAGACCGTGATAGTGTGCAACAAGTTGACGAGAACGAAGAATGGCTTGGAGACGAGTAAATCCAGAGACGACCTTAATAATATTTAAATGTTATAAAATAACATATCAACAATATCGGCTATCACTGTGTGAAACCGAGAATTAATTAGACAAAATGATGAAGAAGAGAAAAGAAAGATGATTAATGAAGAATGAGACACACTGGAGATGAATGTCAAAAGCTTCATTCTTTCGAAATGGAACACTTTTCATCTGTACAAAGTCTCGAAACAATGTTATTCTTGAATCAATCAAAAATTTTTCCAATGAATCATATTCGATAAAAAAGAGCCAAACCTTTTTATACTTTTGTCTTTGTGCATAACCTCTCCACGTCTTCTGAATTATTATCGCTGCATCTCTTTCTTTTTGGAATTTTGATCGATGAAGGAAACCACGAATCGCTGCTTGAACTGTAGTAGCTGAATCGTTCAGACGACGGAAATATGCCTGAACTCATGATCTTTGATCTTTGGTCTTTGATCTCAATTGAATCTACCTGTTCTAGGAGTAGATCATGTGAATCTTTCAAGAATACTTTACTCTGTCCGAGAGCGAAATCAGCATTTGCCCCGAGGGCCCGTTCACAAATTGCTGCAGCTGCAGCACGATAGTCTGATTCACGAACACGACCTGAATAAAGGTGAATTATAATAATGAATATAGTGAAAGTGAATAACAGTAAACAATCGATTTATGAAACATAATCAAAACAAAGGCAAAACATACTCATTCCTCTTAGGAGTACTCGATATCTTGCTATGAATGATTCATAATCATGACGAATTGGATATCCGGCCCTGTAAGATATGATCTTTGATCTTTGATCTTTGAACTCTGACATTTGATCTGTACCTTCTAATTCTGATAGCATCCAGCATTCCACTATTTCTCAATTGTCTCACTACCAAATCTCGATCCATTGCCTGTAAATTACAAATCAAATTCTTAGTTTTCCTTACCAAAGAACATTAAAGGGAGCCTGCCATTCAAAATTTTCTCTTCAAGATCATTATTCATATACTAACTAAACAATGTAAATTCAAAAAAAAATTTTTTTTTGAAAAAACAATTTCAATAAATCGTTCCGATATGAACAGATCATGTACGGTCGAAGCCGATAAAACTGGGAAGTTGCCAGATCTCGCTCTTCAGATCACTATTTAATTCGTTCAGAATATTTTTATAATTTGTTTCACTTATGTTTATGATGTCGAAGGTATCAGATAAGTTATATGACCTCAACTTGATTTGCTTGGCAAACTCCCTTTAACCGTAATCCGAGCTCAAAGCTCGGATTACGGTTAAAGGGAGTCTTTTTTTAACCACTGATCTACACGCTCTATGCGCTCAATCTCTCAATTCTAATAGAGAATAGAGTGCCACTTCCTACCTCCCACGTTAGCCATAACAATAGTGCACCCTAAATCTCCTGGTCCCCCTTCTTTAATGATTCATTGACTTAAATCTGACTTAATTAATTATTAGCTTTCGATCTCCCTTCACAGTAACCTTTATGAATTTTCACAAAACCATTGGAAAGATAAATGAACAGACTAACCAATGCTTTCTTGTCATCATTAGGTTTAATACATCGAACAAAGAATGGTTCAGTTGATCCAAGAGAAGTCATAAGAGAATCGAGGGAACGACGGAATTGAGCACCCACTGTCGAGATTGCCTTGCGACTAAAGAATATAATATAAAAGAAAAATTAATGAATAAACAAAAATGATAGCATACTGAAACCAATATGGAATACGTGAAACATATCAATGCAAACTAAGATATTATTCAATAGAAATGAAATAGATACCGATTGGCTGTTCCCACTGCATCTGGTCGAGATCCATTAAAGATGTGAACCAAGAAACGAGATCTGTAAAATAGTAAATGTCACCCATCCACCTCCAAATCAATCAATAATCTCACTTGGATGCAGTAATCAATGATTGTAGATCAGCTGAGAATGTATCTCGATTCTTATCAAGAAAACCTCGGATACTGTAGATGACTGGACCAGCGTAATGACGGACACCAAAGGCCTTCTGGAGATCACTTTTTGGTCTGTAACCATGGTGTTCATATTAGAGATCAAAGATCAAAGATCAAACCTGAGATAGCATTGGTTGGGCACTGATCCTCCATGGGTATTATGGAGTTTGGATAGAAGAGTAGAGTCAGTTCCCTATGAGATATAATATTATAATACTTTACAAATCAATCGATAAACCTTGGGGAATATACTCTCTTCATCAATCAATGAAAGAATATTCATTGGTTTGGCTGCTATCAAATCGAGTGTTGCCTGTAAATCATATAAATAATTGATTAATCTAATATTTTTATTTATTTTATAAATTGATTTTGTTAGTAACCTGATTGTCTTCGAAAGTGATACGTCGCCAATTGATCTTCTCCTGAAAAAAAGTATTTTGATCAAAAATGGAAGAGATCAAAGATCAAATCTAACCTGATCGTATTCGTGCTGCTCCAACTTGAATACATGTCTAACGAAGAATTGTTGTAGGGCCTGAACAATCGTCTTTCATTCTCATTAATCAAAAAGACTACAGTACCTCATTCGCATAGTTTATACAGAGTTGTTCGAATGAATTATTAGCGAAAGCTTCGAATCCAAAGATATCAAGAACACCGATCGACAGCTTTGAAGATGCTGATTTAGGCCTAAAAACAGATGTATTAATGATAAATGATACAGAATTTTTTACTTGTAAATGGTATCATTTATTCTCGTATTCACATGTTCAAATATTCTTCCATAGATTCCCTTTGCAAGTGCATCTCTTGTATCCAATGAAGACTGAAATTGTACATTAGAATGTAAATAACGATTCTTTTTTATCTTTAAGCCAAGTCGAAATGAAAAAAAATTAATAAAATATGTTGAATTATAGTAAATCAGATGAAACCTGTGGAGTGAGTCCAGAAACGACGATATCTCCATGAGTTGATAATGTTCGAGTTGTCAAAGATGATGATAAAATATCCTCGTTTACCTATAATTTAGAACATTTCATACATTGACCAATTCTATTTCATTTCAAAAACAGTTTTTATCAAACAACACCTAATTGTGATTACTGTAAAGAAATGTTCAATGGGGTTGCTGCATCTTTAAAGGCACAACGAGAGTTAAAGATGGAGACCCACGAGTTTTTTCGTAATAAGACTGTTCGGATAGTATGATAGAGATTCATCACACGAATCGAAAGACATATCTAATATTGATTCCCGATATGTTTAAAGCTCACTATGAGCATTGAAAGTACAACTTTCAAGGCATGTAGAGAGTGCTCATCGAATTTGCATCCTTTCTCTCTCATTTTCTCATTATCCCTTACGCCAATTACCATATAATATAAACAATAGCCAGCATGCTTATCGTGGCGGGAGTCAGTCATGCCAACTCATGGGTCCCCTTCTTTAATTTGAAAATTTCTTCTCTGGCAATGATTTCTCGCTTTCACGCATGATACCGTATAGATGTAATTCATCATAAACTGAAACCCCCCAGACTTCTTCATCGTAGACATGGATTGAATAGTGTCAATAACTCATACCTCTAATAACTTGGCCACTTTTGCCAATTCATCTCGATTATACACATAGACCATCTCTGTTCCATCCTCGGAATTGCCTCAAACGGAACATATAATTTCATATGTGTTCTATTCTTTTCAGGGAAATGATAATGAGATAATCGAGGAACAACAGATAGTTCGATATATTTTCAACTAAATTTATGATTCACTTCATATCATTTGTAAAATCGAAAACAACGAAAATATCTAATAACTCACTAGCGAATTTGATATTTCCAATATGGAGAATGGCTGAGAGAAGTCGGAAGATTGACATTATTTCTTCGTCCTCAAAAAATCGAGACTTATTACACTTATCAATAGGAAATTACAATTGATCTATTGAGTGGATAAACAAGGTGTGATTATCAATACAAAAAAACTATAATGGAAGTTTAAAAAAGAGTGAACCTTGAATAGAAGAACTTTCATAGCAGATCGTATCTCTGATAGATTCGATGAATCATTTCTACCAGATGATGAACATTTACCCTATAAAAATAATGAATTATTTTATTGTTTTCCTTTATTTCTTGAAGTTCGGATAAAGAATATGAGTCGTCTAATGGTCTAATTGTAGCAAATTTAAAAAAGATTTTGAGTGGGAACTCTAGACTTTATTAATGAACAATGAATTCTAATAAGTTCAAATTGTATGTATTTAGAGAAAAATAAACAAACTTGATTGAGATAGAAAAAGTCATCGGATGAAGTCAAATACATTGATTTCTTTTCTGATTCAGTTAATCCAGCCATCAAACAATAGAAGATGTGGTAGTTACGTTCACTTAATAGTAACATTTTAATCTTTTGAAAATGTATATTTTTCAAATTTGTAATTATGGACCACAATTGTTTATAAATAATGTGTAACAAACAATTTTTAAAAATTTAAACGAACCCAATTGAATGAGCAACGATTCTTGACTTCTCTAATAGATAATGTTCTATTTTAGCTCCTGAAAGAACAAAGATTAAAGATCAGAGATCAAAATTCCAAAAGAAACAAACCATCAATAGCTCCGGTTGGATTGAAATGGATATCGATACACTTTCCAAATCTTGAAGAATTATCGTTTCTGATCGTCTTCGCGTTACCAAATGCTGTAATGATAAAGATAATTATCAATAAATCTCTACAATCAACATTTCTAAAAAGGAACTAGTGAACTATTCAAGAAAAGAATATGGAATCATTATCGCAATAATATATTTTATGGGATGCAAGAGTAAAGTATAATTGCTGATAGATTATTTGATAGATAGTGGAGCAGTCACAAATAAATACGATGCTACGACTTAGGTAGTAAGATGAAAGTTACAATTAATATAAAAATTACTATATTTTAATACACATTATTCTCTGATGGTTATCATGGGAGAGTAGTAATAGATCGCAGGTTCCTAGGGGGTATGGAGAATGATTGGGTTTGAGTAGGCGCTCCTTTAGGTGATTCGTTCTATCCCACTTCCTTCTTCTATCATTCATACAAATAGATAGTTTTCATCCCCCTTTCAAGGAATGTTCTCACCATACAATCATATGTATTCACTACGAGATATCAGATCACAAATAGAACCATACGATTATGCAAAAGTAGTCCGAAAGATCAAAGATCAAACCTTCGAGAATGGGATTTGCCTCTAGAATCTGTTGTTCAATCCATGAATGTTGTGAGGAAACAGCAGCAAGGAATTGAAGAACGAGTTTGGTTGATTCTGTCTTTCCTGCACCCGATTCACCACTAAAAATTCAATCATCATCAATAGATTATTTAGTTCCGTAAATGATTATGGTTTGCTCTGAATATAAGATTTCGAGTGAAACCCATAACAATAATTAGGCCCTTTTAATTAGCCTGTATTTTCACAACTATAAAAATTAACTATAATTTTCCTAGTAATAAGTAAAATGAAATGAATAAAATACCTAATGATGATGGATTGATCTCTTCGATGTGTTCTCATACTCGTATATGCATTATCTGCTATTGCAAAAATATGAGGTGGAAGTTCTCCAATTCGACGACGACTTAATTTATATTATTTAAATTGAATTATGCGAAACACAACAATAATTGAGTCTTGGAAATAATCATATTATTTACGACTGTGATATGATTGTGCACAGGGGAATAAAAATATAAAGTTTTAATTAAAGATTTAGTTCAAATTTTAAAAGTTCATAATTTCCCACTTATATTAGCCAAATTTTACAATGGAATTATAGGAGAGTGATAGGCAAAAGAAGCAATGATTAGATAAAGACAATTATATATTCTAAAATAGTACATAGTATTTGAACTCACCGATACATTCGGATCTCATCAGCTCCATAGATAGGAATATCAGTATATGGATTAACTGCTATCAGAATTGATCCAGTGAATGTCTGTAAATGTATTATAAAGAAGTGAATTCATATCAAAGAAATGCGTCATTTGAATTCACTATCCACACGCTATACAAGAGAGCAATAGAGAAATCCATCTCGTGCTCCATTGGCGCAGTTGGTTAGCGCGTGGTACTTATAATGCTGAGGTCGGGAGTTCGATCCTCCCATGGAGCAAAGCTTTTGCAAACTTTTTTCTCCCAATAAAATTATATTTTCAACACATTTCCTATTCGTGGAAACTGCACAACCATACAAGGAATGTATTTGATTCATCTTCAGTTCTATTCTTTGTTTGTTTAATGAAATAATCATACATATATGAGTTTCTCCCGGTATCGTATACATATATTCCTTAGAACGGCTGATTCATGAAGATCTCCCAATTGTATCATATCTTCCTTTCCTTCAATTATACAATATTTCATATTCATAAACGTTGTATTCCGAAACGTATAAAAGGAGCACCCCAAGCTAACTCGAAAATCTCCGCTCTGGCTACGCTCTCTAATTGAAAAAATGAAGCGAGAGAGCATCGCCAGAGCGGAGGGTTTCGAACTAGATCGGGGCCTTTAAAAAGTTGCATTTCTCTGTATGATATTACGATTATCTTTAATCCATTTGGAACTTCCACATCAATATTACAGATAAATTCTATCATGTTGATATTACCTTGAACAGAAGTGGGATGCATCAATTTGACCTTCTGATCGACGTCCAACCATTCTTCCTTCAATATCAATCAATAAAATGTGTTCTTTTATCAATTCCCGCAACATTCTCCATTCGTTTCCTATTACTTTCTCTTTTCCTTATTCTACAAATACTATAGCTATCGTTCTCTCTTGCGGCAAACGAGGGAGAGGGAGAGAAGGAGAGGGAGAGAGGAGGAGGGAGAGGGAGAGAAGGTGGAAAGGCAATTGGGGTCAGTTGTAGATGATGATCAGATTGAATAGACAAGCGATCAAGATAGATGAGAGAGTGTGGTGGATAGAGAGAGTGATTAGAGAAAGAGATAAAGAAAACAGCTAGAGGCAATAGAAATAAGAGAGAGTACAGACAGTTAGAGTGATGAGAGAGACAATGGAAATATGAGAGAGTGATAGAGAAAGGAAGAGATCATAGAGAGATTTGTTTTGTATGAGTACTTATCCTGAAGAATAGATGATAAGAGATCAAGTAGACGTTAGGTGGGAGGAAGAAACGGAACAAATAAACCACTTGACACTATGGAATCAGTTATTTCAAGAATTTCAAAATTTATTGATTTTTAAATAATTCAAAACAAATTTTGAATAAACATACATTTCCTTGATCATCGATAACTTTCAATCGACCATGATCAGAATCAATTACACGGGCTCCGATCGGCAATCGAGGAGTCTAAATTTGATCTTTGATCTTTGGACTTTAATCTTTGGACTTTAATCTTTGATCTTTGGACTTTAATAATACCTTAGTAATAGTTCCTCCATTCGTATTAGTAGATCTTATGGATGTAGATGGAGAAATCGAAGATGAATTCGATTTGATAGAAGGAGAAGTAGTTGTAGTGGATGATGATGGACCTACTTCAACCCAGATAAAATCACCCTGAAATATAACCTCACTATTATCGATTTAATCATATTTAAGATTGATCCAATTGAGTATTTTCTTATCAGAGAGTACTAATAGATTGACAGGATTGACAAGTGACCAAACTTGTGTCTAGTTTGATTTAAGAGTACATTTCAACTGAAAAAGATCTTGTACTTCCGCTTTTCAAGAGTAAACGAAAATAATGCCAATGTTCATTTCAACGTGTAATTTTATCCCTTCTTCAGAGAGTGAAGAAATGAATTGTTGACAAAGAGAAATCAATATTGTACTCACTTTAGTCACAAGAACCATATCCGTATCCGTCGTTCAGTTACGCATGAGAATACTGTAGATATATCGATTGATCAGAAAATATTATTGATTGATTTGGAGAGATATCGAGATACAAGTTGATTGAATGAATGTAAGTTGGTAAGGATAAGATGAAGAATAAGGAGATGAACGAAAAGGAATTGATAGGATATTAGCTGGTTTGATGATTGGACTGACGAACGGAGGGAGAGGGAGAGGGAGAGAGGGAGAGGGAGAGGGAGATCAAGATCTGTCAAGTGTTTCTCTGGATGGCAAATGAGACAAGATGATATGATAGAGAATTGATATGTTCATACATAAGCACAATAATATTTTTGATTTTTTTTGAGATTGTCATTGCATCAACTTTATCAGATTTATTAAATGAGTGTTCAGTAGCTTGGATGCCATGAGGTTTCTCCATTCCGAATGATTTTCACGAAATTATTTAATTCTAGTAATAGAATCTCCTTTCTGAGCAGAATTCATGATTTCATCAAGAAATCAATGAATAGTAAGTGAATGAATCGATATTCATGAGATAAGAAAATGTGTAAAAAGGAAGACAATAGGTAGAAAGCTCAGTTGTTATCTCCAAAGGGAAGAGGGAGGGGCAATGATGGTGGGATAGATGATAAAGATCATTCATATGTAGAATATGAGAATAATTGAAGGAATGAATCATAGATCAAGAAGATGAATGGAACGGATTAACGGAAGTATTAAAGATGGATTGTCATCGGAATAGATCAGTCATCGATACAATCTCACACCATAAAAAAAGACTGCTTATCACACCCTTCTTCATGTTACCGATGGTCACATATTTCCCTCAATACTCTATCACTCACACCGTCGCTAGAGCAGATGCAGAAGGACCATCAAGATATTCCAAATGAATCTATGAATGAAGACCTATTGATCTACCCACCGCACCCATCTGCGAATGCTATAAAGCATCTATCACTGACTGATTGTCGTGAAGAGTTAAATGGTACAATATAATGAATATACAGAGTACGTTGATTTCGTTGAAAGACACAAGATATGAGGAAATGAGAGGGAATTGTTTGTTCTATGGTATCTCCGTGTCTTTTGTTCCAGAGTGTTAACCATACTGTCATGGGGTCTAGATGGACATTATTTGTCATATTAATATGATTAATGGATATGATTTAGATGAACTCATCACATTAACCTATACTGCCTATACACGATCATGATTTGTTTTTTTCTTGATACTTTTTTGGGGATAAAAATAAGTTAAATTAAGATAAATTGAAGGCAATGTTAATATTAATATGCACATAAAATTAATTAAAATAATAATATTGTTAATGAGATAGGATGAGGAAAGTTCAGATGAGAACGTGTGATGAGTCCAAAAAAGATCTATAGAATGACAGGAAATGGAAGTGAACAGAAGAAGAAGAAGAAACAAACAGAAGAGAAAGAAGATGGAATAAGAAATCTTCTCTCATCAAATCTCGTTCAATTTGTATAGAGACAAGAACTATCCATGTTTGGCTTGAGATAAAGACGAGAGAGGGAAGGATATAGAAGAGACGACGAATCAAGACTAGAGAAAGAGAGAAGAGATGAGAGAGTATGGAGAAGTGAGAGTACGACTACTATCCACAGACGTCAATCAACAGAAGACGAGAGAACACGTAGATTTGAGAGATCAATCAATAATTAATCGAAAATCGATCGATATTCTAAAAGTGAAATGGACCGATCGCATTAAAATTTAGCCAATTATCCACTGTTTTCTGTGTTTCATGTACTCTCTCAACACTCTCTAGTTGTCTGAAATCTCTCAATCCATTACAGACTCTAGCGTCTAGCCTCAAGCTATTGCACAGGAACAACCTTATGTCCGTGTTATATTGTCTTATGTTCGTGTTCTCGTAAGGCTGAGAATGATCAAACATGAATCACTAAATTTCTCTATATGACCATTGAATTGAACACTAACGAGCGTAAGTCTGAGCGGAGTTATCAAAGAAGTAATAAAGACAGGAATGGAGAGGAGTTGTCAGGTATAGATGAAGAGGATGAGGGATGGAGAGAGGCAAACGTAAAAAGTGACTGAGATTTGTGAAGAGAATGGAATAGAAAGTGAAATGAAATGAATTGAGAATAGAATGAAAACGATTGAAGAAATCAAAGGAACTATTCATATTTACATAGAAAGATGTACATATTGAGAAATGAATATAGATTCTTCTTCGCGTATACTGTTCCAATTAACGTTCAATTCACAAATAAATAATATACATATACATTATATAATTACATGGAATATGGAGAAGATCGGGAATAAGATTGATACAATCTGTACGGAAGAGAAAGATGATAAGGAGAAGCCGACTTGAGATAAGGAGTCACAGAAGGAGAGGGAGAGGGAGAGGGAGAGGGAGACAGAGGGAGAGGGAGAGAGTGGACAGAAGGAGACGTAGAGATAAGAAAGGAATTGTACAAAGAGAGATGTGGTTGACCGCAAATGACCGTTCTTGCGGTAATCACCCATTGATTCTCTATATCTATCCCTCTCTAACCCCCTCCTTCTCTCTTTCCATCTCCATCTCCCTCTCCCTCTCTCTCTCTACCTCTCACTCTACCTCTCCCTCTCCCTCTCTCTCTCTCTCTACCTCTCACTCTCACTCTACCTCTCTATCTCTCCATCATATCTTCTCCCTCTCTTTATCATTCTTCAATCCAAAGGGGTCACTCATCCTCAAGGTGTTGTATACAATCTGAGGTGCGGCCGGCTGGAAATTGTTCCCTACCGAGGTGTCCATGCCCGCGCATGCAAAATAACTGCGCAGGGAAGGACACTTCAATACTAAAACACTCAAACAATAGTGAGCTAATTCTATTATGGCCGAGGAGGAAGAAGAAAAGTACTGGTCATTACAAGCCTAACGGCAAGCAAATGAGAAGAACGGTATAGAAGAAGAAGATGGAAAGTGTTTTGCTGTTTCTCTCTCCTTCTCTCTCTCCCTCTCCTTCCATTCCATCTTGTCAAGATTGGCCAAAAGAGTGAAACAGGCCCGGAAGGGAGTAGAAGAGACTCTCTTCGATCTACACACTCGCTCGTTAGTCTCTGTCATCTCTTCACTCTCTCACTTCTATGTACTCTCTCATTGATGCCCATCTAGAAAAATGAGCGAAGATTTTGCAAACAGATTCAGATGGACACATAAGGGGAGGTCAAGGGGAATAGGCAGAGGGAGAGGGAGAGGCAGAGGGAGAGGGAGAGGGAGAGGGAGAGGGAGAGGGAGAGGGATGTAGCATCTAAAAGTGAGAATGGTCATTATTTGTTCAAGCGCATCGTTCTATCCATCCGTTCTTTCCTATTCTAGAGACTAACAAATAGATATGATACTCATTCATTCTCATCAAAAACCTCCATCAACTCTTTACTCATATTAAGATTAGGTTTATTTTTTAAAATTAATATTTTGGGCCTTTCCTGCTTCCAAAACAGAAATAATATGGTAATGTAAACTAAATAAGAGCCAAAGTGTATAAATAATATAGAGAAGTATTTCCCTGAACAATACGTTTCAATCTGTGTCGAGTTCTACCATTTCTATCACTTCAATGAAATAATAATAATGTAAACTTTTATCAGTTAGGATCACTATCTATGAAAGTGTGAAAGATCAAAGATCAAATCGAGTATCGATAATAATAACAAATAAAGGCGATGGTAAGGTAATATTTGGTAGTCGATGACAATTACAAAACAAATGAAAATAAATAGATACGTTTTAGTCTTTAATTGATTCATTCATTTCATTTCTTCCTTCTACAGTATTCCAGATTAAATTAGTAATAATATCGATTAGTACACGCTTTCCGAAAGATGCCTACAAATAATCAATAATAGCACTGAATCAATCGATAATCATCCAACCTCGATCTTCTTAGCCAGTCCTTGAACAAACGGTAGTACAGTAGCTGTGACCCTTTCACCATATACCTGAATCAATCAATAATCATCAAAATATCAATCGATAAATGACTACCGTACCCTGATTCCAATCGAATATTCCCTGCCTGCGATACGAGTACAGAAGTGCATCTTCGTCACAATCTATAAGAGGATTACTGTAGATTGATCTTTGATCTCTACCGTACCCATCCAATAACATTTTCATCTTTTATCTGCAACGCTGTCTCGCTTACTACAGCATATGATGAATGCTGAAAATAATAATATTTAATAGGGCTCTTATAAAAAAGAAGAAGTGTACTCCAACACTATTATACAGGGTGCGCCATAATTACCCGAACTGTTGTCTCCATATGATTCTCCCCTTGGGAATGTGACTTGAGTGATATGGTTCATGGTAAAGCTTATCAAGAATACGGGCAGCAGTAGTGTACTAGCGAATCTCGCTGTGGTCTCTTTTAGCTCTTGCACAGGCCTTGAGTATCTTCTCATATACGACTGCCGATTCCCGCAAGTAGTTTTCATTAAGTTCGTCCCATGCCTTGAGAAGGGGAGCACTGAAGGAGTCGAGGGTCTGGTGCTTGATAGAGGACATCTTGGCCTACAACACCTCCAAGCACTGCAGTCGAGGAGGTTGAGATTGGGGGAGTTCGGAAGTAATTCAATGTGATGGATTTTGCCGAGTGCATGGGTGAAAAACCACGACTGGGTCAACTTTGTCATGTCATTGACGACAGGATCTTGCCGAAAGGTCTAGTGGTCCTGACCGAAGTGGGTATGGTATCGGAGTAGAAGCGCGTCTTCGAGGATGTACTTGGTATAATATGCCTTATTGATCTAGACGCATGGAGTGGCAAAAAGGAGGGGGGACTTTCAAGTTGGGCAAACAGCAGCTAAAACCTTGGCGTATTGTGGAAGACTGATATGACCCATGACCCCAGCCGTCTTGTAGGATTCTTTAAGATCAGAGGCAATGATTATGTTGTTCTCGATATTCAGGTTGTCTTTCAAGGTAAGATATTCTCTTCGCTGAACATCGTGCTGAAATGCGCGGACCTAGCACAACGCATAAAAAGATGAGGTCACCGTTCTCAGCGGAGCTTGGTCTGTCGCTCATTCGGTTCTAACAGTTTACTGTACTTGTAAGGGAGAAGAGTCAGCTGAGACCTGAGGAGACGAAGAATAGAAGTGTTCGAGATATCGAGTCTCCAGATCGTAAACTTGTGGTTTCGAAGCACCATCTTTCGGATGGGATCTCGGTTCGTAGCGGTGGAAACTGAAATCGGTCTACCTCTGCCCGGACGTTCCTTGTCAGTACCAAGATCCTGGTGCACTATACCGGTATCGGATACAGCCGACTCGTGAAAGCCGAGCTGATGAACTATGACAATCTACCTTGTACACTTGAGAATGAGGGGTCACAGTCGACTTAACTTCCCCATTACTAGAAGACTTGACTAATTGTTTTGAAACCTTGAATAGGGAGTGGCCAATGATCACTCGTCATGATGCTGCAATAGGGGTTGCGCACTTGCATTGGGGGCCTGGGAATCATAATGGTGAAATCAGTTCGGGTAATTTTGGCGCACCCTGTAGAATCAATCAATGAATCAATCAATAAATATCAATTAATCTATCAATAAATATCGATTACCGAATTCATCTCATTTCTCTCCAATATAATAGTCTCATTCATCCACTCATGGAGAACTTCAGCCAATGTACCTAAAGATCGAAGATCAAAATGAATATAACAAATATGAACTAACGGGATTGTGGTCTATTCTCAAAGTGAGATATGAGGGTGAGTCTTGCGGAAGCTTCAGCAACGATGCGCTCCTTCTTCATATTTTCTCTGATCAAAGATCAAAGATCAAATTACAAACTACGAATAACCATCCAACCTCATCTGCGCTATCTCGAAAGAGGATTGACGGATCATATCGAACGTCTCATCTCCGATTACCTCAATATATTATATTCCGTTAATCCATATTTCAATCAGTGAATAAATCGATAAATCAATGAATACTCCGTACACTATTAATCAATGTTCCAATCTTCAATTCATCCTCATTTATAATTTCCTCTATCATATTGAACTTATCCTCGATTGGGTATAAACCGTTGTATTCCTGAAAGAGAAAAATCAATAACCAATAATCCAATAATAAATTACTCCGAATCCATGGTACTCAGCGATTGGAAAGTCCTTATCGATCTGTAATTGTCAATCAATAATCGATGGAGAGATATAAACTCACTTTGAATGATGGAGTGGATGCGACACCATATACAGTGGGAATGTAATCGATTGATGAAAGGACAATGTCTAGACGTCGTTGCTAGAATACATTAATTTACTTTAATCGAATGCAATATATTCCAACTTTGAAAGAAGAGGATAAATATCAGGGAAGGTGTGCGAAGAACAAAATTATTGTGATTACAATCGAAAAAAATCAATCAAATCTCATTTAGCTCAATTCGATGATAACTACGGTATAATGCTCATTAATCAATGATTACATCCTAATCGATATTAAATCCAACCTTTCTCAAAGCATCCACTGTCATAGCACTCGTTTCCTCACAATCCACCATCATCTACAGTAATCCATCAGCATATATCAATCAATAATCTGTTCTTACGGTACTCTGTAGGGAACCCATGCTACCATCAATCAATATGCAAGCATTGAAACTATCGACAAATCATTTATTTCGAAAGTCAATAGTCAATATAAGATGTGTATTTTATTTTACAACATAGCGGATGAGTCTTTGTATGATACAATCAATACGAGTCAGTTAATATACAAATAGTTTGTACGAATGGGACAATGGAGATCAATAATAAATCAGTGAATCGACGAGGTTAGAATAATGATCCAAATCTTAGTTCGGATAAACAGTATTATCTTCTTCGACAAAGTTGTCAGAGACTGCAAATATCGATTAATTGATTATACCATAGAATAATTCCACCTACAGTTCAATTCATTTTCCAATCTTTTCTCCATTTCCAACAATTCTTCACACTCTTCTAGTTGAACCTGCAGCAATATTGATTGAAGAATATTCAATAATACAAATCGATATAGGATCAAATACAGTATGCAATAATCACTTACAAAGTTACACTCGCGAGACTCCAGATAATCCTTGAGAAGAGCATGATCTACAATAGCAATTATTGATTACCGATTCCATGAGTACCTTGACCAATCGATAAAATCAATCGATATAATAATAGACCAACCGTCTTGTCTCCTTCTTTGTTCATTTGTTTCTACATGAGTAATATGATCAATTTCAGTCCAATTATCATCCAAGTTCATTTCCAATTTATCCCACATCTCCTGATATAATAATTAATCTTTATCTTACAAGATCTTCACGAAACTTTGAGCGCATACTAAATCGAACGCGTTGACCCATTATCTTGTTAATAATCTTTATCACTAATTAGAATAACTATTGATATTAATAATTATCTTAAATGGTGGTTGAAACGACATAGTTTACATCTAAGCAATGAATGTGGGTGTAAAATTGAATAGTAGTAGTTGTATCTACTAAATGAGACCCAATGTATCAATATTACTATTCAGATATCGATCGATATATTAAACTAACATCAAAGTTCTCAGCAACTCCATGAACACTTTTAAAGTAATCACTCAATGAAGGATCTCCTTTGATTGTATTCTCATCTTCATCTACTTCAACTTCAATATCATCACTGTTTGACATCCTGAGAAGAAAAGATTATTGATTGAATAGTATTACTAAATTGATACCGTAATCCAGCATCGATCGACTCATCCAATTCCACATCATTCCCTAAAGACAAAGGTCGCACTGACTTCTCCTACAATCAATCAATAATTAGTGTATTACAGATTAGGAAAAGTCGTCCTCACCAAAATGAGACTTCGATCGTAGATACTCTCACATAGAATGGACTTGTACATATCATTCTTTCCACATGTATCAATCACTTCTTCATCCTCTTCCTTTTCATCATTATCCTTCACTGATGATGTATCCTCGAATACGAACACCTTCAATTAAAATAAATTGTTTTTGGCGTTTATTAAAATAAGATGATTCGAGAAGATTGATGGGAGATGGTGGTATATACCAATGGAGGAATTGAAAACGTCCACCCCTTCATCTAGTGTCATCAATTGATATGATTAAAGTATTAGTATTAAAATGAACTTTAGCAGGAATCGTTATGATATTGCACGTATGCAAGAGAATAGAATGGAGGCATTCCCTAGAATAAATGAAAGTATGCTTACGTTTGTCTTCATTTGTTGTGGTCGAATGGATACAGGATCGATACGAGATGGTGTACATGTAGCTACAAATCAATACAATATAAATAAGAAAGATGACCGTAGACACGAACATAGTAATAGTATAAATAATCGAAATCATAGTATGATCAGCATAAAAATGCAGTATTGAACATAATGAAAGAATTCAAATCAAAATGAACGTTAAAGACGACTCACGAAGAGTGGGGAGGCGATTCTTCTTATCAGTAGTAGGCTGTTGTAGATTACCGAGATTAGATAATCCACGACGAGGAGTATTAAAACGTTTAAGTGAATTCACATCTAAAAAAAGTAATATAATAAATAAAATAAAATAAAATATAATTGAAATATATAATAGTTGATGGTGTATAATGGAACTGAGCACAAAACACTTCTCAATACTCACCATTAATTCCTTCTTTAAGTGAGTCCTTCGATAGACCACCCAGTGATTGATAGACGAGATTAGATCCTATGTTATCAGTCATCCCGTATACCGATAGTGATAAGCCGATTTATGAATTGGAACGCTACAAACGAATTTAACTCAATGTGTGTACGCGTGCACAAAGGACGAAAGCGTCTAGAAGACTAACGATGAACCGGTACGAATAAGTGGAACGTGTGAAATAAAACTAAACTTAATTTCTTACGAAATAAAGAAAACATTCAAAAAAGGTTACAAAATTTTAAGCAACGCGCGCTCCTCTTACCGTATGTCGATCATAACTATCATGAACTGATTTATTTAAGATCCAAGCCATGGAATCTAATATATTGTTTATCCGCTAAATAGCCCAATGACAACGCGGAAAACGTACCATTTCACCATTCTTCGATACCACACCGACAAACGAATAGAATAAAATATTTTTTTATTTAATTTTTGATGCAGTTCAATAATCGTAGATTTTGTATTTGCAGTCTGAGCCATTGATTTATGATACATGATCTAAAATTTTATAGATAATATCCAACATATTCATTCACATTATGTTGAATTCTATCATTGAAAGTTGATCTGTTCATTCCTCTCTTCTAAGCACGGATGGCCGAGTGGTCTAAGGCGCCAGACTCAAGCGATACAAGCTTGGTACGAGTTCAGTACCTTCTGGGTGTTCTGGTACCCGTATGGGTGCGTGGGTTCGAACCCCACTCCGTGCAAATCTTTTGCTAATTTTTCAGAGTTCAAAAAATATTTTCAGATGCTCACTTCATCTATCATTTCTATTTTGTCTAATACTTATTTCATATTCGAGTGAGAACTCTGTGTGTCTAGTTATCGATTGATAGAGATATTTATATAAAACCAAGGATAGTTCGATATCTCGAGTTCGATATGAATAAAATGAAACATTGAATCCCCATTCATTATACTTTTACTTCATTCAATTTCATCCCAGCATCATCTTTTCAGTCTATTACGAAGGTTCAAATGAGAGTTGGGATGAAGAAGAGATCAGTGGAGGGTAGTTGAGATGGGGAGAGAGAGGGAGAGGGAGAGGGAGAGGGAGAGGGAGAGGGAGAGGGAGAGGGAGAGGGAGAGGGAGAGGGAGAGAATGAGTAAAAGTATAATAGGATGGAGTCTCGTCATATACTTGGAAGGAGATTATTCCATCTATGGAGGATAGAAGATTAGTTGAAGGATTACTGTATACTTTATTAGATAGAAGATGGATGTTTCATGCTCATTCGATAGTATGATACACATATCGATAAAACATAGCTATATCTATAGATACATAGCTATATCAAGATAAACTATAATCATGGGAAGCCAAGATGTCAATCTTCTCGGACTCAAGAATTGAAATATTCAAGGTGCATATGAAGATCAACGTCAATGTTATGGGACTTCTCTGGAGTAAGAGAAGCTTTTTCCCATGCACATCTGTCTACTCTTGATAGAAGTGTTTGAAAAAATAACATAAACCCGTAGTGCATTATTCATACATAAAATACTGTTCATGTCGATCAATATTTGGAAAATGCAGATTTGAATGATTTAATACATATTTTATGAACTATCTATTTCACTTCTTATTTTATAGATACATACGAAATGCTATGTCATGTTAACTTTCAGAACGATATAACCACTTGAGCTATCGATTAGAGAATAAGATCAGACCGTGATCTTCCTCATTTCTTTTCATAGTATTTCATCTGCTCGAGTATCCATTCCAACCTTCATTCATCCATATATCTTGTAGTATATTCTCAATGCATGGTATCTCACTCACTGAAGATTCATCTATTGTTCACTCACTATTCCAGTAAATAGAAGACTCATTCCAACCCATCGATTTATTAGTCTCCCCCTCTCCATCCATCTACCTCTCCCTCTCCTTCTCTCCCTCCCTCCCTCTCTCTCTCCTCTCTCTCTCTCTCTCCCTCTCCCCTACAATCTTCATCTAGTCACGCTAGATAACATGCATTTGTGATAGTTTCTCATATGATATTGACAATATCTCATCTCAAATCTTGTCATCCTCTTACAAAGTCCACCATTTGTATTAACAAATCCATTGGTTTCTGAATTTTAATTATTATTGTTTATGATTTAATAAATAGATTTTAGTGGCAATATTTTTAACTGAAACGTTCGATCCAATGATTGATTAACGTTGTTAATTTAACCTTACTACCTCGTTGTGGTATTTTTTATGTGTTCCTAATGTATACTCAATGTATTTCATTCTCATACTTTCTTGAATCCCACATAAAGCTATTATTATTATTCAGGTGTTTTCATGTCTTCTTTTTTGTATTGATGACAGATATCTCTTATAAATATAATATGATCTTTATGCACGATCGGTGGTGTAAACACCGGAGAGATACGGTAGGAGAGTGTGGGATTGATTGGGCGTGAATTGGGAAACGTAAGAAAAGATAACACAACCAAGGTAGATTATAGAAGAAAAGAAGCTCATATTTGTACTGATTAAGAAAACGAAGAAGATAATACAATAATGATGTTTAGCCCTGTCTGAGAAGAAGAATTAAGATGATCAATAAAGCATAGATTACGGTAGAATGCACAAGGGATGGCGTCACAGGAATACGGTACAATTCAAATGTCTAAAAGAGGCGGGAAATGAGAATCTTTGTGGGATTTGCATTGTTATGGCGTGAGATGAAAGGGCGGAGATATGAGAGTAATTCCGCTTTTCGCCTGAGATTAAGTGCCTAGTTATGGTAGAAAGAGGATTACGGTAGGTAAAAGGTAGATTATCGATTAGTCTAATTCAGGTTTAATCGTTAGATTCAACGCTGACTCTTCTTGGCTTTGTTCTAATAATTGATCGGATGAATCGGCTCCTATAACGAATAAGATACTGTAATCAATCAATCAATCAATCGATATAATCTACCGTACCTAAAACTCCTCGTAGATCAATAATCTGTGTGGGCATACAGAATCTATTCATGACGTCATCTACAGTAGTTGATGATGTACTTGATGAAGGAGTGAGAAGACCGAATGAGGAGAGAGTGGATACGGTAGATGAAGGGTCTTTAATGGAATAATAGAGTACGGTAGTCGATTATCGATTGATTTGAATATATTGTTCAAGATTACTTCACAAGTTGTACTGGTTGAACAAAGTAGCTAATCCGAAAGAGATGGAATGAGGAAGCAAAGATGAGAAGATTTCCCTCGGGTCTCTCCCTCTCCCTCTCTCTCGACTAATTTCAAGTTGAGCATATGGGAAGACAGAGTATTTTCAGAGCAGTAATCAAGTCGCCCTTGAGTTGACTGAGAGTAACTTTGAGAAGAAGATGAAGAAGTAGGAGGAGGGGAGAGAGGGAAGGGGAGGGAGAGAAGAGAGAGAGGGAGAGAGGGGGGGGGGTGGGAGAGAAGAGAGAGAGGGAGAGAGGGGGGGGGGTGGGAGAGGGAAAGAGTTAGGATTGGAAGAAGGGATAGAGAGAGAAGGATGGAAAGAGAGAGATCCTGGAGGGTGGTCTTACAGTGAGAGGATACCATAATGAACTCAAGATAACTACCATAGTCCCACTGAGAAATAAGATACTACTCATCAGATATGTTGTAGTAGAGAGAATACAAGACACCTGCAGAGAGGTCGTAAATAGGGAGAGGGAGAAGAAGAGGGAGGAAGAAAGGGAGAGGGAGGAAGAAAGGGAGAGGGAGGAAGAAAGGGAGAGGGAGAGGGGAGTCAAGAGGGAGAGATCATAAATGCAGATGTATAACAATTACACGATCATCTGTCACAAACCAACATCTTGTCTCTATATTCATCTTTTTGAATCCAATCAATACTACAGTATCCTATCTCTATCTTTCCTTGTAAGACCTGTAACTTACTCAATGGTTCTCCTAATTGTTCAATATGACCAGGATGATGGGTTTCCATGTGTCGTCGTCTATCAACCTGCAATAGTCAGTGCTCGTACCCGGATTCGAACCCACGTCCTCTCGACTTGTGATCTAACTCGTTACCACTACACTATAATTACCTTTCTCTGGAATGTTCGTCCACATACATCACAGGCGAATGGTTTGAATCCAGTATGTTTACGTGTATGAGTAATGAGATTTGATGATTGAGAGAAGGCCTTACCACATACCGTACACTTGTGAGGCTTCTCACCTTAAATCATGAACAATTGTGTAAATAGTACATTCCCACACGTTCTTTAACGCGGGGTCATGATCCATTTCATTTTATGAAGTGAACAAAGATTTTAAAAACATTTCATTAGTTGCATTAGTTAGGTTATACGATAAGCAGCGATCGCCATAGAATCGAAAATCATTGGCTGATTCTGACAATACTTTAGTATTTTCAATATTCTTAATCATCTATCAGCGGACGGTTGATTCATTCCCTCGATGAGGAGGGCAAGTGCGAAGGACTTTATTAATATATCTCTTTATAGAATCCCTCTTCTCTTCCTTATCCAATCATTCTTATGTCAATCTTCAGAGAAGGAAGGATTTAATTTGTTTTGTATCCTGTCACATTAGAGAGAGGAGGGGAATGACCAATTGGATGAAATGAGAAAGCATTTAATCGTTCCACCTTCCCTCCCTTTACTACTTCTGACTTATGCTCGTTACTACCGATATAGAAGGATGAATGTCAGAGATGACGAATCACAGAAGGGTTATGCTTCGATGACACGCAAAGGAGTCAAAGAGGGGAGAGAGAGATAGAGAGAGAGAAGGAGGAAAAGGGAGAGGGAGAGATTCTCGTTGCATATTGCCTCTATGCTCTCATACGACAGTTATTTGATTGATGAGACAGAATAGGGAAAGAGATTGAAATGATCAAGAAGACTAAGAGAGAGAAACTACTAATTCAAGTGATGATTGACTCTCGAATGGAATATTTGAGATTACTGTAGTTACATACCAGTATGGATATATGTATGCTTCTTCATATCACTCTTTTGATGAAATCTCTTCCCACAATATTCACATGGATATGGTCTTGTATCAGAATGAATAAGAAGATGAGTGGACAATGTTGATGAGCGCTAAATTATTCATTTATTGATTTATCGATTGAATGATTGATTACCTTGAATTTCTTTCCACATTGTTTACATTCAAACTGTCGGTCATGAGTATGAGTTTGACTGTGGGCCTGAATCATGGAGAAGTATTGATTGATTAGATCAAATTAATCAATACCTCCAGGGCATGTTGAGATGAAAACAATTTACTGCACTTATTACACGGGAATATGGCTGTAGATGTAGTGGAAGGGAAATTCATCTTAAATGAGAGTTGAGTCTTGAATGGAATTACCCTGATTACGGTACCTGAGGAGTAGTCGATGTGGATATTCCCTCTGATGGTGATTCACACTTAATCTGTGTAGTGGACTCCGATGAATCGGAAACACCTGATATATGATTACCGTAATCTATTGATTCAAATGGTTGAGGATCCCACACGGATCAAACTTTACCTTCATTGAACAGTCCTTGAAATCCATGTAAACCCATCATAGACAGGGCGATGTTGCGTAGGGGACCGGGGAGGAAGGCCTACAGTAATCTCATATTTGAATTTGAATGATGAGGAACTCCCGAGTGGAATTACCTGTGATGCCAATGCAGCAAATGCTGCTTGAGGAATGGAAGGGAAAACAGATGATGAAGAAGTGGGAGTATTCAATCTAAGGGGAAACATCGCTGAAATTATTGATTTATTGATTAATTGTAATCGATAATTAAATTAATTTCCGATTGTTTAGTGTTCATTGTTGCATTTTCCCCTTCATTATCCACTTAATTAGTACTCAGATGATATCCAGGTGTGAAATCTTGATTAAGTTACTCCAATAGAAAGAAATACAATAGTCTCTCCCTCTCCTCTCCCCCATTCTCTCCCTCTCCCTCTCCCTCTCCCTCTCCCTCTCCTTTCTCCTCTCTATCTCGTGCTTCTTCTCACCTCTTGTGTATATTCGATATTCACAAGAGAGAGAGAGAGGGAAGGGGATGGAAGCTTCTCCCTCATCTTCTTCTCTTCTCTAGATTTACTCAGCTGTCTCTCTTAGACTCCGCCCACAATCACGGTAGTTCCCCTCTACCTGACACCCTCCTAGAGACTTACTTATCCACTTAAGTAGATACTTAATAAACTAAGTACGACCCTAAGAGATTAAGGTTAAAGTTCGTATTTTAATGATAAGTGATAGGGATTGACAGATTTACAAGGAGTATTTTGTTTGTTGCGATGAATATTATCAGTAGCTGATAAGAAGAGGGAGTGGAAATGAATGAATGATCACTACTGAATGGATTCTATGATAAGGAAGAATGAACTACTAGTATTTCCATCCAATTCATTCTATACAGAATATCGTTTGAATTAGTAATCTACTGACAATGAAAGTTGCAACAATACAAGATATTGAACTCCGCTCTGACAACAAACTAACGTTTTTTGTTTGCGAGAGAGTTCAGCCGGAACGGAGAATCAAATTAGCTCGGATTTCACTTTACATATAAGCACTAAGTATTTAATACTAACCATTAACCAATAATTTATGCTGTAATTGTAAAACTTGTTGGAAGGCATCAGCATCGGGTTTCTCGGGTTCCTTTAATAAATCAATGAATGATTTATCTTACAATCACAATACTTTGGACTACTCTTTATCCTTTCTTAGTCTTTCTAATATCGTCTTATCATAAATAAGCACACATTCCGCCTTCATCTAGTATTCAACTAATTCAGTATGATCATACCGGAGATTCTTCTTTGGTAGCTAATAGATTTGCTATTGAATAGACTGATGTCGGACGAGTATCTTCAGTCAGAGATTCCATCTAAAGGATAGAGGGATCAGAGACAAAAGGGAGAGGGAGAAGCGAATAAGGAGAGGGAGAGAGAGAGAGGTACATGACTTAACGGATTCAAATAGTACATCAATTTGATGAGCATCAGTGCGCCACAGATGGTTTGTCTGGGCATGGATGTAGAGGAGGGGAGGGGAGAGGGAGGGGAGAGGGAGGGGAGAGGGTGAGGGTGAGGGAGAGGGAGAGGGAGAGGGAGAGAATAAGGAGGAAAAGGAGAGGGAGATATCCGTGCGTGATTCGTTGTCCGATTGTCTCATACATACTAGAGGAATACATTGGATGAGAATAAGAAATGAAAGAAGAGATTTATGTAGAGATATGGATATGATATCAATGTATATCATATCGAATACAATCATTAAACTATAAATGACCATATTCGATAAAGTATATTCCAAATAATATTGATATAGTCTAATCAAGAATAAGAAGTCACCAGCTTATGTAATCTCTGTACTCTTATTATCAATAAAATCAATCGAATCTCTTAATTTACTTCCATTGTCTCATCAATACAATTCTAATTCTATCCATTCCCACGTAGTCTAAGAATTGGACACATCTCCCAAATAATCAATATATTAATCAATCAATACTAATTGATATTTCCTCATCTACAGTACTCAAAGCAGTAGATAGATATATAGGTGATCCCTCATTGAATGTGTTGTTTTTCCCATTCCTCCTCTTATTTCTATGGCAGACAGGAGATTTCATCTCTCTAGATTTCTCTCCCTCTCCTTTTCTCTCCCTCTCCTTTTTCGCTCCCTCTCCTTTTCTCTCCCTCTCCTTTGTCTCTCCCTCTCCTTTTCTCTCCCTCTCCTTTTTCTCTCCCTCTCCTTTTCTCTCCCTCTCCTTTTCTCTCCCTCTCCTTTTTCTCTCCCTCTCCTTTTCTCTCCCTCTTCTTTGTCTCTCCCTCTCCTTTTCTCTCCCTCTCCTTTTTCTCTCCCTCTCCTTTTCTCTCCCTCTCCTTTGTCTCTCCCTCTCCTTTTCTCTCCCTCTCCTTTTTCTCTCCCTCTCCTTTTCTCTCCCTCTTCTTTGTCTCTCCCTCTCCTTTTCTCTCCCTCTCCTTTTTCTCTCCCTCTCCTTTTCTCTCCCTCTCCTTTGTCTCTCCCTCTCCTTTTCTCTCCCTCTCCTTTTTCTCTCCCTCTCCTTTTCTCTCCCTCTCCTTTGTCTCTCCCTCTCCTTTTCTCTCCCTCTCCTTTTTCTCTCCCTCTCTCCGCTTCATCTTCCTCCTCTTTCATATAAATATCTCACGAGATGAGATGTGATGTCCGTGTAAATCGTACATGAAGTCCTACCAAGAAAAGTACGGTTGCGGCAGTCCCTCCCTCTACATCTATCTCTCATTCTACCTCTCCCTCTCCCTCTCCCTCTTCCTCTCCCTCTTGATATTCTCCCCTCCCTCTTAACAGAGAAGATCATAATGCTCTTTCTGATATACAGTCAACCACTTGTGAGTTTTGAGAATAGAAGGGAAGTTAAAAGATCAGCCAACTACAGGAAAAGGGGAGGGGGGAAATGGAGAGGGAGAGGGAGAGAGAGAGATAGAGAGGGAGAGGAAGGGATACAAGAGGTAGAGAGAATAGACTGAGCCGTAAGCCAATCCAGATTCTTGTTCCCTACGAAAGAAGAGATGTCATTCTTGCAAAGAAAGATGAAGAAGAGACAAACATTGGAGTGATATACACTCTCGACACGATAACATTCATACTGTAGACAAGATATTGATTGAATAGTTCAACTATACGATAGCTATATTTAGGGTATTGAGTAGATACGTTTGCTATCAATTAGATAACTTGTGAACCTACCACATAGTCAGATTTTGGTAAATGTCTCAGTTTTTACAACAAAAAAAGTATTGAAACAAATGCAAATCTTGTGTTATATGATGAACACAAAAGAAGGAATTGAATCCTATTCAGGAAGTAATCAGAGAAATAGAAGAAGATATGAATGTAGAGATGATGATTGTCAGTTGATGATAATAAATGAAGATAAGAAGATATTATGAGAGGGGGAGAGGAAGAGAGAGAGAGGAGAGAGGAGGAAGAGAGGGAGAGGAGGAGGGGAAGAGGAACAGAATATGTTGTAAATGACATCGAAACGACGAAGGATCAAACTACTGGTAGAAAAGATTGGAAGAGAATGAAGAGCTTCATATGATATTGAATGAATGAAATGATATTGAAATGGATACTGTAATGTTTAAACTAATAAGATAATGACAAATTCATTAAAATTTAATATCTTAACAAAGGAATGAACAGATCGATAATGAGAGTTAAATAATTTCTAATGTACGGTTAAGTGTATGACTTAGTTACTTAGAATGACTTAAATGACCTTAACTAAGTATCTTTCATTCCACTTCATAAACCATCCGGAAACGTTAAATAGAGGGTGAGGGATAAAGAGAGATCTCATCTCTCCACTTTGGGTGACTCCTCCCCCTCATCTATCCGTTGACTCCGCCCCCTTCCCTCACTGTGATTGGTCCATCCGAGATTGAATACACAGATTGACTCCGCCCACTCTCAATACACTACACTAAATAGAACTTACCGTATACTTTACATTCGATATATCATTGATTAAAGGTTGAATGAGTGAGAGAGTGTGTGGAATGAAGAGAGTGGTTAGAGAAATGAGAGATATGTCAACATTAACGAAGAATGTTGTAGTGGAAGAATGAACGATTGAAACATTGAGACTATTAACAGTATACCAAGTCACTCTTTCTGTTTTCAAATTATTGCAATTATATATTGATTTTTTATTTAAAATTAACGTTCTTGCTGTGAAGTTATAAAAGCACCAAACGTATCGTTCCGAAAAAAACGTGTGGTATACGTGCATAATACAGTGTTTTAGAAATAAAAAGATGAGGAGGTGAGAGAAAAAGAGTAGACGGCATACTTTTTCTATTCTAAATGTAATGTGATATTGGTACATAAAGATTGAAGACATTTGTATAGACTTGAGTAGAAGAGATACTAAGAGAATAATGAATAAATGAATCTAATTTATGTTAAGATATATTATACACGATATGAATATCTCAATCCCCATATGATTCATGAAAATCACATTGTTTTCAGTCCCAAATAGCTTGTCTCTCTCACTTTCCCATGCTCTCTCACTTTCTCCTCTATATCTCTAACCACTCTCTCATTCTCCTATACTCTCTAACTCTAAACAGAAGCAAAAGCAAAAAGACGAGTAAAAAGAGAGGAGTGAAACATAAATCTGCGATGTTTCCCATCAAATTGACTTGATAAGTGATGATTCCTTCTCTCGTTTCTCTATCCACTCTCTCATTTCTCCATACTCTCTCACTTCTCTTTCTCTATCCACTCTCTCACTTTCATGTACTCTCTCACTCTCGTACTACTGACAGCTTTATGATCTAGAGCTTCTTCATTCTACACGATAAGGAAGAAATCACGATGATGACATGTTTGTGTCTACTGTTGACCAACCGTAATCTGAATTTAAATACTGTAGTTTGACCTTACGGTACTTCTTCCATCTAGGACTACAGTAATCTTTGTCTTCTTTAAACAAGAAAAGGGGATGAAATGAGGGTTGGTTAAAGAATGAGCAAGCAGATAAATTAGGATATTTGGATGAGTGTGAGGGCTCAATTAGTATGCATAGAGGTACGCTTCTTCCTCTCCCTCTCTCCCTCTCCTCCCCTCCCTCTTCCTTTCTCTCCCTCTCCCCCTTTCCCTCCCCTCCCTCTCCCTCTCTCCCTCTCCCTCTCCTCCTCATCCCTACAGAATACGAGGGTAGCCTCAATTTATTTCAATCAACGCGCTACTCCCGAAGACATTAAAAATGCAACGGAGGATGGGTCCAATAGAGCCTATCCCTCCATCTCTCTCATCTCTACCTCTCCCTCTCCTTCTCTACCTCTGCCTCTCCGTCTCCCTCTCCCTCTCTCATCCATTCAGCTTCATATTCCATCTAACAAGTATGAAACTAGAAGTGTATTCAAGCGTATCAAAAGTCTCTGAATGTACTAGTGAATGAATTGATAGATGGAAAGGGAGAGGGAGAGGAGGAGGAGGGGTAGATCATTGATTCATATCGATCAGATCTCAATTATTGATTGACTACTGAAGTCTGATCAGACTACTGTATATAGATGTATACAGTAACAATTACCTTATTGTCTCCTTTCTTGTCTATACCAACAATAGAATGGATGATATTTGCTTTATCCCCTTTGAAAAGACCGCCTCAGAGGATAAGTTTTAGTGACACCCGAGTGAACAAAAAGGAGAGGGAGAGATGTATCTGAAGGGAGAGAGGGAGAGGGAGAGGGAGAGAGAGAGGGAGAGAGAGGGAGAGGAAGAGGGAAGGGGGAAGGAGAGGTAGAGATGAGGGAAAGCTCGGGGGATATCGTAAGTGGATAATTGGTGTATTGTCCTTTTTGTTGTCTTAATCTATTCAATTCATTCTCTGTATACATAACGAAGACTTTTTCATTCGCTAATTTAGTGTAGATTACAGATACGGTAGATTGAATGAATACCGATATCTCTCCCTTTCTCTCTCTCCCTCTCCCCTCCCCTTCCTCCCTCTCTCTCTCTCTCTCTCTCCCCATCTCTCCTCTCCCTCTCCCTCCCTTACTCCTCCCTCATTTCTCTCAGTAGTATACGACATATAGAATAGGAATGAATCCAATCTTCAGTCGAAGACACCAACCAATAACTCGTTCCTTTCTACTGAAGAGAAGACGTTGGAAGGCTAGTCCAATCTTTCCCCTCTCTCTCCCTCTCTCCCTCCACCCCTTGGGGAATTATGAATGTGCTATGAAGCAATCAGCCCTCCCTCTCTTCATACGCTCTTCATTCACAAAAGAGAATGGAGGAAGAGGTAGAGGGAGGGAGAGAGAGGGAGAAGGGAGAGGCAGAGAGAGAAAACTGTCTTCTCTGACTGAAATGATGCATAAATTGAGAGATCTATTTGTGATGAGAGTGGAATGACAGATTGGAATGGAGAATGAATGAAGGATAAAGAGAATGGTGATACTGTAATCATAAGATCATTATTGATTGATATTGAGAAGTACAACAAATATGTGAGACAGTATGATATTGGTGTACATGATTTTCTTGGTTTTTAGTTCCCATGTGGAAAGTAATTAAATCACCTCGCACTGTAGAAAAAGATGGGTAATGTAGATTGCAGATTCGAGTATGAGTCCATTCATATAATATCTGATAGAATAAACTTATAGATAGATTATACAACTGTCATTATTTAATGTTCCATTCCCATCTTCAATATGATTGATCTATTATTTCTGCTTTTCATTTTGTTGTTTAATGAAACCTTTGACTGTTTATGGTGAATAAATTATTATTATAGTTATTGATAATAAAGATTTGGATGAGTTTAGGATATGAATATAGGTATCCATGAACATTGGCAAAGCGTTGCGAGAGATCCTCCCTCTACGCTTGTGAAGTTCCTTTTGCCGACTCACAAAAGTTCATGGATACGACCTCAGATCATATGAATCATTGTAGACATTTCTGTCACTGAAGTGAATAAGTCATCCCCACCCTCATCTCTTCTCCTCTTCCTCTTCATCCACTAATATCCATTTAACTCCTTCTTCCCTTTTCTATTTGTTCATCTCTGTGAATGATTTAGTATAGAAGAGTAGTCTCAGGTGACTACCGACTATATCTCTCCCTCTTCCTCTCCCTCTCTACCTCTCTCCCTCTCCATCTCCCACTCCATATTCAATCGTACTCTACCTCTTTCGTATACAATCCTTCTTCTCTTATTCAATATCATAATATCCACTTTAACAAGTAATCTCCTCAATGTATAAGAGATATCTTTCTCCCTCTTCTTATATCTCTCCCTCTCCCTCTCCTTATCTCTATCTCTACCTCTTCCTATCTCTACCTCTGCCTTTACCCTCAGGGGGCGGAAATTCAATCCCCTATCTTTCCTTCTCTCGACCACTTCCCACATACATAGTAAGATTTGCACAGACTACGGTAGAAGAGAGGAAGAAGGAGAGGGAGAGGGAGAGGGAGAGGGAGAGGGAGAGGGAGAGGGAGAGAAGAGGAGGGTCTGAGATTTCAATCTCTACTTAGATTACTGTAGCTTTCTCTTCAATTGCTTTTCTTGAATAAATTACAGTACTTTACAGATTTACTTCTATTATATCTATCCAAAGTCACCAAAAGAAAAGAAACCGGAGAGTATGTAAAAAGAAGAGATTTTTCTCTACTTTTCATTTCTTTTAACAACTTTTTAACAAATCATGAGATATTCATTTTTATTGTATGAAATATCAAAATCAAAGTAATCAATACAGTTCCATGATCTCAGATACAATACCCTCTTCATTCCTATCCACAATTATGTGACAGATGTTTGTTGAGGTTATTTGTTGATATCTCTACCTCTTCCTCTCTCTCTCTCTACATCTCCCTTACCTCTCTCCCCCTCCCTTTCCCTCCATGCCCTTCCTCTTCTCATCTTTCAATTAACCCTTGGCTATAGAGGAGTTGAAAAGGACAGAGTGGATTAGTTGAGACTATTATATACTGAGGCTATGATGAAGAGTCAAGGAGAGGGAGAGGCAGGAAGAGAGAGACAGAGAGAGAGAGAGAGAGAGAGAGAGAGAGAGAGAGAGAGAGAGAGAGAGGAGGAGGAGGAGGAGGGAGATGGAGAGAGAGAAGACAGAAGATTGCTACCGTCTGCAACGAGGGATTGGTCTCAAAATTATGGAGTATCTTCTCTCCCTCTCATTCTCCCTCTCCCTCTCCCTCTCCCTCTCCCTCTCCCTCTCCCTCTCCCTCTCATTCTCCCTCTCCCTCTCCCTCTCCCTCTCCCTCTCCCTCTCCCTCTCCCTCTCCCTCTCCCTCTCCCTCTCCCTCTCCCTCTCCCTCTCCCTCTCCCTCTCCCTCTCCCTCTCCTTCCCCTTCCTCTTCAGTCTCGAAGTCTTCTTTATGACTTTTTGATTGTCTTCATCTTCATCGCATCTGTCATCAATAGAAGAATAAGAAGATTTATGAGGGAATAAGAATACAATTGATATCCATAGAGGGAATGGAATATCATATCAATGTTAATCCATCTTCTGGTTATAGTACATTTTCTATCGATGTATACCGTAATGCGGCCTAATCCCGTGAGATACACTATGTTAGTGTCACGGAATGGAAGTCACGAATTAAAAAAAAAGAATATTGATTTTTTGTTGATTGATAGTTGTCAGATTTGAAATGAATCCTTCTCTTTCAATAGACTTCATTCTCATTCTCATTAAAGAATCACTCCATCTCAATTCATGCATATCATTACAATATCCCATTGTTCACCATATACAGTTCCACACATTAGGCTTCTTCTACCTCTCCCTCTTGGATCTCTCCCTCTCCCTCTTGGATCTCTCCCTCTCCCTCTTGGATCTCTCTCTCTCTCCCTCTTCGATCTCTCCCTCTCCCTCTCACTTCAGGGGGTCTGACTCAATTAGTTGAATGATTCTAGACGACAGATTGTCAACAATTGTGTGAAAGATGAGTAGATTGACCCTTTGGAAGTATTGTAGCTACAACGGGAGCGGTATGGTTTTGATGAGTAGACAATGGAGAGGTAGAGATAGAGGGAGAAGGAGAGGGAGAGGGAGAGGGAGAGAACGGTATGGGGGATAGATATAGGAGATGTCAATTAGTGTATACATGGTATCGAATAACGTCTTCTTTCTTCTTTGACACCTTTCATCCAATTAACTCTTATGGGAGTGAATATACAAGAGAATGAAGGAGATGAAGAGGAGTCAAATATAGATTAGATAGAGAATCTATAGATCATCCGCCTTATCCCGTAGTGTACACCGTGACGTAGAACCTTTAGATGGGGGTTCCTCAAGAGATTTGGTCTCTGAACGGTGTACCCCGCGAGCAAAAAAATACCGGAGTCTTCATAATTCTTGAAATGATATAGATAAATAATCAATGTTTTCTTTATTGTGAAGACATCTATCTCGTCCACAACCCCTGGCTTCGCAGAGTAAAACAATCAATATATGAGATAGATCGATGATGATGGGTTCATGACACAGTCAATCCGTTAGCTTAATTTAATATAATTAATCATACATGGATTTTTTTGAAAGAACAAGTAAACGAGAGCTTTTGGGGCAAAAAAGGAGAAATGAGAAATGTCTGAAAATTCCACTAACAAGTAATATGTTTTGTTCAGTACATGTAGATTATCTTTTGTAATCAATATTATTATATTATTATCGCATTATATCGTATATACTATTATGATATGAAATGATTTGTATATGAAACATTCTCCCTTCACTTCATTCATTCTCTTCATTTGTCATTCCTTAAACTCTTTGACATAATTGAAGAAGGTTCACGTAGCGTGTATGATTCAAGTTAAACGGAGAGGGAGAAGGGTCTAAAAGGAGAGATCGAAAGAGAGAGAGAGGGAGAGAGGGGGAGATGAAGAGAGAGGGAGAGGGAGAGAGGAGAGGAGGAAAGGGAGAGGGAGGGGAGATGGGGAGTACATCAAATTCCGTTGTCACTCCTCTTTGTGATTGTCGATTCATGAAAAGTGCGGTGAAATCCTGTGATGCGTGCAGTTGAATATATGAAGAAGATGAAGAAGAAGAAGAAGAAGAAGAAGAAGAAGATGATGAAGAGGAAGAGGAGAAGATGAAGGATTGGTATAGATCAGAGATATCATCATGAAAGATGAACAACATTATATTGCGTTATAGTCATCAGAATAATAACATATTGTAAAAGGATCAATTATTTATTGTTTTATTTATATGTGTATATTTTATTTTATCAATGCATGCATGAAACGAAAAACATAAAAATGACGAAAAGTATTGATAAAGCATTCAAATGAGGAAGTATTATGGTCTCATTATTTCTTCCTTATCATTCGAACTCTGAAGAGTCCGTGAAGATATTGAAGAGAGCTGGAAGATTCGTGTGAGATGTGAAGAAGGAAGAGATAAATCAACGATTGTGATTGTCAATCATCAAATTATGTGTTAGATTGAAGAGAAAGAAGATATTACTCCCATGAGATGAATGAATTGAAGAATGGGAGATATCCACAATTAGAGAATAATATGTTTTGTATTATATTTATTATTTAATATGTTATATTATGATTGATATCAATATTATTTGGATGATTTGGTACAAAATCCAGATAATAGAGCTTCAAATTCATTCAAACATGAAATCAAATGTGAATATGATTCAACTAAAAATATTTCTTTCTTTTTTTTCATTTTTTCCCATTTCTCTTCGTTGAATCGGTTATATTCTCTAAATGTAATGGATTGGATATCTCTTCTTCTCTTTATCTTTATCATATCCATACTATCAGGTTAGTGTACATCTTCATTAAAGGGGCATCCGAAACTAACATTAAATAAAGCGGAGAGTCAAAGTAGCTTGAGGTGTTCCTTTAATAAGACAATTATTATCTTCTTCTTCAGCCTCGATACTTCATTGTACTGCAAAGAATAATTCAATCGTAAGAAACATTTGACCTTTGATCTTCGAACTTTGATCTTTACAGAGTGAAAGTGAATCTAGTAAGTCTGTCAGATTAAGAAAATCAACATCGATCCAAAGGCCAAAGAGGAAGAATCTTCCGGTACTTATTGATTTTAATTGTTGTAAATAATCAATAATATATAAAGCCTGTATCGACTCCGAAGACAAAGCAAAATGTTGAATCAATTGGGCCAAAGTTCGTTTCGAATTCTCTCAAATAAGATATTATTGGAGTTTTTGGAAGAGATATTCATAAATAGATGTTTTGGATTACGATCATATTCATAAATATTATAGTAAAGGAAAAACGATTCATTTCACACGCTTATTTATTCTCTTAAAGTTACACCCTATGCTAACTTTACTCTCCGTTATGTCCGTGCTCTCTCGTAGACAATGAAAAAATGTAGCCAGAGGGGACCGATTCCAATTTGCATGTGTCGCTTTGAAAAGATAGATCATGTACATATGAGTATGAGGAAGATCCATTTGAATACGGAAATTGTAAATCATTATATTTGTATTGAATATTGAGAAAACCATCTGATTTGAAAAGAGAAGATAAAGAAGAAAGAACGAAGAAAGAAGAACCGAAAAAGAAAGCAAGAATGAAATTTGAAATTGATAACGGTAGTGATGATGAGGATAAAGATGATAATAAAGAACGTATGATGAAGAAGAAGAATAAGAATTTATTGAGTAGAACGATGGTATTTATTTATCATTGTCAGATTTGAGTCACTTTTTTCATAAAACATTAATATATTTTAGTCGGAAGAAACAAAGGAAACAAGTTGGACAGGAAATGGCCAAAGTAGAAGTTCAAAGAAAGAAAAGAAAAGTGTCGATAGTAGATCAAGAATGAAAGATAATAAGAAAAGTGCAGGAAGGAAGACTAGAACGGTTTGTTTATCTAATTTATGCAAAAATTCAAATAATTATTTTAGTCTGAGGAAGTAGTGAAGAAAGAAGAAAGTAAGTCCAAGAAAAATTCAATTGGAAGGATGAAGAATTCATTAAAAAGAGATAAAAAGATAGAAGCGATAAATGAAGATGTTAGGCAATGGAATGAAGTTATAAGAAAAGGAAATATATTCAGACCTTCTAAAGATGATGAAACTGTTGATGTAAGTCACCAAAATGACCTACAGAAAGACATCAAGTTACAGTACAGCCCGGTCATTCTCCGCAGCGGGGCGCATTTGGACGCATCATTTCCTTTGCGTATGAATATTTTTGAATTCTCAAAGTCTTAATCATGAGTTTCCGTTATAAAAAGTTCTTTTAATGACTAAAGAAAGTGAAAAAAATTTATTTAATGAGAAAAAACAATTAAAAAGCAAATCACACTGGTCCGAAAATGATGGGTGATCGATATGCAAATAATACAGTATACCTTACCAGTAAATTACAGGGTGCGCCAAAATTACCCGGACTGATTTCACCATTATGATTCCCATGCCCCCAATACATATGCGCAACCCCTATTGTAGCATCATGACGAGTGATCATTGGCCACTCCGTATGCAAGGTTTCAAGTCAGTTAGTCAAGTCTTCTAGTAATGAGGAAGCCATGTCGACCGCGACCCATCATTCTGAAGTGTACAGGAACAGAGTGACATCGTTCATCAGCTCGGCTTTCACCAGTCGGATGTATGCGATACCGGTATCAGGTACCAAGATGTTGGTACTAACGAGGAACGTCCGGGCAGAGGTAGACCGATCTCAGTTTCCACCGCTATGAACCGAGATCCCATCCGAAAGATAATGTTTCGAAACCACTACTTGAAAATCTGGAGACTCGATATCTCGAACAATTCCGTTCGTCGTCTCCTCAAGTTTCAGTTGACTCTTCTCCGTTACAAGTACCGTAAACTGTATGAACCGAATGAGCGGCAGATCAAGAACCGCTGAGTACGGCACCCGCAACTGTTTCTGCGTTGCGCCAAGTCCGCGCACTTCTGCACGATGTTCAGCGACAAGAATATCTTACCTTTGAAAGCAACCTGAATATCAAGAACAGCAGAATCATTGCCTCTGATCCTGAAGAATCCTACAAGAGAGCTGGGGTCATGGGTAATATCAGTGATCCACAATAAGCCAAGGTTTTAGCTGCTGTTTGCCCAACTTGAAAGTCCCCTCTCCTTTTTGCCACTCCATACATCTAGATCAATAAGGCGTATTATACCAAGTGCATCCTCGAAGACGCGCTTTTACTCCGATACCATATCCACTTCGGTCAGGACCACCAGACCTTTCGGCAAGATTCTGTCGTCAATGACATGAAAAGTTCACCCAGTCGTGGTTTTTTACCCATGAACTCGGCTAAATCCGTCGTAATGAATGGCTTCCGAATTCCCCCAATCTCAACCTCCTCGACAGCAGTGTTTGGAGGTGTGGTAGGCCAAGATGTCCTCTACCAAGCACCAGACCCTCGACTCTCTCAAGGCTCCCCTTCTCAAGGCATGGGACGAACTCGATTTCATTTACCCGCGGGAATAGGCAGTCGCATATGAGAAGAAACTCAAGGCCTGTGTCAGAGCTAAAAGAGACCACAACGAGATTCGCTAATACATTACTGCTGCCCATATTCTTGATAAACTCTTCCATGAACCATATCATTCAAGTCACATTTCCAAGGGGAGATTCATATGGAGACAACAGTCCGGGTAATTATGGCGCACCCTGTAATAGTTATCATTTTCGGACCAGTGTGATTTGCCTTTTAATTGTTTTTTACTTATTAATAATAATTTTGTTTCATTTTCTTTAGGCATTAAAAGAACTTTTTATCACGGAACTCATGATTAAGACTTTGAGAATTCCAAAATATTCATACATAAAGGAAATAAATGATGTGTCCAAATGCGCCCCGCAGCTTAGAATGTGTACAAAACACGACCGGGCTGTACTGTATTGACTTATTATCGATTGATTTTACAGGAAGTTGAAGCTAATTGGGATTGATTATCCATCTTCCGCTATCGTTACACAACAAAATGCGCTTTCAGGTACATTTCTGATCGTTTTCAAAAAAATTTAAACAATTTAAATTTTTCAGATAAGCGAGAGTCTGTTCGATTAATTGGGTCAATGTCATATCCATATTCTTAAACATGAAATTTCAATATTGTGATAAAACTGCTCGCTTTAACTATTATATTACCGCACATATGTGTTAGACTCTCATGAGATCAATGAATGAAAGAATGGAAGACATGGAAGATAGAGGACAGTATATTTTTATTATATTTATTATTTAATGTTTAAAAAAAATCATGGGTTCATGATCGAATTGATACAATGAATCTAATCATTTATTCTTTCGCTTTATCACTTTTTATTTTCTTGTCACCGAGATACTCCGCTAGATTCACTACAACGCTGTTGCGAGGTTGCAGTGAAGTTTGACGTATTTCCTTATGCCCAAAATTTTTTTTCCGAAATGGAATAGCAAACAATCCTCTGACAAATTTTTTCAAAGTATTTTTGGATTTTTGAAAACGATTTTTTTGTTTTACGTTTATGGATGATCCCTGAATCGAATCATGAACCCATGATTTTTCGATATACTGAAAAAATTTAAATAGAAATGTCTGAATGAATGAAATGGAATGAAATGACATATTACAAGTAATTGATAGCCTCAAAGATCGTTATGTAGGTTTTTTTGTTTCATATAAGTTATATATTAGAGATCCGCAAACGTGCATTTGAACGACCGGTTCGGTATTGTTCGATATTAAAATGAAGAAAAGTCATTCAGCCGATTTTGATAAATAATACCGTGCAATTTCGTGCATTGGGGCATCATTTCCAAGCCATTTTCAGGCCTTACATCGGTTGTTTTTAACCGTTAATTCAATGGCAATAAATGAGAATGAGTCGACTGCGCGTCTTTGCACGAATAACTTTTTTTAATTATCATATTAATACCGTGCGCACGATATCTTATTCATTAATTAGTGAGAAATCATTTCTGAACGACCGCACGTTTGCGGATCTCTATTATATATGATATAACGACAACAACGCATTTCTCCATTCCACTCCTAACAAGTTCAACCTTTGAGACAACGACCTGCTTTCCTATTTTCTTTTCTGATTTTCAAAATAACAAAATATTTCAATCTTTCGACAAGAAAAAAATCAACAAAAGAAAATTGCTTCAAAGGGGATCGAACCCGTGGCAATCAAAAGTGAACGGGGAAACGTTACCCACTATACTACGTATGTTGATGTCTTGGAAGATGACAGATGTGATAACGAACCCATCGGGATAGTTTAGTGTAGGAGACCATGATAACTTTCAAATCGAACAGCCATCCCAGAAAGCCAAATTTCAACGTCGATTTTCTCGAAGCTCAGGTCGATTAGGCACTGTCTAAAAACGGATTTGCGATCAGCATATATCACTAATTTTAGTCACACTATTGACATCTCATAAGGTTAGGCCGAACTGAGACCATTCCCTTGTAAGTAGAACATTCTTTTTCAACAGACTCGAATAAATCTTTGCATTTAAATAATTAAGAATAGGGAAAATTTAAAATATTTCATCTCGTGATATGTGTGTTAAATAGAACAACAATAGATTTGAAACATATGAGATTAATCCATGAATCATAAATCCTAATTATTTGTATTGAAGGAGAAATCATGTGTCTCCCAATCTTCATTTCCATTCTTTTCAATAGAAATCAATCTCCTCTCCCTGAGGAATGCATTGCCGTCTCTTGACACGATCAAGGCAGTCTGACTACGAGTACCGTATCTGATAGAGTATCGATTGAAAGATATTATTGATTGATTGATTCACTTACATTGGGGGATTACCTCCATATCGAATGAAAATGGATGACAATCCACGAGCATCGAATTCATTTACCTTTATCAATCAATATTTTCTTAAATTTCCAGGAAGATGTTGATTACCTGACTCTGCAACTGTGGATCAGGCCAACACTCAACTTTATCATTGCCGATATCTAACAGTTTATCAGCAATCTCAATTATTCATTTTATCGTAGATCAAATAAATAAAAAACTTCATAATCAGTGATATTATCATCGATCGATTGAAGAAATTCATTGAATAACATTTTTCCTCTAGTTAATTTTCCATAAGTAGCATGAGGAGGGCAATTGCCCACGACATGCGGTCCTAAATTGTTGTTTTTTATATTTAAAAAGAATAATTTTAAAAATAATTTGTAAACCTTGATCCCAGTGTAGGGTACGTACATCATTAACAAGAGCGTTAGTAACAGAATGCATATTATACCCATCTGATGATCTGAATGATTCTAGGTCTCGAAGGGAATATCTTAGATTACGGTACCGATCAATAGCGACGAAAGTGAATCCATTGTAGTTAGTGACAGAAGGAATCAATGAATCACAGAAATCAACTCCATTCTTATTTGATTGGAGAAAATCATGAACAATTCCACCTTTGATGTTTCAAATTTTAAAAAAAATCAATTTTAAAAAGTTGAAGAGGGTAAAAAAGTATATTTCACAGATCACACATCTCGATTATCGAACTCTGATATCTCTCCACTAACCTCGACTTATAACATCACTCCTTTTATATTCCCTCTTTTGTGTTATCGATAGAAGTATTCCTATTTGTCCTTTCTCATTCACTCCAAACCATGTTCCTTTCGCTGGATCTTGTAGATCTATTCCTACAAAGATCAAAGATCAAAAAAATCTACAACATTTATGGACACATGTTGTTTTTTCATAAGGTCATTGCGCACTTTGTCTTTTGCATACTACAGAGTACAGATAGCTAGACTAGATGTACATATACTTTGTCTTTTATAACCAAGCACGTCTGGAGTTGGCCGAAGATATACCTGATAGAATTCCATTTCTCCATGCAGCACCGGCAGTTGGTCGTGAGAGTACTTCATCCCGTAGAGAGAGTAGAATAAGAGAGAAACGAGAAGATGGAGGTCGAAGAGAAACGAAGAGATTACACATTTGTGTAGACAAATAGAGAGAATTGAAGAGAAGAAGACTACACCACCGAGAGGAGCCGTATCACAAACGTCGAATAATAACACTGCAAGAGAATAGTTTGTAGTGGAATGGATGTTTCTTATCTAATTATCATCTTCTTTTCATCATATCTTATCATCCTTCAAGTATATTTCAGAATGAATGAAACACTTGTTTTTTTACTTTTCTAATCTACTTTTTTTCTAATCTTTTCTAATCTCCCTCATGATCTGTCTGAATGAACAAATTGAATGGACCGAATACAGACGTTGAGTTAATAATCTACGATATACAGTACTTGAGACAGTAGATCAAAAGACCATAATATTGATTACGTCGTGTTCCATTACCCTCCCATTCGTTGTTGATTTGTGTTCCTCTCTCATCCATTTCATCCGAATGAGAAGAGCCTGGAACAGCCAAAACAACCGCGGTACCGTAGTCAACTCCTGCCGTATATACTTAGGGACCGTATCGTGAAAATCACGAAAGTGCAGTAAAATTATATTTTTATCAATTTTCAACCTAATCGGCTATTCCGATTCTAATGAGAAACAAGAAAAAACACAAAAATAAAATATAAGGATAGAAAACTGTGCTTAATTATTATCTGCTGATGTTACGAAAACTACAGTATCCACCTTTGTGTTGTGTCATGCGCTGGGTCACAACATATATTTATCAAGTGAAAATTCGAATTATTTATTATTTCTCGCAATTTAATGTTCTCTCATAATGTAGAAATATTGTGCAGATGATCTTTAAGCAAAGTGATATGTTCTTCATCAAGGAATGCTTTATTTCCACATAAATCACCGTAATCGTATCGAAAGCTAAGAATGCATGCTGCACGAGCGCGGCATCCACTACAGCATAGAGATTAGTATTAAGAGGAAGCCTAGTATCTGGCGCATGTAGTGATGTATAAATCGTAGTGAGTACATTTCAAAAATGGAGGAAAATTCGATCTTAAATAACAAACTTTGGTGGAAAAAGCTAAATCGAACTTGTTTCGCAGCATGCTGCAGGCGCGCGGCATTCGATACAGCTCTAATCGTAGTATCAAATAGTAGCATACTGTCTGGTGCTTCGAACTGTTTATGAATCGTACTGAGTACATTTCAAAAATTGAAGAAAATTTTAGCGCAAACGAAAACGTTCAGCAAAAAAACGGGAATCGACTATCTTTCGCAGCATGCTGCAGGCGCGCGGCAGTCGATACAGCTCTAATCGTAGTATCAAATAGTAGCGTACTGTCTGGTGCTTCGAACTGTTTATGAATCGTACTGAGTACATTTCAAAAATTGAAGAAAATTTGAGCGCAAATGAAAACGTTTAGTGAACAATCCGAAATCGCAGCATCCTACAGACGTGTGGCATTCAATACAGCTTTAATCGTTGAGTGCGCGGATAGCCTAGTGTCTGGTGCTTCGAATAATGTATGAATCAGATTGAATGCATTTCAAAATTGAGAAAAAATTGAGCAAAAATAAACAACTTCATTAACAAAAATATACTGACATCCGTAAACTATTTCCCGGATTAGTAAAACACAGAACTGAATATTCTGAACCGCACAATCCGGTACCTATATATACTCTAGCACATTAGTGCTCGTATACACCAGGGCTGGGAATTTCTGTTTCTGAGTTTTCTGATTTTTCTCTTTTCTGATCATTTTGGAGGTCAGAAAATTTTCTGACCAGAAACAGAAAATATATTTTAAAACAGAAAATTTTCAGAAAATATTATTTTTCGAAATTGCTTTAAAGAAAAAGAAGAAAAAACTCATTTAGTGTTGCCTTTATGAAGTGTTTTTTTTTTAAATACCGTACACAGAGAGAATAAATTGGCCCAAATATGGCATCAGATTTCCCTCTTTTTCTTACTTGTGTGCACTATTTGCCCACATACTGAGAAATGATAGTCGAAAAACCGTCGAATTGCCACATACATGCAAGCATTTGCCAAAATAGCGGAAAATCGTTCGCAAACTATCAGTACTCGGCCAAATTTAATCTCTGTGTATATATGGCTGAAAATTTCATAATCGGACATTGGTATCTCGGTGTTGAAGCTAGTCAGATGAAGCCAGTATCATCGTTTCGATTCCATATTGTTGCTATGTTGTTGTTTTTTCGCTGGCGCCTAGATAAAAGGATATGCGAAATTGGTTTTGCAACTAAACTAATAAAAACATTAAGAAAAGAAGGCAAACCGATGATTTTATGGCATTTTATGTTTTTTCTGAATTTTCTGTTTTTTTTTCTGCTTTTTGAAAAGAGAGATTTCTGTTTTCTGATTTCAGAAAAAATAATTTTCTGTCCCAGCCCTGTTCCGTACCCATATCACATACCCATATCCCGTACCCGACCATCCCTCCCCTCCCCCTAACCCGCTACCTACTGGTAGAGTACTCCTTGCAAGACTGGGTTCTACTCCTAGCCAGTCTCACTCGACAGACCCGAGTTCCTCAACCGGCAGTCTTTCGGCAACCTCATGTAGAAGTTCCAGAAGTGTCCCAATTCTTCTCTAACTTTAGTATTCTACAACTTTAGTACTTCCATGTCATGAGGTCCCCACAAGCTTTAACCAATAACATGAACAATGGAAAAGAAGGGATAGGGTAAAGGGAAACGACGTCGATGATGAGCTTCTATTATTCTTAGTGAACGACGTAGATAACAATGGCAATCATCATCATTGTACGAACACAAACACCTGAAAAGATTAGAGATCAAAGATCAACATTATACATAGTGTCTAGCATACGGAAGAACAATTATTCTCAAGTATTCAATTCAAAAATTGATTTGCACTTTGCACTTTTGCACATTTTGTAGAATTACACGATTTTAACGATTTAAGTATGATAATTTGCAGTTCAAAAACACATTAGTAATCAGTGCAAATAGTCAGCGCGAGATTTATATTTATATTATATTTTTTATTTATTTTTTGCATACATACAACGCCGCTTCTGTAATACATATGTACGCTTTACCATTACACACGTGTTGAAAGCGCAGTATATATCCTTGTATGTAAAGAGTGTAGCAGTTTGACTTTAGAGAATTTTGAAAATTGATTGGATACATTGTAGATTATGTATTGTAGATTTAGTTAATGAACCCTATTGATCAACATTCATGATGATCAATAACCGTTTCCATTTTTTTCTGCTGTACATAATCATTTCAGGAAATAGTTAGTTATTCAACGTATGATGATTATTATTGGATTATTCATCAAATTTGATTGTATAATTGATTAGATACAAAAATGTTTTTGTACAATATCCACAGATGAATCTTATCTAATCTAACATAAATGAATCCCTTTCTATATTACCATTGATTAGATTCCCTTACTACAGAATATGTGGTACATATTCTCATTCAATCAAATGTGTCAGAGTGCATTGTTCTATCTCTGCACCTACCTTTTGCGGAGTCTTTGTTTTGAAAACTTAAAATTGGCAAAAGCGTTTGTAGAAGAGTGCATCGAAGATTAGTATATCCGTGATGGGGCGCGCCGTTATATACCTTGTTAGTTTGTCTTAAAATAAAATAAAATTGCAGAAAAGAATCATAAAACTGACTAAATTAAACTAAAATTGAACCACCGTAATATATTCAACAGAAGCGATGCGGTCGCGTTGCGAACACAGATTGAATTCGTTCGGCCGTTCGATCAGTGTTGATGTATATCGATGTCAGCGGGCTGTTTTCTTCTTTCTTTTATAGTTACTATTCTTTGGAAATGAATAGATAGTTAGAATATTTTATAATAGTGGTTATTACTCATTTCTGACGGACTGGTCCCTATATTAGATACGATAGGCTATCTACTGAATTGTCATGCTTGTTTATACGAGACATATTTTCACTTCCTTTCGGTAGCTGCTCGATACAAATCTTTCAATCCTTTGCAATTATCATCTTTTAATGTTTCCTATCTCATTATCCTTATCAATTCGAATCCGTCTCTTCATTCGTTGCTCTTATCACTTTTTTCTCGTTTACGTTGTCCATTCTTATTTGCACCTAGTTCTCGGTATCTCTCTCTCGAGAACTTCTGTGGTTGCATATTTTTTGATAACATATTGTTAATAGTTTTTGTCGCAATTGTGTTAATGCCTTATATTTCAGTAATGCAGCCACAAGCAATTGTTGTGCTGGTTCTCTGTGCCTTGTCATCAGTAGATGCCATCAACTGGTCTGTCACTGACCCGAGTGGATCTACCTGCGCTATCCTCAATGCCCAAAGTGTCAATGTTAAACTGAACATTGATAATGGACAGGTAAATCTTCCTCTTTGATTTCATTTATGTGAGTTCATTTTAGAACGGAACGGATGCTATATCATTCGCCATCAATGAGACTCGATCGATCACTGGAAACTGCAATTCAAAGTCCGGAGATGAGCCTGCTAACCTTCTTGAGGTATTTATCAATTGATTGCTTACAGCGATTGTCAAAACGATCGATATATGATGTAGAGGAACGAAAGATGATTCATATGTGGCTAATCATGACATTATTGATTCATTTGTTCCTTTCCCTCCGTTGCTCATTACTAATGGATGACAAACAATTCCTGACACGAACTTGTACTAACTATTGATGTGCAGTATTTTTAGTAATAGTTTACTAATTGTATTATTCTAATCAATATCAGGTTAGTTTTTTCCCCAATGGAATACTTCCAAAATCTGCCACTGAAGCTCAAGAATGGAGATTGTTCGTTTGGTTCGGAAAGGGACCCGAAGTATGATTATTGATTGATTCATTGATCGAAAACATTATCTATATTATTGATTTATAGGGATTCTCATTCAAACTCGTTGACTACGTCCTTGAGACTGCTCCTTCACCACTCTTCAACTCTACTACTCGTTCGTTATATTGATTTATTATATAAGAAATATTGATTGATTATGTTGATGATATTCAGAGAACTTCACTAAGGCTGCTGATGCAGAGGTTGACATTCAGGCATCACAGACTAATGCTTACAAGGTATGACTATCTATTGATTAATCATCGATCAATAATTTGATTACAGTGTTCTACTACCAGTCTAGCTCTCATCACTCAATCTACAATTGAATTCAAGGATCTCAATGCTATTGGATTGGCTAAACTTGATTCTCCCAAGTTCCCCGAAAACCAAGGTACGGTAGATAGATGGCTACGGTATTATCGATCACTTTATCGGCTTGTCTAGAATTATGTATCTAAATCAATATTATTCTTATCAGCGTGATAGAGTGTGGAATAGGGAAAGAATCCTTATCAGAATGAAATGAAATGAACCTTTGTCTTTTGGCCTTCATTCAATTATGAATAGAAAGTACTATTGATTAGTGCGACCATTATAATTGAATTGATTCTTCTAGAAGATTATGAAAGATGAGATGATATAGGGTCAACAATATGAAATGATGTATTGTTATTCACCCTCACTTTACTTTGTTTATATTTCAGAAGGAACTGTAGGGGGGGGGGGGGAATGGGATAGATGATGAATTCTGTAGTGACACTGAAATTGTTGTGTTATATCATCGGATTTTTAAAAGATCTGATTACTGTAATTGATTCAAGATGGATTATTGATTGATGTTGTATTCAGGTTACGATATCTGTACATTGGATACCCGTACATCAGACATTGTTCCCATCGTAGTCGGAGCTTGTCTTGCTGGTCTCGTTGTTGTTGTTCTTGTTGCATATCTCATTGGTCGTGCACGTGCTAAGAGACAAGGATATGCTTCAGTCTAAGATCACTCATCATTCGATGACGTCATCATGGATATTGATTGATTGAACTGATCAGTCGTATCTTGATGTACATCTCTTCTATATATGCTCATCTTGTATTATTATCTCATATATTCACTTTCGTATATTTCTAATCTGTTGAATCCGCCCTGTTCTCCTTCTCTTCATTTGTCTTTTGATACGTTGTTTGATGTACACTGGTCCTTCACAGATACATCCTATTCTCATACTGTAAGATATCCCCGATCGATTGATTGATTCTGTTTTTGTCTTTGCGAGTACGGTATCTCCATCTATTCCTCCACACTCCTTTACTTCACTCATATGCAATCACTTATCCAAACAAAACGAGAATTATGTATTCCTGTACTTGATAGTTTGTAAACTTTAGATACGGAACTCCTCTATACCTCTTAAGTGTTTCATTTGAATTGTAATGATTACTAATGTACTCGCCATGTTATTACATCTGCAATGAATACATTCGTTTGTATTATATTCAATGATACGCGTTAATAAATATCTTTGTAGTCTACATTGGTTGATGGATATTACAAGGTTGTTCTCCTCTATGATTATTGATTGAATGAATGAATTAAAAGAACAATGAGATTAAAATAAGCCCATTGTAGTATGGACCCCGGTAGATTGGGCAGAGAGGACTTTGAAACGGTAAGGGATACTATAGTTTCGTTATCTTTAAATAAACTGGTCATTGATAGCGTGTATTGGATATTTCGTGCATAATGGTTACGATGGTGTTTTCTATCTCCATCTCTCTAATTGACAATATTAATTTATCAATGAACATAGTGCGTAACAAGAAACGTGAAAGAGAAAAATCAATATTCATACTCTTTCTCAAATCAGTAATTCATTTTTATTATAGGCATTTGAGTATCATCTATCTGGTTCTGCTGGATATGAGATTGTCCACAAGGACTACTACAATGGTTAGTTATCGATTAGTCCTTCGATTACCGTAAACTGTAAGTAAATATCTTACAGTAATCCATTACAGACTTTGGCGATCTCTTTGCTCCGTTAGTTGCTGAACTGGGAATGAATCTGAAGGAAGAAGCCACCCAGAGTAGTAGTTCTAACACGAATACAGCTAATCATTCATAATCGATTGATATTACCGTAATTGATTTGATCGATTCATTCATCATACTTCATTATCGATCATTGTACTTATGTATCTTTGCATAATTTATATGAAGCTTTTACCATCCCCATGTCTTGTACACAAATTGTTTACTGTTTTTTTACCGTTGATAAAATGTTTTATCGATCACGTCATAGTGCAATAAAGAGTTCATTTCTCATATTGAATATTTGTATTCGTGTTCTAACAAAATACTTTACTAACGACAATTTATAGTAGCAATATAGATATTGTAGGAGGAATAAAGAGTCTATCCTTTGGTTATCAATGTTGAGACCATTCAATAGGATATCCAATATTCAACGACGACCATTTAACATCAAAACTGTGAGTGATATCGATTGAAATTTGTGATATTATTTTATCAATTGTAAACATTAACCATTCGATTTATTGTAAACAATAAATCTGTCCATCGCATTTTTCAGCGATCCCTAAACGAATTATGAAGAGACGAGTTTTCAAACATTTATAAGTATTGATTATTTGTTCAGACAATCGATAAATCGGTATCGATTGGTTCTTCAAATGGACTTGAACTGAGAACCGGACATCTCGCACGATTTGCAGATGCAGCTGTAGTAGCCAGTAGAGGAGAATCATCGGTATACGGTAGTTGATCTCTCATATGGTTACTGTAATAATCGATTGACAGGTTCTGGCTACCGTAGTCACGAAGGCGGCTGCTCCAGGTGGAAATGGATTCACAGCGCTTACTGTAGACTTTCGACAGTCAGCAGCTGCTATTGGAAAGATTCCCACGAATTATCTAAGGTAATAGGAAAATATTGATTGATTATCTCCTTGAACTGTATCGATCGATAGTCTTGTGCACATTGATACAGTATCCTTTATTCCTTTGTATCCTCTCGTTTCTCGCTTCATTGTTTTATTGGTAATAAATCATTATTGATTGATTCAGACGTGAGCTCGGTCAATCAGATGCGGATGTCCTCGTATCTCGTGTTATCGATCGATCATTACGACCACTAATTCCGTCTACCGTAACCGACACTATCCAGGTAGGAGGCATCCTTTGTAATTTCATATTAAACTTTGTTCAGACTATCATAAATCTTATCTTATTCATGTTGAATATTTTCATGAAAAAATACGATTCTTAAAATTGTAATAAATATGTATTTTTTCAGCTGCAATGTAAGCCTCTGGCGGTTGATGGAGATTCGGATGAAGTGACACTAGCTATCAATGCTGCTTCCACTGCTTTACAAGTACTGTATCCATACAATATTGATTGATTATTGTCTTATTGATTGATTGATTACAGTTGTCTCCTATCCCAATGATCGGCCCGTCAGCAGCAGTTCGTGTTGCACTAATCGATGGAAAGGTACGATTCTTTTACCTGGGTTACGGTAGTTCAATATGTCAAATAGATAATGTCAATCATCATAATATCATTTTCAATAATATGTTTGAGCCTCTATTGAATCCTTCTCGATCCGCACGTAGAGAATCATCAATGGATTTATTGATAACAGGAGGAGAAGAAGGAAAGACTCTTATGATAGAAATGGATGGAAAGGAGGTATACGGTAGATTTATCGATTGATCTAATCGAATGATTATCAATCGATATTTGTAGATCAATATGGAGACATTTGAAGAAGCGATGAATGAAGGATTGGAAGAGATTGAAAGAGTATTAGAAGGAATGAAGAAATTGAGTGTAGAGGATGGAATAGGAAAGGAGAAAAGGGAAACGGTTGGTGTTTAGTTTGACTGATTCTAAATGGATTTCATTGGCTTTCGTATCCTGAAATAATGCTAACGAATAGGAATTGAAAATAATCATTATAATGTCATGCGTTACATTAACTATAGATAACGATTAAGTACATTATTGATCAATCAATCAATATTTGATATTAAGTTCGTTCCTTTGTATACTCCACTCGATCGTGATCTAGTGGAATTGTGTTCAATGCAATTGGAATTCGTTCTCACTGATTCTCGACACGATAAGATCAGTCGAGATGATTCTATCAAGGTAAGCGGCGTACCCCAGACGGGTTTGGTCCTAAACATCAATTGATATCAGGCCACGCTAGCTGAAGCCATGCCTGCTCTACTCAAATCATACGATGAAGAATCGATTAGAGCCCGTTATGCAGTTCTTGTCAAGAGTACTTTACGGTACGGTAGTAGATTATTGATCGGAATAATTAATCGATATGATATATTTGAGTTCACTGATTCTTCGTTCATCTCTTCGTTGTGATGGTAGACAAATCGATGAATTCCGACCTATCTCCATTCAGGTATCATTTTAGTTTATTCCTTCTGTTTTATTATGTAAAACTTGTATTATAAAGTGATAAAGTTATTTATAGGTGGATGTCTTCAAGAAATTACATGGATCTGCGCTATTTCAACGTGGCCAAACACAAGTGAGAAATTATTGATTGATAGATAGAGTTATTGATTGATTGATGTAGTGATGAGATGTGAGATAACTATTAGAAGAATATAATGGATTAGATAATACTAATACAATTGTCGAAATTTAATATCATTATCAGGTCCTCTCAACGTGTACATTCGATTCTCCATCGGCAGCTTTCCATCCTGATTCAATCTCACAATTATTAGGATCACAAAGGAAGAAATCATTCATGCTCCACTATGAATTCCCAGGATATGCTACCAACGAAATAACCATTGGTATGTGCGTATTCCTAGATGGGTTACAAGACTCAAAACTGACCGCATCGATAAAAAGTACTCACTCACAATGCGGGTGCTCGAAAATGCATGAGGTGTACTGTACTCTTGGGTTACTGTAGTTCACTGTTATTGGTATACTGTATTTGAGTGTATACTCAAACACAATTGATAAGTATCCAGTATCAATGGCCGTTTATCGATTGAATAGAAGGAAGGTCACTGCGATAGTAGAGTGAAGAGAGGACAGATACGGTAGGTGATGATGGGGATGGTACGGTACTCTTTGGGTACGGTAACCGGTTAATCGATATCTCTCACTTTCGTGCTTCCCTCTTGCTGCTGTCACTATCGTTCTCACTCTTTGGCTGGGGTTTTGGCTGTAAAAGATCAAAGATAAAAAGGGGTGGAGTCTGACTCGATAATCACCCTAGAGTACTTGAGTGCAGTGAGAAAGTTCTTCATGAATACAGCTTCCTTCTTTCGTCGAACCTGTTCAATATTCGGCTCTGGTTCCTACAACGATTGTTGGATTACGGTAATCATTAGGAATACAGTAGTTGTACTTACGATAGCAAGTTTAGTAGATTCGACTGTTTTCTGTGTTACTTCTTCTTCAGTCTTCTCTTTAGCTGATCTTAGCTCTTTATTTGATGAATCGGGACTGTTTGCTTGACTGTTGTTAGCTGATGCCTGATAATAATTATCGATTGATTATGGGTCTCGACTGAAAGTATAGACTACAGTACCCTTTCCTTGAACAATGAGTTATCCTTTCTATTATTAGGATCATTATCTTTGATTCCATCATCATTAACCTTTCTTCTTCGACCTCTCACAGTTTCTGATCTTCTTTTCTTTGAATGTCTCTTTCCTATCTTTGGCTCCTTGGATACATATTCCTCTTTCGGATTATCTGCCTTCTGCTTCTACAAAAGCAATTAATTATCGATTTATTTATTAATTTATTACCGTATACCTCGAATATTCTCATCGAATCATCCTTGGCGTCCGAGTTGGGCCTGAAATGAGTATTGATTAATTTTCTGAATTGATTACAGTATGACTTACGGTGCATTATCATCTTCACGTGAATCTTTCTTCCCCAATAGTTCTTCCTGAATCAATAAACGTTGATTGTTTTTATCTAATATTTATTTGGGAATTCGGAAATGCCAATGAATACTACCGTAATCGTTCTAATACTTCATTGACATCTACCGTAATGATTGAAGATACCGTATACCTTAATCTGATGTCTAGTCCTTTTATCCTTCTTTCCATCTCTACCAAAACCTCTCATTGAATGACTCTTCTTCTTCACTACAGTAGGACGTTTATTGATTTGATGAACAACTGATCCATTGGGAGATGAATTGGATGACATATGGGAAGATGAAAGGAGAAGATGGAGAGATGATGACCACTCTAGATGAAATATAAGATGAAGAATGAATGAATGAAAAACGGATCGTCAGTGAACTATTGGTGCTAAAATGGATTTACTATGCAAATTAAAATGGGCGTAATAAAATATAAATTCTATTAGAATAATAGGTCTAAACTGTTGATCTTTGATCTTTAAGGTTCTCGCGGAGGAAACCGTCGTGAACTCGGTCATGGAGCTTTAGCGGAGAAAGCTCTCAAACATCTCATACCTAATGATTTCCCATTCTGTGTACGATTAGCCTGTCAGGTATATACAGTATCCAATGTGATCTTTGATCTTTGATCTTTGATCTCTGATCAGGTTCTCGAATCGAATGGTTCATCATCAATGGCTTCAGTGTGTGCAGGATCAATGTCACTTCTGGATGCTGGAGTCCCTATTAAGGCTCAGGTATTTATTCATTTACAATATTCATTTTTCTCTTCGAGAATAAACTATCATTGATATATTACAGGCAGCCGGTGTAGCTATCGGTCTAGTAACGGATGAGAGTAATCCCGACGAGAAATATGAGGTATACTGTATCTGAAATGAGATTATTGATTTATGGATTGGTTCTCACAGATTTTAACTGATCTGATGGGCATTGAAGATTACGCGGGCGATATGGACTTTAAGATTGCTGGTCAGTTTAATGTTTCTCTATTCATTCATTCATTGACAGAGAATAGTTTAAAAGTACTTAAATAATAGTAGAGTGTATAGAGTAGTTTGATGAATTGTTGCTTACAAGGGAATGATCTCAGCTTGCTTTTTTTTAAACTGGATGAAATTATGCATAGGCATAGCTGAACATATTGTAAGAACAAATGTGAAGTACAAAAATCCTGGCAGGCAATAGCCGAGCCAGAAAATCGGTCCAAAGTTTTGACCCATGTTCAGTTAAGTTTCACACACTCTCTGCCACTCAATACACCCTGCGGTTTTTCGATTCATGGTCTGTTCCCTCGAGGGAAAGAACAAGTGGAGCGGTGTTGTAGTGGCGAAGTGTCTTCGGCTACATGGCAATAGTAGTGGGTTCGATGCCGCTATGCTGCTGCATTTTTTGCATTTTTTTCAGAGATCGATAAAAATTCAATAAATATTTATTCAATAATAAAATTTAAATAATAAAGTATTCTCTTTATCATTGACCAATCTAAATTTCATATTGCGTATTTTTCGTTTTTAACTTGATAATGATCGGACATGGTGGTAGCACATTTAATGTAATTTATCATTAATATAGAACATTACAATATTTTTAGATGAATAGGGAGATACTTGGAGTACAAATATGTAAGGAAAGAGAATCAAGAGATGAGCAGAGAAGCTTAAAATAAGATGAAATAAATAGATGAACATCAACAATAATGGTAATTATCAATGAAATGAATAATGCAAAACGTGTTATCACAAACAGCACATTTGATGAATGAAACTATTGAACAATTGGGAGATGAACAAGTAGCAGACATCGAGGAATGAAAGAGATATTGAGCAGGAGTAACAAAGGGGGCAGAGATAACATAACCAGCACGATGCTAGGGGTAATGAAGAAATTGAACAAATCGATCAGCACAGAACATACGATATACTTGAGAGATTATCTTAAGGATATTATCTCTTTTACTTATGAAAAAATCAATATTATTAGAAATAATGTGTGAATTAATTCTCTTAACAACGGCCTTGAAAGGACCGAAGAAGAGAAAATCCAAGGGCTGAATCATAGATGTACAGCCAGGGGGGATATTTCTAATAGTGAGAGATTTAAAAGTGGGTACGATAGATTGAATACTTGCGACATCCCGAAAGGATGTCCAAGATTCTACAAGTAAAAGACAATCATTTGGTGAATTGGGGAAGACAGTAGATGAGAACCAATCGAGCATATCATTTTTCTTCATAATGTGAGTGTTCGAGGCTCGTATAACCAAATTTTGTGATTGCCATACGGTCACAGTCCATCTTATATATATTAACTTATACTTATATGATCTATATTAATGATATATTACATTAAATGTGCTACCACCATGTCCGATCATTATCAAGTTAAAAACGAAAAATACGCAATATGAAATTTAGATTGGTCAATGATAAAGAGAATACTTTATTATTTAAATTTTATTATTGAATAAATATTTATTGAATTTTTATCGATCTCTGAAAAAAATGCAAAAAAATGCAGCAGCATAGCGGCATCGAACCCACTACTATTGCCATGCAGCCGAAGACACTTCGCCACTACAACACCGCTCCACTTGTTCTTTCCCTCGAGGGAACAGACCATGAATCGAAAAACCGCAGGGTGTATTGAGTGGCAGAGAGTGTGTGAAACTTAACTGAACATGGGTCAAAACTTTGGACCGATTTTCTGGCTCGGCTATTGCATGCCAGGATTTTTGTACTTCACATTTGTTCTTACAATATGTTCAGCTATGCCTATGCATAATTTCATCCAGTTTAAAAAAAGCAAGCTGAGATCATTCCCTTGTTAGTTCTATCTATTATATTCATATTAGGAACCTCATCTGGTTTCACTGCAATGCAATTGGATGTGAAGACTACGGGATTGACAAGGTATTATCGATCTTTCTTTACTTCATCAATCAATAATAATGAACATTCCAGAAAACAACTGCACGAATCGATAATCCGTGGTAAATCGGCGATCGATAGATTGATTGTGAGACAAGATGAAGAGATTGCGAAGCCGAGAGATCAGTTCAAGGTCACTTTGGTCTTTACACGAACTCTTGTATTACGGTAGTTTCCTCCCTTCAGAGTACGGTACCTGTGGTGGAGACACTCCAAATGGAATCATACAAGAAGGGAAAATTATTCAGAGGAGGAGGAATGGGAGCGAAACAAATTGAATCTGAGACTGGAGTGACGGTATACGGTAGATTTTGAATGATAAGTGATCCTAACACGATCATTTGAAGATATCGATTGAAGATGATACGCATATTGCACTCTTTGCACCCAATAGAGAAGAATTGGAGAAAGCGAAGGAGATGATCAAAGAGTTAGTGCAATTGTTCATTCTTTCGTGTCTTGTCTGTAATTTGTGGATTACGGTATTTCTATATCATTGATTGATTATGATTTAGAATGGTAGCAGAGACAGATGAGACTCAATTGGACTTTGGTCAGATGATTTCTGTCGAAATTGTATCCGTAGTTGAAAGTGGAATTAACGTACGAATCAAGGTATGAGGAAGTAGTGTCCTATCTTTCGATTGATTTATTGATTTTCAGCCAAATGGACGATCATATTTCATGCATAATTCACAATTACACTCAATGCCCATCCAACATCCATCCGCTATTGGAATGAAGGTATTGATTTATTATATTATCGATTGATTGATTTATTGATTGCTTGATTGATTGATTGATTGAAGGTTGGTGATCGTGTAACAGTTCAATGGTTGGGTCGTGATTCATCAACAGGGGCAGTTCGTCTATCAAGAAAGACTCTATTAGGGACTGGAGGAAGTACAATGAATGCATTCAAGAAAAAGAAATAGATTAAAGATAGTTAGAGTATCTTCATTTGATATACTATTTCCTTGTTCTTTGTAAACGAGAGATAGAGTTTAATATCTTTGTTCACATTAGATTTTGTAAGTAGACTTCATTTATCATTTGAAATCCATGAAAGTTTATCAAAAATATATAAATTTATGCTTGTTTTTTTTTCTGTTGTTTATCATTTCTATTTTAATTTCAGAGGATTATTGTTAATCCTATTGTTTAGCCATTATGGATCTCTTCCACTATATTTAGCACTAGTTTGTTGTTCTTTTGTAGTTCAAACTAACGGGTTTTCTCTATTATTCATTATTTTTGTTGTTATTTCGGAGATCATGTTTATATTAGCTGTTTAATACAATGTATTGTTGATTTGTTCAATGACGATAAACTAGGATATCTATGTGAGACCAGTGTGATAATGAAGGATGGTTGAATATGTTCTGTATTTTGAGAAATGGGAAAAAATGAAAATTTAATTAATTTTGCAATTGCACGTATAATAATTAAAGGCAGCTGGCATCCAAATTTTTCGATTCGAAATAGTTACAATAGTTGATCTCATGTTGATAAGCTCAAAGAACTATTCAGAAATATGTATTTGAAAGTTTGAAAATACACTCTGGTAAGAATTTGGATTACTGTAGCCTGCTCCACACTACGGGCGAAGTTTCCGAACTACAGTACTCTAACTCCTTCGAAAAGCTCAAAAAAAGCCCATTATTGAGTTTTATTCTTCATAATTCCTCACTGCGGATAGAATTATCATCAAAATATTCAATTTCAAGTCGTATCCAAAGAGTTGGTGTGGCAATTAGGAAAAGGCTCCCGCTATCTGGAGCAGACTGTAGTTTTTTTAACTGCTCCGTTCTCCTTACCAGAGAATTCTTATGATATAAGATGTATATATTTCGAAACAGAATTTCAAGCTCTTTTATATGAGATCAACTTGTTTTTCGTTTGCCGGTCCCTTTAATTTGCAATACAAGATTTTTGAGCAAGCGAACATGGAATTTGATGATGCAATCTTGATACTGTAGGATGAGATGTACCGTAATTGTAGATGTTTATTGATTGCTTTATCATGAAATAATATTATTTTGGTATTATTAGTGGTACTGTATTGTATGTTTGAATATTGGTTCCGCCCACTTCGGAAGCCAAAGAAAAGTTAATCATTGTTAAAGAAGGGGACCCACGAGTTTTTCGTGACTAAACTGGCCAGGCACAACTGTAGATCACATCTCCCTGTATACAAAAACAATTTTCTCTAAAAGTTTAGGTGAACATGGATGTAGTAATCCGAGCATAAAGCTCATTGATCCCCCAGGGAAAGGCGCGAGTTTTTGAATTTGAAGGATGCATATAAAGAAAATTGCAAACGAGAATCGAACCCACGTAGCGCGGTTACTAGCGCTAACCACTAACCACTGAGCTACACGCTCTATGCACCCATTCGCTCATATCTAATAGAGCACATAATTCCACTTTCTATGCCCCATGTTCTTCTTGTCAATAGTTCACTTCAAATCTCGTGGGTCCCCTTCTTTAAAAAAATAATTTGTTCATGATGCTTTTAAAGAAGAGAACCTGGAAAATTGGGGTGTGTTATTATCACAAAGAACGTAGCAGAGATGTGCGGAAAATTTAGGGAAACGGAAACATTCCGAAATTATTTTTCGGAAAATTGGGAAAATTTCGGAAATATCTAAATTTGCCATAAAATACATAAATTTTCATTTTTAATTTTTTTTGTTTTATTGAAGTCAAGAAGATCACAACATTAACAAGGAACAAGATCAAGAACATACCGCAACATCAAATCCTTAGAAGTCATAACCAAGGATGGGAATGTTAGTAGCAAGGAAGAGCAATTTAAGAAAATTACCGTAAATTAGGATTGTAAATATCACGAGTGGATTATCTCCCAAGTACCGTAATCATCGAAAAATCGACTTTCTTCTTTTCTCTTAAAAATTCGGAAAATTTTCTGACGGAAAAATTTTCCGATTTTTTTCATGGAAAATTCGGAAATTCGGAAAACGGAAAGTGCACAGCCCTGGAAAGTATGGCGTACAATCCTACATGTAAAAATGGATCTGAATGGAAGAACAGCAGCACATCGGCGTTTGATATACGTCCTCATCGACTACGCCAGAAGACCCACGGTAACTGTAACTGAAATGAGTTTGAAATGAGGTATACGAATGTTCGAACTACCCCTCATGAGTCCAAGTCGTTAGGGCATTCTTCGCTTCTTCAGAATCGAGACAGCGAAGAGATGATTACCTTCTTCAGACGACATTGGTTGACCGTTATACACTAGATGGTACACTAGATATAAGGTCTGTACCATTTACAAGTTTGCTCATATGCTCTTGTTCTTGTTTGAAAAGTAGCAAGTTCAAATAAATTATACGAATCTCTGTTGTTGATGTATGCTACTTTTTTTCTTCACTACGCAATGTTTTTTTTTAAATTACAATGTAGATATAATCATATTATTTATAGAAATAAACGATTATGTAATGATGCAATTTGTATAGAAACACCTACTCGATTACTCTAGATAGTTGTAGTCATAAATGATGACGTCATCGTCAATCATTTTAGCCTTCCGAAGAATCATATTAGTCTTCCGAAATCTGTATGAAATTAGCACGAACACGACATGACCCAGCTCATGGCTCAGGAACAGAAATCAAAGAAACAATCAAGTTAAAAGGGCATATTTTAAATGCCGAGAAACTGTCCTTTTCGTATTGAATTAGTCTCAATTATTGATTCAACGATGACGATGCCTTCAGATTCCATTTTGTCCATTTGATTTCACTCAAATTATTCTATTCTTATCTGGAGCACACGTGGGCGGAGTGCATTGAGCTCGATTCTACATGGTGCATCCGAAGAGAAAAAAATTAAAACGGTTAATTTTACAGGAATCATTAAAAAATTTAAATTTATCTTAAATTTTCATTTTTTACATGATTCTAGAGTATAACACCATTGCTATTATGATTAAATGATTCTTGTCAAATATGATAAATTATTTATCAAAATTGTTTTTTTAATTACATATGTATTGAATATTAAATCTATGTGTTGTCACATGTCTCACTCAGTACATTTTATCATCAAATCTATCCCTTTTGGGAAATAATGCAAAGTATCATACAAAAATTAACTGTTTTCAATCGATTATCGATTGATCTTGGATAAGATGAGGTTTTATATACTAGTAAATGAATTAATGATATCGAATGGATCAATAAATATCAAAGACAGTAAACGGATAATAACAGTTTTATCACGAGTCATCTGTCTAGATGGGAGAGATCAATAATGAGAAGATTACTGTAGATCAATCGTTGTAAGACTTATAGAAGTCTCTTCTGGAATTGATTGTAGTTGAAGTTGGGAATCATACACTGTACAGGGGAAAAGAAACAATTTCTCATTGATTGTGATGATGGAGATCGTCGAACTACAGGGAATCTAAAATATTCAATATTAATTAGATGAACTTCAAGTTTTGATATTTTAAAATTTCAATTAGTCAAATAGTATGAAGTATTTCACATAGTATATTACATAGTATAGCATTCAAAATCATGAAATTTGTGAAACAATTAGCTATGGTCTCAAGTAATTCTCTCACACACCAATGAAATAGTGCAATACTATTTTTTTAAATTTATGAAAAAAAGTGATCATCTACAAAGGTTAGTCTCCCTTTAGGTTATCAAAACTCAAAGTCTATCATTTTCACCCTCCCCCTCCTTTACATTCACCACTATTCTATCATAATAGTTCTAAAATCGTCCTCATTATGGTGTGCCTCGTGGGAGTAAATGTCGCCCCCTACTAGTCCGCACTCGAAGCACCATCTATGACACCACAGAATAATTGGATGTGGGACCATTCGTCATTGTGGCTATCATATGATATGTCTTGGGGGAGTATACTATCTATCTATCTATCCATCTATCTATCTATCTAGTCATTATTGTTCTGTCTATACGATATTATTATCCATGTATGTATCCAAGAAAGTAATAAGAAATAGGAGCCATATCATATACTAACAAATCAATATTAGCAAAAAAAAGGAGTAACAATTGGGCAAAAAATGAATACACTGTCTCTCTACAATATGCATTTGAATAAATATTTAAGATGAGTGTTACAATATTCCTGATTCAGGAGAAATTTGGATTCGTTCAATATTATCCATAAATGGTTAATATCTACAGTATCCAATGAAGATTCTTCAATTGCTATGATATCAGTTTTTTGATCGGTTTAGAAAGACGTGGGCCATATTTCCTTTTTTTCATTTATAGCTCTTTTTGTTATGACCTTATTGCTTCTAATGCATTGAACTCTGAGGATGAAATTCAATCTTTTCATTCACAATAAAGTAAATAAGCACTAAATCTCGACTATACTATTGCATACTAGTTCGTTTCGTCTAATTATGATCTCAGATCAATAACGATTCCTAATTGTTCGAATACAACGTCGATATGCATGAATGAGCATTTTTCCGAATAAAAATAAATATATAATTATGATTGAATGAATGAATGAATGAATAATATAATAATACATACCCTCCTTCCCTTGCTACATCTTCTATTGAATATGAAGGATATGATGTGCATGGAGTTATGAGAAGAAATGAAATAAGAATTGAATAGAAGATGACCAATACTGATGATGGACTCATTACTGTATCGTGGTTACCTACAATTAGATTACGGTATGAGTGAAAGAGATGGGGGTTACGGTAGTACAAAAGTATGAGAGAGATGTTACTTGTGATAAGATATGAGAAGATATATATGAATGAGAATAGGAGATAAAATAGAAGAAGGAGGAGGAGGAGATGAATGAGAGGGGGGGGACTCCGCCCATTTACTACATAGTGTGCACGTTATTCTATCATTGTGAGCCCTTCCCTTTAAGAGGACCATGGGAAAATGAATTGAAATGAGAAACTATTGTTGAAGATGAACACAACAACTATTCATCAACAATTATCAAAGATTAAAGAAAACAATGGAAATAATATTTCTATGACGAAGATATGGGAGGGGGGAACTTATTTAGTCTTCGTCGAGCACGATTGTCTATTCGAAACTAATCACTTTGAATTCACAGAGTCTACGACATGAATGAATTCCCAGTGATATCTATTTCATTGACATTGACTTAGCGGCCGAAGCACCATATGATAACTTTCATAATTAAATGTACTATAATTATTATTTATGCCTTGCATTCAATTTAAAATTTGGACCTTTCAGACATATTCCACTTTTTACAAAAAAAAGGAGACAATCATTATTTTCAGACGTTTTGAATCAACGAAAAAATATCTGTTTTTCGAACAGACGAGCCGAACTTTTTTGATACTCATTACATTCGTCATGTCTATTATGGAGGAAGTTGACTACAGTTGGATGACATAGATGAGTATTCAATTCATAGACATGACATAAGGTAGACTGTAGTATATAGAATCATAATAAACATGAATGAAATGAGTCAATACAATCATCGGATACATATGATAATCATAGATGTACTCATTAAATGATCAACGTCAGTATTTGTACATTATGTGAATCATATCGGAAAGATGAAAACACTTGAAAGACACAAGATATAGTAGAGTAGGCGATAGATATCATGTAAATTGAGTCCATTCTAGAGTTGTTTGAACTCTATATAGACTAAATATTCTCATAATATATTCAGTCTGAAGTTGATGAGTTCTACGAACTCTAACAAGTCTATATAAATAGAGGTTAGAGGGTAAAGAGTGTACCTCCAATGATCTTTGATCTCTATAGTTGATAGAGAACAAAGAAATACTATATAAAACACTATCTGAGAGAATTCAACAACTCGGATATTTTTTGGTATCGATGAAAAATAGATTTTTCTGTTTTATGTATGATAATTACAGGCTCAATGAGTGAAGTTCACTGACACTTGGAAATTCCTTCCAATTGAAAATTCGCTTCAGGAGGTGACCACACAACGATTTGGCGCCTTTTCCTAAAAGGTTTATTTTGAATCCAATCGATGCGGGAGTGGACGCAATCGACTCCTTGGCTAATTCTAAGAAACTATTGTCAAGGGGAGTTTTTCGATCAACGGTCAACGAAGGCTGGAATTTTGAATTTTCGAAAAAAAATTCACATTTAATTAATTTTCACTATTTTGCTTCAACAACCATACGTTTTTTTATTTGCTTAATCGCTTCTAAATATCATAACACAGCTTCAGTTTAAAAATCATAATTTTTTAAAAATACGATTACGGTGAATAAATCATTTTTATAATGAAGTTGTGAATTATGGTGTGGCACCTACAGTATCCCGAATCGGTCAATTTAGAATTTTGGCAGTTTTAAACATATTTCACCGCTGTCCTTCACATGATTAAGGTATACGACTACTCCTATTCTTCGAAGTGCACCTGCACGGTACAGTGCTGGCAAATATTCTACAATATTTTGGTTTTTCAACAATAACTTTCTTCGCAGTCAACCGATTCTCTTTATTTTTTAGTATGTTTGCATAGATGATAATATGGTATAGTGATCCAATTTTTATCGATATTGGATCACAAACAACGAAATAGTGATCAATTTACGAAAATTGTCAATTTTCATCGACATCAGCACCTGGGCACTGGTGCACTCCGAAGAATAGGAGTAGTCGTATACCTTAATCATGTGAAGGACAGCGGTGAAATATGTTTAAAACTGCCAAAATTCTAAATTGACCGATTCGGGATACTGTAGGTGCCACACCATAATTCACAACTTCATTATAAAAATGATTTATTCACCGTAATCGTATTTTTAAAAAAATATGATTTTTAAACTGAAGCTGTGTTATGATATTTAGAAGCGATTAAGCAAATAAAAAAACGTAGGGTTGTTGAAGCAAAATAGTGAAAATTAATTAAATGTGAATTTTTTTTCGAAAATTCAAAATTCCAGCCTTCGTTGACCGTTGATCGAAAAACTCCCCTTGACAATAGTTTCTTAGAATTAACCAAGGAGTCGATTGCGCCCACTCCCGCATCGATTGGATTCAAAATAAAACTTTTAGGAAAAGGCGCCAAATCGTTGTGTGGTCACCTCCTGAAGCGAATTTTCAATTGGAAGGAATTTCCAAGTGCCAGTGAACTTCACTCATTGAGCCTGTAATTATCATACATAAAACAGAAAAATCCATTTTTCGTCGATACCGCACCTATGTCGATTTTCTAAGATAGCGTGTTATATGAAATGAAGAGACCAAGTACTCAGAGTATAATAAAATAGAGGAGGTGCTCTTTAACCACATCCAATTTTCTTCCCACTATTTATAAACAAGGAAGAAATGAAGAAAATGATGATTGTGAATAATAGAGGAAGAAACACTCAAATTTTCAAAGTAGATCACTTTTATTGATTTGCGTCATCAAAACCACGAGGAGAATTCTATAGAAGGAAGTTTGTAGAACCCTATAAAGAGTTGTAATTGAATCTCTTTTTTTCAATTTCTCTTCGTTCTTTCTTTGTATATTCCCATGAGACCACCCATGAGGTAATTCAAGTATGATTCTGATTTAAAGAGACGTTCATTCATTCTAATAGATTATGACAATTAGTCTATGCTAAAATAGAATCCATTTATTAAATTTAGAAGGCAATGACGATACTTTTCCTGAAGGTCAATAAAGATATAAGAGAATAAGTTAAACTTTGAACATTGAATAGGAAGACGAAACACGTTGTTGTTGTTGTTAAGTTTATTGGAATGCAGCTGACTTTTAAACAAATTTAGAATACATTTGACTATTATTTGACTCATTCTACATTATCTTCTAAATTGAGCGTCAACAGAAGAGATAATTGAATTTAGATGTAATTATACAGGAAGACTGCTGTTAGGAATGCTAGGAGACATAAAATATATAATTAATATGAAACAATACTAGATAGAGAGGGAGGAGATGTGGGAGGAAACTATTTCTTTATTCATAATATGAAGAGAAACATAAGAAAGAGGAAGAAAACTGTTCTTTCACCAATTAATATGACATTTATCTAGAACAATCAAAGAAGAATAAACCAATATTCATGATATCATATATCTATGTTTGTAATTACTTTGCACTACAACTTTACTACTTCTAATAGTGTACCACGTGGTAGCAAATCGTTGCCACAACTAATTACTCTAAAGAAAACAAATATCTTTGCAATGTGATATTGAACAAACTCTATATAAGATTTTATATTGCACGGGTACAGATAAACCATAAAAACACAGATAGGATAATTTTAGTAAGTAATAGAACCTTACAGAACGCATATTTATCCAGAACGAAATGGTATAATTGTATAGTAACAGTATATGCAGTATGGAGGGGATATACAGACGATGAATTATTAATCATTTAGATATTGAAGGAACAGGTGAAATGTGAGCAAAAATAAATTCGTAAATGATTGTTGCCCTTTCTCTCGAGGGAGTCGTTTCCGCCTACGTAATAATAGAATACTAATGAATAAGACAAAGGATAATACAATAACTGTGACGTATTCAAGACTAATCCAAGATATATGAGGATAAGACTGAAATAGAACAAGCAAATGAAGATATTCAAATGAAAATGAAGACCTTAAAAGTGCTAACAACAATGAAAGAATCCTTAGGGGGAATTAAAAGATCTGTCGAATATTTGAACTAATATTTATTTTGTATAAAAGGCAGTGTAAAAAAAAACTATTATTTACGACACCTGTGATTTGGAAAGAAGCATGAAATTACTTTAATAATATATATTGTTTAAAGGTGAAGTATATTTTCGTGAGCAAACTGTGAAGTCAGAAAGATGGCAAAATCTACCGTACATTCTAAATTCTACATACCTTTTTAGCTGACTGCGCATACTGATCGCTAGAATCAGGAATATATCATTGCTTGATGTTCAGGAAACGGAGCCCTTTGTGAAAATTAGAAGGTCGGCACTAGAACATGGGATGTTAAATACGGGAGTCTTATCACTGCACCAATGGTTTGGCCATGATCCCTAAGTATTTGTATATCAATTGTAATTTGAATATGCTAGTAGATTCATCTTTTAGTTCTAACAGGAAAGGAAAGTAAGTTTTGTTGGTCGCTCAGTTGCAGTAAAAAATTCTGATAATATCAGATCATTTTCTTCCTTTATAAGTAACATTAAAGGAGGAACTGTAACGAAATCATGCATTGAGTACATAAACTGAGAGTGGGTGTCAAGGATATTATGATGTTGTACATATTATATGAGTATCCTTGCAGTCACAACAGACAAGAATGATTGATTTCATACTATTTTGGTTATGGTCTTTGATGTGATACGTCTTCTAGTTTGCAAATGATTACAAGGATTTCTTCCACAAGTAAAAATCCACGAAATGTCACTAAGTGCTAGGCTTTGAAATTGGCATTTGTAAAGCTCATATGAAGCCCATGAAGATATTCGTAACATTTCGCAAGAGCTTTTCAAATCTCTTTTACATGCTATAGGTCTTCGTAGAAAAGTTTAGAAACCAACAAATATCTTATCAAAATGCATACAAATCAATCCAAAACAATATCTTATTGTCACTAACTCCCGTTTCTTCAAACAGTTCAAACCACATTTATTTTCAATATGATCCTTTAATATCCTTGGATAAGGATTTGATCTGAAAGTGATCACTGTGATCAAACGTCCATTCATTTCCTTGTATACAATAGACCAGAGGGAGTATCAAATAAGCTTGGGGGATACCTCCTACTGGACTGATTGAATAATATATATTTAACATCTGCATAACATACTACTCCGATAAACGATAAATATATAGTAAGCATTGGTCTCTCTAGAGATTAACTGCATATGGGCCACAACATTATGTTTTGGTTGAATGATAGATTATTGATTGTCAGATTATTGATTGTGTCTGGTCATTGTCTAACATATGTATTTCTATTACATCAACATGCTTAGTCTCTATGAATGAGTCTTATCTCAGACTGTCAATATCCTCACAAGATATGGAATGTTTCCATATGACTATTTCAGTGTCACATCTCTACTTCATTACCAATCTGAAACGTCACGACTATCGCATGGTATAAATATATAAATAAGTAAATAGAAATGTTCGTAACAAGTTATGAAAAGGCCAGCAAGGGGCACGATTTTTTAAACATAATTTTCCATGTGAAAAGGCAGCTGCCAATAGACTTTTGCATTATCTAGTGAGAATGAACGTGCAAAATGAACAGAAGTGCACATGAGTGAAAATTTCATGACTCTCCTTTTCATTTTCATAGAATTAAATAAATAGACGGTAAGTATAGGTGTGACGACTTCATGGGAAAATGTTTGAGAAAATATTTCGCGCGAAAAGTGTGCTCTACACACGGTCAATGCTAAACAGCACGGTTGGTATCAGAAATGACGGAAAATTATACTCGTAAGCAAATAGAGACTTGGCTACTGAAAGTGCTTCAAAATGTAATGAGTTATTTAAAACATTATTCGGCTATTTTTGTATTTTATCGCAAACATATCAATATTTCATGTCGGAATAGTCGAGCTTTAAAAATTCGAGAAAAAATTTAAACAATTTAATGTTTTGTTTTTCGAAAACATCACAATGCGCTAAATTTTACTATCGATATAATGGAAACGCAAGAATTTAAAGAAGGGGACCCTCGAGTTTGCATGACTGACTCCCGCCAAGATAAGCATGTTGGCTATTTCGTTTAAAAAATCGATAAATGGCAACTTTTGAAAGTTGACACTTACTAAGTCGGACATGCTGAATATTGCTATGTAGGTCACTCCCCGTAATTTCAACCATCAAAGAAACCATTCCCTAGTGAGTGTTAATACATGGACGACTGAGAAGAACAAGCGTGTGATAACAAATGAAGTTTAGAACGCAAATCGAGCAAAACTTTCTGCTCACCCTATGTTATTTAGTACTCTATGCACTGGTGTGATTTGTAATCTATAATAAGTCTTCCTTGAATCAGTTTGAGATGAACAAAATATAAACAAACAGTGTTCTTGATAAAGAACGCAAGTCCTTTGCTTTCGAGGGAAGAAGATACCACTTTCTATAGTATAAAATACATGATTGATTCCCATATGAATAGTATATGATATCATTCATGACCTAGTCTAGTCTTCTATTCTGCGTAGGTGAAGATATCTCGTGAATCTCCCAATATTTGCACAAAATGAAAAAGAAGTACAAACGAATACATATAAGAGGGATGTGTGAATGAATATCTACCCCATACATTGAGTTTATTTAGAGATCTTCATTATTTATGTCCTCTCATTACATTATAAATGCTACGATTACTATTGAGAGAAGTGGATGCTCTACGAAGAAACACTCAATGATCAAATTCATATGATTCATTCAATGTATATTCATGCAGATAATGATTGTATTGGATTGTATGAACAGGTGAATAATAATATGAAGATGATTGTTATGAATGTTATTGATAATTGCATTATCAGTATAGGGAATACCATGATAAGGAAAAAGAAATGTCAGGTAATTGTGGAAGCAATTATATCTGGGTGTGCAAGATCTTAGAACGATGATCTCAAGGGAAATAATAAACACTTCAAAAAGTATAGAAATATGCGGATAGAAGAGATACAGAATGCACACAATTTTAAGAGGGAGATACAATGTACAATCATAGAAAATGAATAAATGAGAACTTACGACAATGAGATCAGTGAACAAAAGTGCTCTTGTGCAATAATGCATTCATCTCATTGCATATGTCTCAAATAGAATAAATTGGATAGAAGAATAAATTGTTTCATTATTCCTCTATCCATTCCTATTATGCTGTTGTTGACACGTGGAAAAAAAGTATTTGAAGCATATAATGAAGATTAATTTGATATAAGAATTCCACAGTTCCATGAATTCGTCATTTGCAAGAGAGGATTCCAAGTAGATTATCTAGTATTATAATGATTTGCATATTTAATCTGAGTGAAGAGATATGATGTCTATGTCAGATTCATGATGTGAGTTCTTTGTAAAATGAAAAAAATATTCATGTCTATAGAATGCGCATATAGATAACAACTTATTACTAGTTAGTTGTAATTGAATACTAAACTAGTTTATCGAGATCACCCTAGCGGAGTTTTTTGGTGGCAGAATAAGTTAGCGGAAAAAAACTGCTGGAAAATTGCTTCCAGTTAGCAAAGAAAATCTATCACGTGATTTGTCTTTTTGCGTTTTCTATCCGTTCTTGCAATCTATCTCATCTCCTAGGAAGCTAAATCCATTGAAATTTAAATAAAATTCTTCTTTTTTTTCATTTGTTGTATTTCTTGACTCGAACACATCCAAAATAAAATGAAAATATTTATTTATCCATAAAATCCAACAATCAATATTCTAAGCGAAGATCGCAGATCAATCGGTATTTCGTCCTTTCTTCAATTTTGGGGACTTTCTCGTTCCACTTTCTGTTATTTCTTTCACTACATCAAGATCTAATCGAGTATCCGACTCCTGAACGGAAGAAATGGATCAATCTTACTGTATCCATTCAATATTATCGATCGATAATCACCTCAAGTGGGACATTTCCCTGCGGCGCAACAATGTATCCATCTCTGTGTAGTGGGACATTACGGAGAAACTGAAAACAATCAATAATTAGCTGCAGTATTCCGACAAATCCAAGAGAGAACATGAATACCGTATACCTTCTCTGATCCTAATTGTTCCTCTGGTTCATCATCTCTCAGTGGACATTCAAGTGACTCCCATACCGTATGCATTGGCTTCACTCCCTAAAATCAATCAATAATCATCAATGTATCGATCGATAATATGATATACCGTATACCTCAATGTTTACTTCATCCAGAACACTGGCTTTTGCTACGGATTCACGAAGATTCGCTACCTGCAAGAAACAAGTTTGAATATTGGTTATATGTAGATGATGGTTGTATGTCTTGCTACTGGTCAAAACCATGAGAACATTAGGGAACCTCGTCTTTCCACACAGTAAAAGTACAAAATTATGAGTGTTCCACATTTACCAATCTACTCACGACTTAAATGTCATTTGTGCCATAAGTGGAGAGGACGTATCCTAATTGCTCCTTCTGATCTCTATGTTCTAAAATAACATATGAATATCCGTTCTAGACTCTAATCTCTAACCCCCTCACATCACTCTTTCCTCCATTGGAAATTACTACATTAATCCCAATGAAATCGGAAATGGTGAAATTATTAGGAGACCAATAACAAATGAATGATTTCATGTCATCATTCGAACGGGTGTAGACATAATCAAAATACGCAGCAAGGGATTATTACACGACTTTTGACCGGTTCAATTTTGAAATTCACAATGAAAGACGCGATTTAGTATTAGTTCATTTGGAATGAACGGTTCGCGAGAGAATCGACCAGGTGGTTGTATTAGGATTTTTTTGTATTTTTTTTTCAGTACATCAGCGTTGGGTTAAAGGGAGAGAAACCTAATCAACGGCCAGAAACATTTTGAAATTTTGTGGCGCGAATTATAAAATTTTCAAAGCTTTTACTATATCATATAGTCTATATGCCATCGTTTTCCAAATGTTTGTTTCTTTAGGGTTTTTTAAAAGATAAACAAATTAAATAAAAATTGTTTGAGAAAATGGCTTTGGGAAAAAACGCGAAAAAAATCAGTCCATGATAAAACTGCGCGAACTGCGTATTGTTTCAAATAGTTAATTTTAGTAATAGAATAAAAGTGTTAGAACTAACAGCTTCCTCATCGGAAAATCGAACAAGAGACAATTCTTCTAATCGAGCGATCAATTCATGAGAGAAGAATGGAACACGAGACTCATCTATTGATAACTGCAATTTAATGATTAGGACTCTTACAACGACAACTGCCGTAATCCCAGTACATCGATCTATATTCAGATACCGTACCCCATTAAACATACAGTAATCCTAGTAAGTGTACAGTACCTTTGAATCGATTGGTTCATTAGGAACAATGACACGATCACCCATACGAGGAATCTTCTTTGATGAGAAAGAACGACGAATAACTACACGAGATATAAACATACTGTAAGAACTGTAAGGAGATTACGGTAGATCAAAGATCAAAGCATCAAAAACCAAATTGTACTTTGATATTCAAAATCGTTGAAACGAATGTATACCACAAGCATTTTGTATCTTGTATAAAGACTTTATCACATGATAACAACTCCATGATAAAGACAAACGCCACCCGTTAGTACAATTATTTCAAAATTAACAAGAATAACAGCAAAAACAACAGTACACCACTGTAGAATCAACAATCAAACGAAATATAAAGGGAAGAGCTATAAAAATAATTCATTTATTTAAAGATCAAAGATCAATCTCAGCTATTCTCAATATTAATCTTCTCTTTTGTCTCTTCTTCTACCGTATCTTTCTCATCTCCTTTCCCTTCTTCTAACCTTCTCTTTCGAGTTTCTTCTTTCTTTCCATCAACCTATTAATCAATCAATAATCATCTGTCCAAATATACCGTACTCTAACCTTTTCCATAGTCATAAAGAACCAGAATAGAAGATCATCAAATTCACCCTTGTACGGTTTCTTCAATCCGAGTTCCTAAAATCAATAGTATTCTTCTACTTGATAAATCAAGACCTAGTCATTCTAATCTACGGGGGACACATATGAACTACAGTACCCATCATCCGTAACCCTTCCCCAGCTACCGTAACCCTTCCCCAGCTACCGTAACCCTTCCCCAGCAACTGTAACCCTTCCTCATCCACCGTACCTGATATTCTTTCATAGCATAGTAGATGGCTTCAATAGTTGCCAGATGTGAATCATTTTTATTATGTTGAGGTCTCCAGAAGGCTGTCGAATATGAACGAAGTGATACACATGGAAGCTCTGTAATGGAGGATACGGTAGATCAATCAATCAATCAATCAATAATCAATAAGTTTACCGTACTCTTTAATTGGGGAAGCTTCGTCATTACTCCTACTTGGAACCATGTACAATCAATAACCACGAATCGAGCGATCTTACCTCAAATACAGCAATTATTGATTGAACAAGAAATTTAATTATATTTAATATTTAACCGAGCCATGACGAAAAAAATGCGCGTGCGAAAGATTACTTTATTATAATTCAATTTAAAAAAAGATTGAATAAAAGCAAAAATTTACCCTTTGTTCTTGTGAATTCTTCAATTGAAGTAGAATTCTCAGAGGGGAATACGAGTACCTTCAAAAGAATCAAAGTAAATCTCAATCATAACGATCTCAACTGTTTCAACACGAAAGTATTCAACATAAATTGATTAAATAACGATGATATCACTTACCGTCCATCCTTCATCTCCTTCATTTCCATCTCCATAATCAATAAGATCTTCACTATCGGGTCCATCGAATATTCGAGTTTGTGAAGGAGCGACGATCTTTAATATCGATTTTGTAATTATTATTTTCGCCTATCACTTCTGTATTTGCAGTCACATCTGTCACGGGTGTATCAAATAAATAAATAAATAAATGCATTTGAAGTACGATAAATAAAATAAAATAGTTGATCTAGTGACTCTAATTGTTGTTGCCTCACATATAACATTTATATTTATATAAACTAACCTTAGCGTGAATGGCCGTACTCTTGCTGTTCTTTTCCTTCTTGTGTTTAACAACATCGAGAGCACATGGCATCTTGAATGGATTCCATGATTTAAACTAATCATATCGATTGAGATATACCGTAACCGTCGGAGTGGGAACTCCCTCCATTGGAACACGACAATCATAACAGAAGTACATACGATTACGTCTAGAATACACGGGATTAGGGTATCCGAAGATGAATCAAAGATCAAAGATCAAAGATCAATAACGAACTTGCAGGTGGAACACGTTTTCTTTCCCAATTTCGATGGTGATGGAATGGAATCCAATGATGTCAATCCTTCCAATGATCGCCATGTTACTCGAGACATTATCAATCAATAACAATCCTATAACTACAGTAATTCATAGACTACCGTATTCTCATTCATGAATGTATCTAGCGTACTCTGATCGCATTTTAAGTGTACTCACTAACTCATCAACTGATTTCCTGCACGAAAAGAATACATTTATCGTCGTTTAAAAGAAGAACACACAAGAAATAAGTAAAGATGAATCACAATTAAAGGGAGTGCTTGTAAGCAAAGGCTTAATGAAAGTTATACGGTAAGGATGTAGAGTGTATTGATTGATTGATTGATACATATACAAATGAATCAAATTCAAGTAAAATACAAGACACAGACATCTTTCAATAAGTATATACACATAATAAACATAGATACATTGAATGATTGTCAAAGATTGAGAAATTAAACGGGCGAAAGTATCGATAAAGCTGAAGTCTGTCTAGGATTCAATTTGATATCAATCGATATTAGGGAGTGAGAGAATACTCAAAATGGTCTGACCAATGATAAATATACATATCGATCGTATTCACAACACAAAAAGGTAATCTAGAAAGACAATTGAGATAGAGAAATCAATAATGGTGAGGCTACGGTAGAATTGGTCGTTCGATAGATCGATACTAAATGGCTTCAGCATGTAGATACGGGGTAAGATAGGCAGGGGGTAACAACGGGATTTCGATTCTATTAAATTCATTGATTTCCCAATGGGAATTAGTCTTGACTAGTTCATGTATCATTGTAATGGATGAATATGTTCAATTGAATAAAAGACGATGAAGACAATTTGAAATAGATATATTGTGGAGTGATTATCGATTAGACTAGGGAATGGTAAAGAAAAAGAAAGAACAAGAGTTACAGTATTCACTCACACTCCTATCTACACATAACAAGTAATACTGTAACAAATGAATCGATAAAAGTAGACGATTGGAAATGAACATGTAATGGAGAAATGATGAGACTCTTTCATATTTGATAATGAACAATGATAATGATGATTGAGAGAATGAGAATAATTGATGTAACATCAGAAAGAATAAAAAGGGGAAGAGGATACGGTAGACATGGGTAGAGATAACAACAATATATGGATGCCTAATGACATATTGATTGATACATGGTAGATCAATAGTTCATCCCACTTCATAAGTGGATGAATCTCTATTACAATTCAATATAGAGATATGTTCTCATTGATTAGATATATATACATAATAAAGAACTCATTGAATACTCTCATCTCTTTCATTGTTTACTACTTTTCTTCGTTAGAAATGATGGTAACCATCGTACACTACGACGTACTGTAGGAGTAGACTCAGCGGTTACGGTAGTCGTCCCTCTTTCTGTACTCTGATTGGTTGATGATGATGATGGGCGGGGCGATACATGATTGACTCCGCCTAATTCTGGATCTACCGTATTCATTGATAAGGTTGGTTCACGTGTGATTGTACTTGAATCTGTACGACGATAACGAGAGAGTGGTCTGCAATCAAATCAATACCAATAGGCCACGCCCCTTTACACAGTAACTACAGTAAGACAAAGGAATGGAACTAACTCAGGTCTGTATACATCATCATCATCGATATCAGCATCATCAGCAGCCACCATCTGTTTCATATTATCGAGTAGAGTAAGGAATCCAAATGGATCAACATGAGTTGTATGAGAAGATGATGATGAAGAAGGAAGAGTTGTTGATGGAGGAGGAGGATGAGAAGAGGATGAGGATGGTCCTTGTTGAGAATGAGAAGGAAGACTACCAACTTGAGTGTAACAGTGACCTAAATCATTTACATTATATTCGTTTAAATGAATGCATATTAAGAGTTTCACCCAATATTCATATCATCTCCCAGTTCAAAACAACTACTTTAAAGGGTAGAATTCTCGATAGAATGATGCCCGCCTTTGAAAAGAAAGAAACGTTCGGTTTAGTTTATCTTTGTTCAAAAAGATTGCACTCCCCCAATAGGTTGCTGATCTAATACTACTCAAACAATATCATTAGTTCATTATGAGAATGGGATAAAAAGATGAAAAAACCAACCATTATTAGCATTTCCTCCTCCATTAACTACACCGACAACATCAACATTAGCCATAGAATGAACTATTTCATCATCATCTTCAGATAAAGTTCCACCATCAGGACGAGAATCCATTGTTGATGATGATGGAATACCTCCTGATACTCCTCCACGACACATCTAAAGACAACTCATTCAGATAGATCAAAGATCAAAGATTCATTATTAAAATTCAACTTTGCTAAAATATGATTTGGATAGTCTAAGTGATAAAAGCCTAAAGAAAGATCAGAGATCAAAGATCAATCTCATCACCAACCTTATTCTGTCTAGAACTACTGACTGATCTACGATGAGGCCACCATGTAGTCGTCACTGTCGTTCCTGAAAATCGATTACAATCAATCGATAATAGCCGTCATACGGTATTGAATCAATCAATAGATAAAAATATTGTTTACCAGTTGAAGTAGAGGGTCCTTGACACTGGGTGCATTGGGTTTCGTCACAGACTGCAAATATAATTACCAATACTCATAGTTGAACATATTTTTAAATGTTAAAATTTTAAATATTAACATTATATTAAAATATCTTACAAATGAACGGAAAAAACATCGAATAAGATAGTACTAATAAGCTCACTTTCATGAACGACAACACTACCGGAGAGTGACTTCGTATCGTGAACTGATCCAGCCAATGCCTACAAAGATCAAACATCATTCCCTCCCAAATGCACAGTTATCCTCACCTTCGTACTGGCGACATCATCACAACATGACATGAGTTCAGGTGCTTGTGATCCAAGTGTGTGCACTGACTATAAAAGAGAAGAAGTATAAGATCAGAGATCAAAGATCAATCTGTATCACCTTATCATCATAATGATACTGACTACCAGCCAATCCTCTCGTACTCGCTTCTTCGTAGTTTAGTGACGTCACACCACCTACAATGATGATACAATATCATAATGAATAATCGGGTACATTGATTACAGTATAAATCAATCAATAAATGATCAAAGTACCGTACCGCTCTCACAACTGGGTCTTCTCATTCGCTTCGATGTCGTTGTATTGCTACAGCTTTCACTGTCGGCGAAGCTGAAATTATATTTAAAATTAATATAGCCTTTAAAGGGAGTGTGAAGAGAAAGGCATGTAGGGGTCAGGATATAGCTAAAGACCATCCGGAATCGAAAACAAGCATAAATAAATTTAGAAATTTTTTTAAAACTAGATGTCTATAGATTTCAATTTGGTGGTGTGATCGTTGGGCAGAGCACCGCACTCGGCGCACCACGTGGTGTGCCTACCGCAACTCTTACATGACCGCTAAAGTTTTCTCTTTTTCTCAGTTTTTTATCGATTTTCTTACATTTTATTCTTATATTCACTTTCTAGAATGCATTATTATGATTTTTATATTCTTGTATAAGGAACGAACATGCGGATAACTGTGAAATAAGATATCATAGCCATTGCATGTACCGTAAGTTACATGCAATGGCTATCATATCCGTAACCCATCCTTTCAACTGTTTCAAACGATATCAGCAAATTATTCATAGAATTATTATTTAGATCAATAAATACACAGCAATGAATAATATGGTACAAAATACGACGAAATAAACGAAAGAAAAAATGGGGAGTACGGTAGGCTTTCACAAGTTCATTCTTGACATATTATCGGCGATCGCGTCATCTGGACCATCGTCCTCCTTCCAACGACTACGACGGTTTACATCTGAGAGTGATTTCATTAAAAAAAGTATTGAGCAACAACGAGAAAAGGATTAACAACAATAATAGAGCGTAGAGCGTAACGCGTTTGATAGTAAAGACATTTATGAATATAGTAAGATAGTAGTGAAAGTTCTATAGAACTATATATAGTCTAAAAGAATTGAAGTTGTATTAAAATAAGAGAGGTGACGCAGATGCTCAAATGCATGCATGATCATAGCACTTTTCATTTGCGGACACGACCTCATCAGCTTGGCGAAATTTGTGTTCCATGGATGCTACTACTATTTTGAACAGCTATTTTGAATGGCGTTTCAGACCATGTCCGCAATTCATAGTTAGTGGATGACAATGAACAATTATCGGTAATGTAGTTAAAGGAAAGGAATATAGGATAGAGTTATGCATCGCTACATTTGCCTTACGTGCCTTCGCCGCAACCTCCGCCGTAACGACGGAGATGCGGCAGAGGCGGTTACGGTGTACGCACGTAAGACAAATGTAACGATGCATTAAAGAAAGCAAACTGTGTAAACGCAACGAACGATATCAGCGAGAGTCCATTGATAAGACGATAGTGAATAAATAAAGCAATATTCGGACTGTACACTGTGGTACATTCGCACATTATTGTTTGGAAAAAAGTAATGATGATATCGGAGAGAATGAACGCGAACACGATGAGAATATTTAGAAGTGAAGTGAGAGGAACTAAAATGGAACAAGGAAATGAGGCTGATGATGACGAGATAGAAGAAGATGAGTACGAAAAATACAAGGAACAAGTAGAGTCAACGTTTTATATGAACATTTCAGCATTATAGAAGCATTTATTTTACCCAAACTTTGAAAAGTTGAGAAAAATAAGCTAATTGTTGCTTTAAATCAAGATTACGTAGCAAAAGAGAGCAAAAAACATCGGTAAGTGCAGACGAGAATGAGATGAGTTAGAGGAAGAATTGTATCAACAACTGGTAGTGAAAACAACACTAATAATCAATTAAAATTATAAAATTAAACTGAAAATCCTGCGGAAACAGAAGGTTAATCGCTTGGGCGAGGCCACCCAAGAGTAGTGTTTTTATTTAACCGTTAGCAATTTTGGGCGGCACGCCCGGAACGATTTAATCTGATTAATATTTTTTTAAATTATATGTTATTTTTTAAAAATTCCTTTTTTCGCTTAATTGATGTAACACAGCGATATAAATTTTTTGACACACAGTTATCTTTATCTGCACACTTCCTTTAACATTAATATACTGTATATGAGAATTGTCTACAGACCTCTTTCCTCTAGCAGTACAGACACTGAATCCAGAATGAAGAGATGTGGCAGGTGCCAGACTAACTCCATCACCTCCTCCTCCTATTGTACGTGCCTTATCCACTTCTGATACACCCAAACCTGATGGATGATGAACGACGGAGTCTACACCATCTGTAATTATTGAAATATTTAATACAAGGCCTAATTTGATCAAATAACATCTAATTGGGGGTGTTTCGATCCTCTGTTCTAGACAAAAAAGACCGGAACCGGAATGCATACAGTACCCCGAGAGTACCTACAGTAGCAAGATAGATTGTAATACACAGTACCTGTACTATTTCCTCTTACAACTCCTCCTCCATTAATTCCAGATGGACCGGGTTGATTGGGTGAGGTCGCCGTTGAATCAGATACTCCTGTCCATAGGACGTCATCTGGTAGATCATCGTTCAGACCTACAATCAATCAATAAATCAATCAATAATTATGGAATTTTGCTCGCGTACTTCATAAAAATTGAATTGCATATTGACTATACAACCAAATCCATCTCTTCTACCTAACTCAATCCCATATCATGATCTACCTTGTCGACTAAAGTAACTCTTATAATTGAAAATAACTTACTCCATCCACATCCTCCATTTCTACAGAGTGAAAGAGGAACGACTCCATAGACATATGCAAGTAGAATAGGAACACCAACACCTGTCAATATATTGATTATCACAATGATATAGATATTGAATAATGATAATAATTGAATGGGTAAATGTCTACGACGATACACTTATACGTCCGATTGAAATATGATTACGATTATGAGTAACGGGGTAGACACATTTAAGACGAATGACATTCACCGAATGTAATAACAAATAAAAAGAGACGAATAAGAATAGCTTCTAATCAAAGATACATTAAAGGTCAATAAGTATTGTATAGGGTGAAATCACTGACCAACAGCCATAACAGCCAATACGGGTGACACTACAAGTGATCCAGCTACACATGCTGCAGTGACTAGACGTCGACGAACTTTTGAGTGATGCATGAAACGATGATGAACTTTCCTGCAAACAATGCCTCGTTAAGCACGTGTCCAAGATTGAGAAAAGACAGACTACCGTACCTGCCGACAAGCACGGGTACACCAAAGATGATGCCGGGAATGGAAAGACCGGCGATAAGAGCGATACCCAGAGGAGCACCTGCATATATTATCCATCAATTAATCAATAGTTAAAACCGATACAGTATAGAGACAGAGAGAATCGTTATAAGAGACACAAATACCTATGAGTGTTCCGACTTGCCATAGTAGCTTCTTCTTCTTTGTCCAAGGTTTCTTACCCCAGAATGTACACCCAGTTGGACTATAATGCAAACATTCAATGGGCGACTTTTCCCAATTCCCTACACAATACACCATAATGCCATCTACCGTACCTCAGATAGTGTAGATCGGAGATCTCTTTGAGACATAACCAACAGAATTCAGTTGAACACATTGTACACACCTAGAAATAGATTATGGTCAACATATTGTATAAACTGAAAATCAATAAATCAATAATAAGCTCTGCCCCCTTCTGATAACTTACCATATGATTACATGATCCATCATCCATCTTAACAATGAGAGCACGACATCGAGGACACGCTTTGATATCGTTTGCTGAAATCAATCAATATAATAGAAGATACGGTAATAATAAATATGGTATTCATAATCAATAAATACAAATATTATACGTTTGAGTATCATGGCTTCAGACGAGAGTCTACTGCTACCTCTTCGAATTCCCATTGATGATCTACAATCAATCAATCAATAATGACAATCCCATCAATCTATAATATACCGTAATATTCCTCTTCGTCCTTCATTGGATGATACAGAAGGCATCATTCCAAGTGCTCCTCTTGTTCTTCGAGCCTCATCACAGGTCTCACTATCATGCCATACATCCTGAAAGAATACACACACATATAGTTATGCCAAAGCAAATATGAGACTAGACTTATTCTTATTCTTTACCTGAGATGATAGGGAAAGAAAATATCTTTACTAAACAACAATCAACTTGGTATATGTCAAAAGAAATAAGCAGGCAAATGGTTGATGTCTTCGAGCAATATTCATGTATACAATTGAATACCAATTTTCTTTTCGTAATTAGAGTATATCCCATGTGAATGGTTTGTATTCTAACCTTGCAATGGTAACAGAAGAGTGTTCCACAAGATTCTCGACCACATTTCAATTGAGGACATGCTGCACATGAGGAGGCAATCACAGCGAATCTGCAAAAGTTAATCACGTCCACGGGGATTGAACCAGTGACCTTCGGATAACTAGATGATATCTCTACCATTCATAGGTGGGCGCGTGAAAACGAATATTTTTTGCGCACAGCCTTGCCTTCCCATTGGGGACTTGCGCATAGCCTTGCCTCGCAAAAATCGGACAATTTCCAGTCGAATTCGTCAAAAAATAGCCATGCGCACAGCCTTGCTTCACCCTTCCCTGGTTTGCGCACAGCCTTTCCCCCAGCGTGCCCACCTATGCTACCATTGAGCCATCAATGAATAAGAATAAGAATAAAGTAGTATCATACCCGCAATCAGGTGCAGGACACCATCTAGTATCAGGATCTGATACGAGATATCGTCGAAGTGAAAATTCTTCGTATTTCGATAACATCTCTGGTCCTTTCTCTGGTCCAAGTGATCTGAATAATCAATAGATCAATCATTATTGATTAACTCCTGACTGATCTCTCTACAAGCATAAAATCGTCTATTATTCGTTCTAAATACTATGAATCATCGATACTTAATCGATACGTAATGAAGTTATCGTAATCTCATTCAAATATCAAAATTGGCGCGAACCTGAGCAGCATACGAACGTCTGTTGGATGAATCAATGCAGTACATTCTGGACAGGATATCTCGACACGACTTGCTAGTACTTCCAATTGGAGATACTGTAATCGAAGATGATGATTATCGATTGATTTTATTCGAGTATTCATATCACGATAATGTCTATCAAAACAATTCAATAGTATCGCCTACATTATCTCTACAACAAAAAAATGCAGATTTGGGAAGAATCTCTTTTCACATAAGTTAGAAAGGTAAAGAAACCTTCCAAAATAATTAAAGATTAAAAATAAATAAATTTACCGTAATAAGACAACTTCTACAACATCGATGTGAGCATCCAATGAGACGAGGAAATTGTGATTCACTTCTTTGAAAGAAACATAATGGACATTCACGCGTCTATAATTACACTTTTTAAATATTATTATTATTATTATTATTATTATTATTATTATTATTATTATTATTAACATTATATTACTTCCGGAATAGCCCCTTGTCGACTAGACGTCTAGTTTATATGTTCAATTAACAAGATCAAAGGAATAAAATATGAAGGGACAATATCCGTGATCGACCCGTCACATTCCTCTTTCACTATCTTCTAATTAACATCAAAATATGCTTCGACTTGATCAGAATCTCTAACTCGCATCATACCATCTCAACAACCATTCTTTCTACAAATAAGTCAACTCTACACCATAGGCCGTTTTCACAACTACAAAAAATCCCAAAATGCGGTCAAGCTTCGTAGTTTGCAACGTATGTGGTGTTAATTTCTTGTAAATGGAATTGGAAATTGTAAAAAGGGTGTTAATTTTGTCCTCTTGGAAATATCATTGTAAAAAGCAAATAATTCGGTTCCCTGATTAGGTAGAGACTTGAAACTTGGTTTTAGGGTTAGAAACCACGAAAAAAGCTTATACACGAAGTTTCAAGTCTCTAGCTCTACAAAGAACGGAGATATTTGCTTTTTACACGATTTTTCCGGAAATACACGAACATGATTGTAAAAAAGGAAATCTCTCTGTTTGTAGTAGAGCTAGAGACTTGAAAATTCGTTTATAATCTTTTTTCGTGGTTTCTAACCCAAAAACCAAGTTTCAAGTCTCTAAATAGTCAGGGAACCGAGATATTTGCTTTTTACAATGCTATTTACAAGATGACAAAATTAACACCCTTTTTACAATTTCCAATTCCATTTACAAGAAATTAACACCACAGTACGTTTGCTCTACATCCATTTCGAAATTGCCTCGTTATTTCATGTAGATAGACACAAATGATTCATATCATACCCGTATCCATCTTTTATTCTTCCCTACTATCAATCATACGATATCATCAACCATAATACCCATAAGTCAATAAATATCATCCATTCTATCTATAAGATAACCTACTTTCTCTTCACTATTCATAATTCCTTCTCCGTTTTCTTCCTCAATTCCTCCTATTTCTTCTTCGTTTGATATGAGAAGACGTCCACGTTCTTCTTCTGATGAATCCGACGATGACGTACCGTATCTATAATCAATCAATAGAATCAATCAATAATCAGGAAGACTCAACAAGTATGGAGAATCAATCAATAGAATGATAATGACAACGTTGGACAGGGTACACCTCATTAGATGGAATGATAATAATAGAGATAGAGAGACGGAAATAGATGATAGATAGATAGATAGGGAGAATTAGAGAAAGAGAGTGATAGACTCATCACATGTACGTCACAACTTATCGCACTATAACCCTCCATTCATCAAATACAACTATGATCATCCCCTCCGTCAGTTGGTGGTCTACTGTGAAACCTCACGAATGATAAAATGAATGATTGATATAGGCACATTTCAGACGGGGTATATCGAAAGGGGGATTTATTCAGTGATAACGCAATCTGTTATGGATAGATTAAGAAGTGAGATTAGGTAGACGAGGGGATAGAGATGGAAGGGAGGAGAGGAGGAGGGGAGGGGAGGAGAGCGAAGGGGAAGAAGGGTGAAATGGACAAATTCACTCGTGTCTAACTCATTTAGCGTATATACAATTCGGAGAAGTGTTATAGTAGTGGATATAATCATAGATTGAAAGATGAAGGAAAGAAAGAAATATGAGGGGAGATATTCCAATTGATAATTATGATCAACTTGTCATATGACCACACAATTCAGTCACACTAAATGAAGTCACAAACGATGATTAGACCTATTCCATTCTTGAATAAACAAGTTACAAATATACAATCATTTGTCATACTTTTCCATTTCTTTATCTCTTTCTTTTTGCCTTTACATACAAGTATTCTGAGTCATTTCGCAACATCTCAATCATTCTTGAATCCTCTTCCTCTTCTCTCTTCTTCCTTCTCTTCTCGCTCTATTCCAATTTTTTCCTCCTCTTCAATATAGACAATACATAACATCTCATTTCCTTATTCCTTCCATTTTCTCCATCCTCTTTTCTGATCAACAAAACACATACAATTACTACTTCCAATATGTATATCAAAGTGCATAATTATGAGAAGTAGAAGAACATATATTCAAATCAATTCAGTAACTGAACACATTTTATCGTACCTCACAGCCCATCTATATGGAGCGATACGGTATTCGTTCAATCAATTAATCATATGGACTACCGTATCCTATCTATGAGATAGACTACCGTATATAATAGCATCAAATCAATCCATATGATCATTCATATCCATATGTCTTCTATCTATGACACCTTTCATGAGAAACGAAGCCCCGTCTTGGAAATGCATGACATTTATGAGGAACGAATAGAATGAATTGAGATGGAGAAGGATAAGGAATGCACAGAAAGATACCGAGATTGAATGACTTAAAAGGAATATAATTAAGAAAACACAGAAAGCTCAAGTTAAAAAGATAAATGATGTGGTTGATAAGGATGAATAGAATTGATAGAAGTTCATTGAGATAATACAAGAATAGAATAGTGATTGATAGAATGGATAAGAGTGAATGAATTGAATTGAATAACGATGAATGAGATGAATCTATTGTTGTTCTAGCTTAAACTTCCCTCTCTTCTATCTCTTCTCCTCTTCTCATTCTCAATCTCTTACCTTTATTCTCTGTCGTGCGTTCGATGCTCGTTGAACGGATCAAGAGAGAGAATACGGAGGGTGTGAGAGAGAAGGAGAGAGAGAGAGAGAGAGAGAGAGAGAGAGAGAGAGAGAGAGGGGGGGGGGAGAGGAACAGAGAGAGAGAGAGAGAGAGAGAGAGAGAGAGAGAGGGGGAGAGGAACAGAGAGAGAGAGAGAGGGGGGGGGGGAGGGGGAGAGAGGGAGAAAGGGAGAGAGAGAGGAGAGAGTGAGAAGGAGAGATATGAGCAGATACAAGGGTGGTAAATAGTAAACATCCATTGAATCTCTTTAGATGTAGCACTACTCATCCAATGAAATACGGAAGAAGAAGAAGGAGAAGGAAAGAGATAAAAGAGATCAACAGAAAGATAGAGATAGCAACAGATTACTAACAACGATCTCCGAGTAATCATCATAAATAAAGATTTCATTTGCAAAAGTTGACATAAGAAAGAGGAATAATGCCATTTCATAGTAATCAATCATTTGTGTCCAATAACTATACAAAACCACTGAACAGTTCATATTGCACATTATAACTACGTGAAATGAGTGAAAAAAAATATTGTAGAGATAGAAAGATACAAAATGATTTGAATTCAATTTCCAATCTCTTCGTCATCATACATATTGTAGCTATAAACGTATACGGAGAAAGAGGAGAGGAGAGAGAGATTGAATGGAGTACTTATGATTCAGACACATATGCGTACAAGGTGTCAGAGGAGAGAGAGAAGAGAGATAGTGGGTGGGGAAAGATGACAACCATCACAAATACCATATGCATTAATGGAGAGAAAAAGCCAAAAAGTGATAAGTAGATTATATCCATCTACTCCCACTCATATACATTATCAACACAATGATATCATCCATCTTATCTCTTTCAATTATCGATCAATCAATAAATGAGGCAATGAAACCTTAATATTATCGATTGATTCTCCAAATCATCTTCATGATCATATGGGGGAATGCACGAAGAGTATCTCATGATGAAGGTACATTAACGAGAATAGAATATAAGGGAGATTTAATTGAAATGTCAGCTGATTCCAATGGAAAAAAGATGAAAATGAAAATGGGAAAAGAGATGAGAGAGAGAGGATATATGATAGTGTGAAGAGAGAGAAGCCTCAATCTTCTCATTCCATTCCATTGGTTACTAAGGATGACTAAGTCACAGTACATAAGATAATGATGAAAAAAGAGTAGTCAAGAAGGAGAAGAAGAAGAGGAGTCGAATTAGCGATTGCAGATGAACAAATCTGTCAACAATTACTGGCTTAGTTACTTAATGATTACGGTAGATAGTAATTGAAAGATCAAAGATCACATCAGTCTTCGATGAACTTTGAGGATAATGACAGACAAAAGGATAGAACAGTATAAGCCGTTTCTTCCCTTCATCGGTCCGTGTACAAACCATTCCCTTCTCTTTTCTCTTCTTATCCTACGTCAAAATGCTTTTAGAGCAATGAAAAGAGACATAAAAGGAGAAAGAAACAAGGAACAGAGAAATAGAATATACATAGATAGATGAAGAATGAATATGAATATAGAAATATAGAATGAAAAGATGAAGGGAATGATAGAGGAGAGGTGAGGAGTGGAGAGATAGAGATAGAGAGAGAGGGTGAAAGGAAGTGAAAGATGAAGAGTGAAATTGATTAACACCAACTGATTGTCATTCACCAACTGAAAAAAACGAACTTGATAACTTTCACAACGATTATATCAGAAATCTTATGATCGATTGAATGATTTGCCTATATTAATCAATAAACTGTCATGAGTCCCATGTGAATATCGATATAAACAAAGCACATGGGACAATAAACTCGTAGATTCATAAACCTCCCCCCTCCTCCTCTCTATCTCTCCCTACGTCAAGAGAGAAAAGAGAACCACTGATAAAGAATGTGACAAAAAGAGCTCATCTCCACACACTCACAATGCGTCAATCACTCTCGATCCACTGTGCGCACTTCTGGTGTACACTTCTACCATTCACTATTTCCATCTACGTGAAAGCAAATATGACTGCATGGAAACATTCTCTCCCTCTATCCATCTACTTCTTCTCCACGTATTATTCTTGTCTATGGTAGGAGACTACACTAATCATTCTCTCTCTCTATCTCTCTCTCTCTCTCCCTCTCTATCTCCCCCCCCCCCCTCTCTCTCTCTCCCCCTCCCCACTCTCTTCTCGTGTAAACTTCAGACACGAAAGGGGGAAGGGGAGAAGACGTCAGAAAGACCAACTGAATTTACTTCCTACAACAACCACAAGAACATACCAAAATGAGTGTGGTATGTGGTGTCCAAGCCCGATCAGTTATACATAACTTCGCGGGCTTGGATACCTCGACGACTCTAATGAGTCTTCTTGTTCGGACTGCTGTTATTCAGAATCCTCTTTCTTTTGAGAGAGATTACGACGTCAGCGTGAAAGCAACAGATGGGACATACGGTCAACAAGACTGAGAGAGAGGGGGGAAGGGAGAGAGAGAGAGAGAGAGAGAGAGAGAGAGAGAGAGAGAGAGAGAGAGAGAGAGAGAGAGAGAGAGAGTCAGTGCCAGTCTGTCTCTACTCTGTCTACAACTTTACGGCAGTCATTTCATCTACCATTCGGACTGACAATGTCATCTATCATCTGACAGGAAGAAGTAGATGAACACATTGAGGAATATGAGAGTAGTGAGAAGAGGGAGAGGAAAGAGGATTGGACGGTAGAAGATCATCTCTGACGACAATACTCCCTCTCCCTCTCCCTCTCCCTCTCCTTCTCCTTCTCCCTCCCCTCCCTCATCTAATCTACTCAACCTCTCCATCTTATACAAGGACATGTTTTCATCTGGGACTAACAGGATAACACATAGAGGATAAGATCCTGAATAAGGATGAGTTCATCGAAGAAGAAACGAAAACATTCAAGGAATATGTAGAAAAGAGAAGAAGGAGACATGATTAAATGATTAGACATGACAGAATGATAGAAGATAACAATATGATATATCTCTCATCTTATCATTTATACTTTGATGATGTCATTGACTAGACGATAATAACAAACAATATGGATGATAACATAGATGAGAGATCTTTCTAGATGATTTTAGATCACTAATCAATCAATCAATCAATAAATGATAAACATGTAGATGAAATATAAATATGTAAAGAGATATCCATTATGTAGTCATTATCTTCATCTAATAGTGAGTGAAAAAAGGAATAACAAAAAGGAAAAGAGAATAAGAAAAAGAAACGCATGAAAGAAAACAAATGTGGAGTCAAATGCGCTTTTAATATTGGAATAAATTATTGTTCAAGAAAAGAAGCAGAAGAGGAAGGAGAAGGAAAACTCCTCCCTCTGTGTTTCAGACATTCTGAGAAAGGGAGAGGGAGAGAGGGAGACGTTACTCAATTGCAGCCGTCATCTAATTCCGTGTGTGCGTGTGTGAAAAGAGATGAAACGCTATTAGAGCATCAAGAGTAATCATGAATATGGAGAGGGAGAGAGGAAGGGAAGAGAAGGAGAGGGAGAGGGGAAGGGTAGAGAAGGAGAGGGAGAAAGAGATAAAATCATAATCGAAGATGAGATAAGAAAAAGTAGAAGACTAGACATGAACATGATTACTAATTCATTATTCGATAAGAGATATCATCTCATGATCAAATATTGATCATATTAATGATGAGGAAGTATGACTGATGATCTACTGAGAGAGGTTACGATCAACAATATCAATAATCAATCACATATCAGATTGTATGGAAAAGAAAAAAACTCTATCATCGTCTCCCTTCATCAATTGCACTATATCGATCACTTCTCCCGTCGACTTATCACGATAAAGGGGGGGGGAATAGATCAATTTCATTTCTCTTCTCACCTCTTTATCCATTTCATCACTCCCAATCTCTATACAGACACATTCAATTATATCATAAAATGAGATAAATCAACAACATTCCCCTAATACTACTTCGTGCAGAGTATAATCATCATTACAATCAATAACAATTCAATCACTCTTACTATCAATACTCGTGATTAATTTGCAGCCATTTCGAAGTGAGACAATGATAGATAGATAGATAGAGAGAGAGAGAGAGAGAGAGAGAGAGAGAGATGGGGGGGGGGGGAGAGAGAGAGAGTAGACATTTGTGTATCATAGTATCAATATTCATTCCATACAATAACAACATTGACTACCATCTAAATCCATAACGTATTAACAGAGGATTTAAATAAAGAATAACGATAGAACGAAATAATGAAAGGGATTATGGAAAATAGAGAGAGAGAGAGGAAAAGAGAGGGGGAGGATGTAATGAGTTCATAGTGAGAATAGTGTGAATATCGTACTTCACACACGGATAATGAATGAGAATGAAGGGATAGAGGAGATGAAGAAGAAGAAGAGACTATGGGAGAATGAATATCATGATAAATTAGTCAATAGAACGAGAACTCACTGTTATACCAAACCATCTGCATCGTTCATATGGAAAGGCAAAGAAAGGTATTATTTCATTCCATTCCTTATTTTCTCCATTTGTTTATTTATTTGTTTCACATCATTTGTTCGCTAAATGTGAATAAATATATATATATATATATCACTGCTAGGCCAGTGATATTTCGATAAATAAAAAAAAAAAAAAAAAAGGATTGGAGATAGAGAGAGAGAAGAAGAAGTTTTTTCGAGAATCACATAAAATATATGGTATACCATATGAAGAGGTCAAATATATAGGACTTCATAGAAGAAGATATAGAGGATATTGGGAAAAGGATATAAGGGGCATACATTACATAACATTAGAAAAACTTTATTCAGAACTTTATAAAATAATAGGGGCATAGCTATCAACTATATCAATACTGTGCACCTACAATAAGACAAGGTATACGGTAATAACGAGCCCATCGCTAATCAATAGAAGATAAAACAAAAGCGGAAATGATCAGAAAAGTTGTCAATCTTAATTAAACTCCCTCAATGATATAAGAAGAGTTTATCAAGAGGAGAAATCAATGATTATCATCTTCATTTACCTCTCACTCTCTATACCATTTCATCCATTTCAATCTCAGATGAAAACTTCTAATTGATGGTGAAATTGGACAATTCCAAGTAGATGAAGATAGAATAGTAGAAAGGAGTGTATGGATAGAATGATATAAACATTCATATGACAGATAGAGGAGGGGATTTGTAGATAAATACTACCAATAATACCATGTTCATTAAATATCATGAGTGTTATGTGAAGAAAGAAGAGATAAACAAGGGAATGAAGAGATAATGAAAAAGGGAATATTACTCCTACCCAAGCAGTCACTTTATCGTTTCATTACTTGCATAGACAGAAGATAGCAACTTCTCGTATCAATCAAATTGTAAATAATGTTCAGTATTGGAACATTGATTGTGAGAAGAAGAGTGAACAAAAGTGATTGAAAGGGGGATTGGATATTATAGAATTACAAAAGTTTTGCACACACCGAGCCAAATGCCGAATATAGTAAACTTCTCCACCGTTGAGAAAAACACACTCCAAATTTTCGAAAGGTTTTTGCGAACGTTTTTTCAATGCATATAATTTTATTTTTATTGAAAGTCCTGTGAAATGATGAGGAGACGCCATAAAATTCGATAAAACTAGAGAAAATGGTATGTCGCGCGAAGAAGTGGGCGGAGTCTGAGTATTGCGCGGCAAAAGAGCGGAATTTGTATTGTTCGGACAGTTTTAATTCTATAATAAACGATTAAAGAGATAAAGTATAAAAATAATGAATGAATAAATTAAATAAATAAATAAATAAATAAATAAATAGTATAGAGGAAGAAGAAATACAACTTTAGCTTCCTCTAGAAAAGGACAACTGAGTAATGACGATCATGTGAGAGAAGAAGAATAGAGTATAAAGTTAAGATAAAATGACCAACTGTTCGAGAATAGAAAGGGAGAGGGAGAGAACTAGATGAGAGAGAGGCAGAGGGAGAACTATCTCAGATGTTATATAGTACACTTGTGGGTTGAAAGATGACATATGAATATTTTAGATGCGGTAAAAGAGCCATCCTACAGGGAAAAGTAGAAAAAGAGGATGATAGACTGGAAATGGAAAGAGAGATAGAGGATGGGATAGACAGAGGAGAGAGGAGGAAAGGGGGGGGGGATATAGAGTGTCTTCTTCTTCTTCTTCTAAATGAGAATGACGTATCCTCTTCTTCTCTCTCTCCATATAGACTATCCATTCTCTATATGGGAATGGAAATGGAAGAAGAAGGGTTCATCTCTCATTTGTTATCCTCTCTCTTATAGAGAAAGAATGAATGAAACAGAAGATGATGAGGAGATGATGATGAAGAAGGAATAGATAGAAGAGAAGAAGAAGAAGGATATGGAAGAGGTCATCATGAAGAAGAAGAGGGAATGAAGACACAAAACATACTAACAGTACGATCCCTTATCCCTGTCTACATTATAATCAAAGATATATCTTTGTTAATTAAATTATAAATGAACTTTTAAAGTATTAGTAAAAAATAATTGTAATACGTAAGTCGACACAGATCTACTATTTCGGTCATTAGATTCTTGTCAGTGAACCTTTACCCATTCTATATGACTAGTAAGTAAAAGAGATAGTCATAATAACGAGGGATAGTTATTCAGAATGTAATAACATTATAACGAAGATCATAGGTGGGCGCGAGAAAACGAATTCTTTTTGCACACAGCCATGCCTTCCCTTGCAGGGCCTTGCGCATAGCTTTGCCTCGCAAAAATTGGAAAATTTCCAGTCAAATCTGCAAAAACATTGCCATGCGCATAGCCTTGCCTTACAATTCCCCGGTTTGCGCTAAGCCTTTCCCCCAGCGTGCCCATCTATGACGAAGATAGAATCAATGATAATCAATCTATATTCAATAGTAATTCTTCAAATTACTTAGACTGACACATACACTAGGACGATGTTTCCCAATCATCTACAGTACCACTCTCACCACTATCATCATCATCTACATAAACCCATAGACCGTTCGATACAAAAGCATCGATGGGCAAATACTCCGAGTCATGGATGAAAGGAGGAACGGATTGGGGTTACAGGGTATACTAGTAGATGGGGAGAGGGAGAGGGAGAGGGAGAGAGAGGGAGAGAGAGGGAGAGGGAGGGGGATAGGGAGAGGGAGAGGGAGAGGGAGAGGGAGAGGGAGAGGGAGGGGGATAGGGAGAGGGAGAGAGAGGGAGAGGGAGGGGGATAGGGAGAGGGAGAGAGAGGGAGAGGGAGGGGGATAGGGAGAGGGAGAGAGAGGGAGAGGGAGGGAGAGGGAGAGGGAGGGGGATAGGGAGAGGGAGGGGGATAGGGAGAGGGAGGGGAAATGGTAAAAAGAAGTGTGATCGAGGCCATGAATGAGTAATGGTACCATATCCTATACAAGGAAGGTATAAGAAAGAAAGAAAGAATAAGTCATATTAATCAATCATCTATAGCTATAACATGAAGTAAAACATCTTCATCTTCTACCACTACACATAAGCCGAAAAGCTACGTTGCACATTTTCAAAATAAAGCCAGGTTTTCAAAAGAAATTCTAAAATACGACCGTACCAATAATAAACAATGTGTGATAAGGTACACATAGCATATTATTGGTACGAAGAGGAGTAAAAGGACGAATTGAGCTTCCAATTAATACTTAGAGTATTGTGTATGATGTGAAACACAGAATCAAGGGGTGAATGAGACGAGAGAAGGATCAAGAGATACACTTGATATAGCGATAGAAAGAGATAAAGATAATTATTAAAATAAAAATAGAAAAACATAAAAAAAACATGAAAATATACTATATAATTAGATATTAGTAAATCAAAAATGTTAACTAGTAGGGGCGAGATTCACTGTTTCATGTCCAAGTACCACTAACGAGAGGGAAATCAAATATTTCCAAATCACATTTGCCCCTCAGACATTTTCACCTGCCTTAGCTTCTCGTTACTAAATTTGCTTTGGGGGATTTTTCCTATAAGTTTTGAGGGTTTGTAAAAAATCTGCAAACGATTTTTGTACGTATCCAAAATCGAACCTGCTGAATGTAGGGGAGAATCATGGATATAATAAATGAGTCTAATGATAAATCATCATCATTTGAGAGAAATAGAGATGAAATTATAAAGAAAGAAAAGGAATGGATGGTTAGATACAATGTAAGAGTAAGATCATCGATAATAAGAAGATATCATCGAGGAGATCAAAGAAATACAGTACCGTCCAAAAGTATACCAAAAAGTACATTTCTCGTCATAACTTTTTTCAAACTCAACCGATCCTGTCCAGCTTTTCAGGGATTATGTTGAGAGTGTTTTTACGCGTTTTGCACAAATGAACACCCCCGGTTGAACTCTCTCTGTAAAATTTATTTCGAATTTATCAAAAGTCACAAAAGTGAGATTTTCGTTTTCTTCGATTTCTTCTGAGTTTTCCCATTCATTTCGCTACCAATGCGTGTTATATCGTTGTAAACTATTACACGGCCTCTTGGGAGCAAGAATTTACCGATATCCGAGTGAGAATTCATTCGTCGTTGACGTCAGATGGGACTGTCCGCAGTCACCCTCTCACAGTATTTCCGGGTGTCTGTTTCGACCATCCACAATGTCATCATAGCTCCAATCTATGCTCAAACAATGAAGAAGATTAATGGACGACCTCGCAAGACGACTATGACCTCTGATCGTCTGATTGCCCGCATCCAGAAGGAGAATCCGACGCTCAATGCAATGGACACCAAGCAAGAAACGCCGGAATTTCAACAAATTTGGATACCTAAAGCTTCTAAACTTGGCTGAAACGATGTTTGAGGGAACGAAATAGGTCTCCAGGATATTGACGTACTCGTCCTTCTTTACATTTCCCTTCAGATGGCCCTGGGGACCAACCGCATCTACAGAGAAACAACCCGACAACATCGACTATCTGAATTGGACCACACAACAGTGGTAGTAGGTCGTATCCTCAGACGAAAACAAGTTTCTGATGATTGGTACGGTGGGAATAGGTCATTTTCGTCATCCGGTTAACACTAGATTGGATGGGAACTACCAGCTGCTCACCTTGAAGCTTGGAGGAGTATCGTTGATTTTGTGGGGTTATTTCTCGGAAGTTGGGGTTGGTCCCCTGGACCATGTGAAGGGGAATTATGAGGAAGGAGGACTACACTGATATCTTAGAGATCTATTTCCTTCCCTCAAACGTCTTTTCACTCAAGTTAGAAGCTTCACATATCTCAATTTGGTAAAATTCCGCAAGTTCTTGCTTGGTGTCCATTGCAGTAAGCCTCGAGTTCTCCATCGCGACGCGTGTAATAATATGATGAGATGTCGTGGTCGTCTTGAGAGGTCTTCCATTAGTCCTTCTCATTGTTTGGGCACGGATTGGAGTTCTAATGACCTTGGGGATAGTCGAAACAGACATCCGGAACAGCTGCGACAGGGGGCTGCGGACGGAGCCATCTGACATTCGCGACGAAAGAATTCTAGTACAGATATCGGTGGAATATTGTTCCCAAGAGGCCGCGACATAGTTTTAAAATGATATAACACACATTGGTAACGAAATGAGTGAAAAACTCTGAAGGAAACGAAGAAAACGAAAATCTCACTTTTGTGACTTTTGATAAATTCGAAATTAATTTTACCGTTAGAGTTCAACCGGGGTGTTTATTTCTGCAAAACATGTAAAAACACTCTCAAAATTATTCCTGAAAAGCTGGACAGGATCGGTTTAGTTTGAAAAAAGTTATGGCGAAAAATGTACTTTTTGGTATACTTTTGGACGGTACTGTATATTGAACTTCGATTAAACATCGATAAATCATGCCCATAACTAAGTACAAAAAGTCTGCCCTCTCATACCGTTCCCCATTAATAACGAGATACCGTACCTCTTAGCCATTTCGGTAGAATCAATCGATTGAGATGACGATCGATAATGATGATCTATCTTTGATCGATTAGTTGTTCTTCTTCCTAATATTGATGAGAGACGACCACCAAAGTTGCCACGACCAAGAGATGATCTATAAGAGAATAAATATTGATTGATCCAGAGATAATATTGATTGGTTGAAACGTAAATCGTCCAGAATGCTAAAGTTGAACAGTGAGAAGAGATTGTTGGGAGGCGAAGAATGAGAGACAGAGAGAAATAAGACTACAATAGTGAGAGGGGAGAGAGACAGGGAAAGGGAGAGGGGGGGGGGAGATAACAAAAACTACTGAGGTAACTTCTAACGATAGATAGATACAACTACAATCATATAGATATTTGAGCTAATAAGAAAGACTAGCATATAAAAGTAAAGAGAGGGATACATATCATGTACATATATTACATTCTACTACTACAATGAATTGCAAGAAAGATAGACATAAAGACCTGCTACAATCATGTTTCATTCACTACAATTAAAGACGAATACAACTGAGAAAATGATTATTGTGCAGAATTCACAGAATTTTTTATGAATATTGCGACTCCCGTCCACAATTCTCAAGTTATTCATTCAGACTATTGATGATCAATTATTTTCTTCGGAAATATCGATTAATATATACATACAATGAATTATATACGATGAATTAATCGTTATTAATAATTCTATCACCGCCACCAGCACATTTATCATTCTATTAATAATAAAGTTTAAAAAAATCGAACTTCTTCACTCCTCCTCTCTCAATACTATCTTCTCTCGTACGCGTTGAATACGCGAGTGAAGCGGATGCGGCACGATGAGGACGCGGACCCGATGAAGATGAGAAGAAGGTTCTGAAATGAGATCATATCAATTGGATTACGATATTGATTAGTGAGGATACTGTAATCTATCTGTAGAAGAAAACAACAAAACGCCCATTGGTGATTAATTACCCTACCTATTCAGAGACAGGTCTACATCACAAATATTACTAATCATCTACAGTAATCAGAATGATAATTACACGATACTATAACATGATCATATATACATGATCAATCCACATCTACAGTACTCCTCTATCATTCTTCCACAATTATCGTAGTCATCATCCATCTATACTTTGTCCCCTACCATAATCAATCAATCAATAAGATACAGTACCTCTCGTCAACCGACCCGTGAGGTACAGTAGATAGAGAAGAGAAGGATGAAGATGTAGATGATTGATGAGGAAGAAGAGGAAGATCAGAGAATGGAGGATTAGATACTGTAGATGATGTTATTGTAGATGAATGACCACGTTGAAGATGAGATTGACGAGTCGATGATTTGTGATGAGGACTGAAAGATGGATATATAATAATACTAATCAACATCTCTACGATAGAACAGATAATCATAATATTTACTTATAAATGACTAATCTCGTAATAATACGATAGCTATCATCACTAATATAGGTCGAATAGCTCCGTTACAGGATTTCAAAATGAGGCCAGGTTTCAATAAAAAACCAAAATACGTAGTTCGTGAGTACTTTTTGACCTATGATGAATAAGTCATATCATGTGAGATAGCATAGAATAGCCAATACTTCTTATATAATCCCTTCCATTGTATGAGGTGAAAGGTAAAAGAAGAAGGGGGGGGGGTCCCACAATAAATCCTATCGTCCTTTTATTCATGAATAACATCAATGATATAGGCTATCTTTTACTTCATTCATAACACCAACACGTACATGATCTTTCTATCCTTTCTCATCTCTCATATACCTCATCGTCCTTAATCTATACTTATCTCTCTGACTCAATCACACTCAATTCTATCAATCAACTCCCCTTATCCACGTAAACTCTACAGAATGAAAATTTCAAACGGAATTTTGCCAACAATGTAATATAATAGTTCAAACAATATACAATGTAACACCGTATTATCCCCAGATCCGTCATCTTCCTATACTTCAATCAATACCTTCATTCTCTTCATTATTCTACTATCTTTCAACTTCCTCCTTCTTCTTCTCTCTCTCATCTTCACTTTTCATTCTCATAATTCACTCTGACATCCATTCACAACCCACTCAACTTCCTCTATACTCTTCATCGACTATCCTATCTGATCTTTGATCTTTAACCCCCTATGAATCAAACCATAACGGAAGATCGAGTATAGGACAGTCATTCATTGATTAGTACACGGAAATGGAATGAACTTTTTAGTGGAATAAAGATAAAAGAATGAAATGAGATGGAACTAGTGTTCATTATAGAAGAAAAGAAGAGGACACAGATGAAGTAGTCTATCAACCCTCCTCTCCCTCTTCCCCTCTCTCCCTCTCTCTCCTCTGAACATTCCTCCCATTCAATTAGCAAGAAAACGAAGAGAAAGGGAGGAGGAATAAGACAGGGGAGGGGAGAGGGAGGAGGAGAATGAAAGGGGAAGGGGAAGAGTGGAGGGGAAATAGATTGTGGAGCCACGGCAACTATGACAACATCGTCGTTAACAAAGTACATTGTGGAATGGAGAAAAGAGAGGGTCGAACAACAGGGGAGGAGGAGGGAGAGAGAGAGGGAGAAGTAGAGAGAGAGACAATCAATGTGTGGTTACAAGTAGTGGATGGTATACAACACTAACATATAATGCATAATATATCGTCCCCCTTTCTCTGAATCCATCTGTCTACAGTGTTCACAATATGTTATAGACATTGTCTATAGTAGAATGGGAGACAAAACAATGAATGAATGTATGGTATGATATCATTTGTGATAAATATCCATCTCATTATATTATACATTCAGAGGACAATACAAGGGGCAGTCAAAACGCTTAAAGACACACGCCCTAGCTAATTTGGAACCCCGCTCTGGCAATGCTCTCTCGTCTTCTTTCTCTACGAGAGAGCCTTTCAAATTATATCGGGATGTGTCTTTAATCTCACATTGTTCCATTCATACTCATTGGTCGATTAGAATGGTTTGGGTTTATCACTAATCATAATGGAATAGATGAAAACAACCATATTGGGTAGTGAATGAATTAACAGACAAACTACACAATCCAATGATATGGTGATCAAACCACAATCTTCCTTTCCACTTATATTATACATGGGCGGGATGCATGGAGCTCAATGCCACAAGGGGCATCAGAACACAAAGTTAATTTTACACGGGGGGGCATTCAAAATTTTAAATTTTTTTACAGGAGCACCCCAATGTCGGCGGCCATGTACATTTATATGTCTATCAAACAATTTCACAATAACTACACTAAGCCTATTGATCTATAAATAGATATTGAATGTTGCCTAATACACTACATGATACTAATACTAACTGAATGTTCCCCTTTCTATTCATCAATGTCTCATTCAACTTCAATATAATAGAATGAATCAATCACAGTCTCCCCTACCCTCTCTCTCTCCCTCTTCATTCATTGATTCATCTTCTCTGTTGTGGTCAATACTATTCAAATGGGAAGAGGAGGAGGGGGAGAGGTGATATATTGATGTTAAGACCTCCCCTCTCTTCTCTTCCCTTTCATACAAATACTATTGAATGACACAGTCAACAGTCAATGTGAATGAATGCAAATCTATCGATTAATCTATTCATGAATCATCAAATCATTCAGAACTATCAAATACAGATCAACGAAGATCAAAGATCAATCTACTTCAAATCAGGACTGTTCAATCTTAAAATGAAGAAGACAAGAGGAAGAAATGAGTTCGTCATACGTAGGAAACGTGCGGAAGGAATAGAGTAAAATGAGGGAGAGGGAGAGATTGAAAAGGGAGAGGGAGAGATTGAAAAGGGAGAGGGAGAGATCGAAGAGAGAGAGAGGGAGAGATTGAAGAGGGAGAGGGAGAGAGAGGTAGTATAAGTAGGACGGACGATATCATCATTTTCATCCTTCAGAAGGTGGAACGTAAGAGAAGAAGAAGAAGGAATAATCTCAATCATTTCTCTTTATAGACTAAATCTCCGTTTTATCTTCACAAGTCTCTTAGTGCAATGACTAAGGACTTCTATTCTACCTACTAAATTCCCCTTCCCCTTCTCCTCTCTCCTTCTCCCTCCCTCTTCTTCCTCTCTCTCCTCTCCTTCTAAATACTAAGGGGGGGGGGGTACTCTATGGACATTCTTCATTCATATCTTCACAATTGACTTGACTACCTTTCGTTGTGGAGATTCTAACCAAAGATGAAGCAAAGATGGAAAAGAGAGAGAGAGATTTCAAATGTTGCCACATCTTCTGATGTATGATAACTTTACTTAAATTAATACAATCAGATATCGATATTAATTATCCATATTCGTCCATGTAAATGAAGTAGTCATTGATATACTTATCTAACAAGTCAATAGTAAGAAGAAAAGGGGAAGAAATACACATATACAACAATATACAATAGAGATGAAGAGAGTGGATATATTATCATGTATACAGTGAATAAAACCGTATGAATATACGATTAGATTGAACAATGAACGAAAAGAGTAAGAGGAGGAGGGGTAGAGACAGATATTCTTCTAATCTTTCGTCTCTTCCAACTATTCATAATCTCTCTTTCTCTACTACAATACTGTAACTAGTTAGAGGATAGATCAGAGGATAGGTAGTATTAGTAGTTTGAGAGAGGATGGATGCATGGAGAGGTAGGGAGAGGGAGAGGGAGAGAGTAAGGGAGAGGGAGAGGTAGAGAGTAAGGGAGAGGGAGAGGGAGGAGAGGGAGAGGTAGAGGTAGAGGGAGAGGGAGAGATATGAAGTGAAGCCATCTGATGGGCAGTACAGATAAGGTTGTGTATGAGTGAAAGAGAATGAATGGAATAGAATGATCAATTATAGTCTACTCTATACTATTATCTCTCATTATCTATCATACTACATATACAATATATACAACAGCACAGACTAATCGATAATCGATCAATAATTTATCTCAATTCGTGTTAATAAAATATACTAAACAGTCGTTCATCATGCTCTTATTATTCTAAATTCTACACTTGCTAATCGATCAATGAATCATGCTGATATTTATGGTCTGTTCGTAAGTTGAAAACGAGAAACAAGCGAAAAAGTGCGTGAGGAGTGTTTTATCCATTTCTCTTTTTTGGTCTATTTTTGAAGACATATTAATACTAACCGTTCATCTTTATTATTTGCAGTGAATCCAAACCATGAAGCGAGCGAAAGACGAGATTGTGTCTTATTCTCACGATCCAATGGTGATAATCGACCACTACAAATACACATATATTTATATTATTATAATAAGGTTAAATCATTTTTTAAAAGGCTGGTCGTGACTAAATACGGATTCAACCAACAATATACGGTGTTTTACTAATGAAATGAGAGGCACAATGACACTAATAAGGACCGCAGTTTATTGTTAGCCTTTAGTAGTCTAATCTCAATGATCTAGTTCAAGTAGGTTCAGTTTAATTTACAAATCAACACCAAACGTAGCTTTTTTGTGTTCTTAATGAACCATAAACACCTGTTAGTAGCTCTCTAATATTTATTCAACTACTTATTATGTAAACAATGTGAAGACTTTTACTACATAATATCATTGTCATTTACCAAGGGGAGTTTTAACGTATATATCGAAATGTATATATCGAAATAATTTTAAAGCACTTTAAATTCACACTTTGTTTATTTTTAAACAAAAACATTATTAATAATCAAGACAATATGAATAAAAACCTAGGCGCATCGCCTTCACCATCTTCACGTCGATCTTCTTCTGTTAAAGTACTCAATGATTGCGGAAGCATTCCTTTAAATAATTAAAATTAATGCGCAATAAATATTTATAAATAAAAATGGCAAAAGAGTACAATAATGAATAATTCAACAGAACGTGTTCTAACAAGGAAGAATATGATGAAACACGAAAAAGGTAGGGTGTTCATCTTCCAAAACTTCTACGGGGGAGGATGAATTAAATTAGACCCGTCGAAGCGAAAAGGGGGAGGAAGGGAGAGGAAAGGGGTAATCACGAGACGAACGAAGACATATGAGACATAAATGTTATGAAAAGAAAGATGGACTAGAGAGAGGAAATAGAATATTCATCACGTATAAACTACTTCAATCATTGAAGAACAACGACAAAATGAGTTAGAAGAACAGGAATGACATAAAATAAGACGAAAACACCGAAAAGTAGAGCGGACAACGATTTTCTCGCGAGCCGTATTCGCGGCCGTGGTTTGCACACGTGAGTGTTTTCCACTTCACTCTACCATAATCGCTAGAGTGACAAACCGATCATGAACTGAGTTTATTCAGAAACCTCTTTTATAATAAAATTTGTAAAACAATTTTTTCGTTACAAAAACATGAAGAATAAATAAACAAACACATTTTAATAACAAAAGTTTGAAATGTTTTATTTTCCGTCCTTTGTTAAACGTATTCCAATATTTGTTAGATACGAAATTGTGAATGGTTGGATAGATAGCGAAATATAGATGATTCATCATGTAATTGGTGTTTTCCTCTTCTTCGATTCTTTATTCAAAAAGAGAAGAGAGGTAGTCCATGCCAACGAAACGAGACCTAACTCCTTTCCGGTCTAAGAAAGGACTCTACCTTCTCTTCTCTCACTAACATCGATTGTGTACAACTAACTTCTATACGAATTTGACCACTATTGTTCAATCTTTTTTAGTCGATCGCGAAATTATGTTCAATTACTGTAATTTATTTTGATAACCTGAATACATTGTATCTTCAATGCTGATTCTTTTGATGATTTTTCTTTGTATAGCCAAAGGGTTGTATACAAAATAGAAGTTTATTTCTCAAAACATGTTAGTTATATTCATCATAACAAACATCTATCTTGTCTACAACCCATTGGCGTCACGAAATATAAATAATCAATTTCTATATGATGAGAAGAATTACGAATCTACTATATCTATGCCATCAATATTCCCTCTCACAAGTCAGTCCTAGAACATCGAAATATGAAGTAAATGGAACTTTGGAACGATTTCATATTTACAATCAGTAATAATTATAAGAATGAGAATAAAAGAATGAAATGAGGACTATTTGATCACCTGAATGGAATAGAGAACATCTATTTGATTGCTACTCTTGTCCTCCTTGTCCTCTACATCTATCATTTCCTCACTCATCTCTTTTTCTATCTACATTTCTATCTCATTCTCCCTCTCCTTTTCTGACTCCCTTCCATTACTCAATACTCCTATATCTATTGACTCTCCATCACTTCTCATTGTTGTTCACATGTACATTTATGAACTTACTCTCTGAATGTTAGAACTTCATTTATTCTCCTTGTAATTTTCATTCCTTCATCGATCTTTTCACGTACCTGATAAACGTTTAATTCCTCACAGTCATATACTCCTTTAAAAGACCAAAGATCAATCAATATCTCATATTCAGTTAGATGTGCCGTATATTCTACAATAAATGATACTTCAGAACTATCTAACAACTCCAATTGGATTACTCAATGCTTTCACTGTGGTTTGTCATTATCAATTCTAAATAATGCACATATTTTTTTAAATATTTTTTTAAAATATATATGCAAGAGACATTGAGCGTTCCTTTTGATCTCTGATCAGATAGATTGCTGTCATGTGACAAATTGTGATAGAATTGTTGTGAAAACATCTGTTTCTTGCATTTTGGCATGGCGTCACTTAAGGGTTAGCTGATAAAAATCAAGATAATCGATTAAGTTGGTAAACTTCGCTGCTATATTATGCGTTGGAATTCGTTGGACTCCGGAAGGAAATGTCTACATGCAGATTGTATATCAGGTATCAATCGATCAATAATTGGATAATCAATCGATATTCATTATAGGATCGAGGATGGCAGACAGCAGTATTGATTTTCCTATTTGCATCATTTACCGTAACTTTCGGTCTCCTCCTGATGAGGACATTAGCTCCCAAAGAAAAAGTGGAAAATCTCAAGAAGATTACGGTACACGACGATATCGATTGTTATTTTATCGGAATTTGTTTAGATTGTTTCTCTTCTGATTATAGTTGTATTTCTTTGTGCGTTTGCTGCAGCCATTGAGGTTAGAATCTACTGTGTCATTTCTTTTATTATCGACAAATCCCATATGTATAGTTATAGTAAAGAAAACAAATATTGTTATAAAGTAGTCAATGATTTTAGATGTGGTATGTTCTTCGTGCAGAAGGAGATTCTCCCGGTCTTACACGGATTGTAATTTGCATGGTATGGTATTTTGTATCTCAACTTACTAAAGATCAAAGATCAATCTATAATCCAATCTCTAATTAGATTCTCTCCCTTGTTCTCTTCGTTGTCAATCTTCTTCTGACAATGCTTATGATCTGCAATTTTGATCACTACACTAAACCTGATCAGGTTAGTAATTATTTCATTTCTTTGAATTATCAAGAATGATAATTTATTTAAAATACAAAATTCAGTGATTAACTTTCTTCATTGGTGAGACACTTCCTTTAAAATTCTATCTTGCTTCATTATTAGTTTTTTCCCCAGAAGTCTTACTTATGATTCCTATTTATTCATATTTTGCGTCATACATTCATGGTTTTCAAAACCTCTTTGCATGTCTGATATCCATATCATATTTTGGGTGGTCTATCAATCAGTTGATCTATATGCTCCATCAATAATTAATCTAATCAATCGATATTTATCTATAGGCTACCGTATCCGTGAATCCAAACGGTCCCCATCCTGTTCCACCTCCACGTGCCCATAGAGATAGTCAACCTATGATTCATCCTATTCCGGTTCGTATTATGGAATCATAAACTGACTTTAATTGATCACGAATAAAATCAATAATTCAGGCTCATCGATTGACTTTTGATCATGTAAATGGCAAAGAAATAATTATTGATCGTGGACCAACTCCAATGATAACACTTCCTCCATCTCCACCTCCTGAAAGAAAAGATATTGATGAACATCGTTATTGATCCTTTTTTTGTTTTCTTTGTTCTTAATATTTGATATTATTTATTAAAGTTTCCCCATGAGCCAGTGATATTTTCTCATCGATATTTTCAATTGTACACGGGATTTGTTTCTAGACATTCTTTATTTTGCCTTTGTATTCATTTAAAAGCACACCCCCAGATAATTCGAAACTCCGCTCTGGCCATGCTTCCCCGCTTTCTTTATCCGCGAGAGTGTATTCCAATGCGGGGAGTAAAATTAGAACATGGTTTTCCTTTAACCCAACAATTACATTACATGTTTTTTATATCTTAACCAAGCCAGAACAGAATGTACTATAGTCAGTTGTCACTCGGATTGCGCAATTCGACTCGTCTAGAGTGTCATCTAATCATTATCCAATAACATTACACTAAAGCTGATCTAATCTACTTCTGTATCAATCTATATCATCTTATCTCAATACACTTACAAATACAATTACAATAATAGTACAATCATATATAAGCGCAATTCATCTATCCTTATGATGATTTCAATTACATGTGTATAAATAATGATAAAAGGAGTTACATACTGATCAATATAATAAATCGATCAATAAAATTTATGATTTGTCTTATCAATATTTATATGAATGTGAGCTACTGTTATCAATAAAATAGAGGAAGGCCGATGTTTTATTGGAAGGACAACGGAAACGACTTAATAGATAGATAAGAAGGAATAGAAGAGAATTTGAAGATGATGAAGGAGGAGGAGCGACAATGTGTTGGCATATCAATACGGTAGAACAATATCATTCATATTATCCTCTACTTTGATTTCATTTTATGTAAGGAAAAGTTTGTATTACATGTGTCAATTACTGCATTCATCATTCATTTTGTTCCCGAAAATTGTTTGATCATTATGAGCTTATCACCTTTGTCAGTCTGAAATCGTTTATGTAAAAGTTTAAAAGATTTCCATAATTTTTGGTCCCCTATTTGATTTTGAAAAATTATCCATTCACCATAGTAATTTATGAGAGTCTTGTATCATTTTGTTTCACCCACATATTTCACATTGTTCTCGTTGCGCTCTCGGGCGTAGATAAAATATATAACATATCCATGCGCAAAAATGATGGCCAAAAGTTATTGATTAAAGTTATTTATTGACAAATGAATTGCACATTCTGATCATAATTTTGCTCGCGTTTGAGTCTTAAAATATTTGCTCCTTTACGAATTTTTACACCTACCCTAAATTATTTCTAGAAATCCAACAGAAATACTAGAAATGTTATCCTTTTGACCTACCGCCTCTACTCCATCATCCTTAGGGTTGGATAGCTCTAGACACCCACTAGATCGTAGTGTCTATTGATATCTATTACTATTATTCCTTATGGATATCAATTTATCCATAGGGAATGCAACCAATTCAATGTATAGAGAAGGAGGAGCACTTCATTCATTCTCTCACACCTTACTCGTATCTATCCATATTCCTTGTCTTCAGATACTGTATCTATTTCCTGTAAATACATTTTGAAATTAGAAGATTTCAGATCATAATGGACCCTGTGGTGATAACTCCCTCCCATGAAACAAGGTTGGTCATCTTTTGTCTTTATTCTTCATGCTTATACAATGAAACCCAAGCTAATTTGTATTTCGCTGTTTTGCCCACGCTCTCTCGCTTTCTTTGTCTACGAGTGAGCATGGCCAGAGCGGAGTGTAAAATTATCTTAGGGTATGCCTTTAAGAAAAAAACATTTAAAATTACTAAAAACATTCCTTTTTTTCCACATAATTGATATTAGCATTTTCAGTTTACTCTCACTCAATTCATCTCCTTCTTCCAGTACATTGTATTCTGTAAAGTGAGTATTTCACATCGATCTTCCTACAATATCTAACAATCCCAACATATATCAGACCTCTAGGGTTTTCAGTGATTCTGCTATTTTGGAAAGCCCAGATTCTGGAAGAGGATCACGTGGGGACGAGAACAGTGAAGGAAGGTGAGTAAAGACCAAAGACCAAAGATCAAAGATCATCCTACCATTTTAGTATGCCTTCCATTTATTCACATTGGCAGATACCAACACTTCAGCATAATAATTACTATGATGAACAGGTATGCCCTCAGTATTCCTCTGTAATGTATACAATATATTTCATCAAGAGAAATGGTAACAATACATGAAAAAAAAATTTATTTATTCATTTATTTAATATATCGAAATCTTTGTATTCCATAATAAGTTCCATCATTACAGAATGGTGTTCACTTCCCCATGACCGCATACAGGTATTCATTCATTTTAAAACTATTGATTATTATGTTCGCCTGAACTCATCTTGTAAAAAAAGTTACTGAAATTAGAAAAAAAATGAGACTATAAATCAATAGGATACAAGATAATCATTATTTAATTTTCAGTCTACCGTACTACTTACAGTATCCTCATGATAGCATCTCTAGTTCATTCGCTTCATTCAATCAATCAACATTTCCGATTGATCAAGGACAATCCTATCCTCCAGGTTAGACATATAATTTTATAAATATTATTATTATTTTATAAATATAAGTTTTCATAAATATTATCCCTATGAATCATTTGAATAATGAATATTTCATAATATCTTTGTTACTAATCAGTATACACTCTTTCGCTTTTCCTTTATCTTCCTTTCATTCCTCCTTCCATTTTTTGATATTGCAACAGGCGTTTATGTGGATAGTCTATCTGATACATCCTTTTCTACATCGCCCATTCTCTCTCCCTCTCCCTCTCTCTCCCCCCCCTCTCCCCAATCTCTCTCTCCCTCTCTCCGTTTCCACAATGATACTCCCCATCCATTGACAATTCTTCAACATGAATCAGATAGTCCCATCAATTCCATCTCCATTAGGCTCACTCTATATTGATTTACTCAAACTATTATGTAAGTCCTTCTCTTGAATCTAATTGAATGATTGGATTGAAAAGAAGAAAGAGAAGTAATCTCTCATTATGAGATTACAATGGAAAGAGGTGGTATAAGTGGATAAGGGAAGATGGATAGAGAATGGAAGGAGATGAGATAGAGAAAGAGAGATAAACATTGAAGATACAAGAAGGATTATAGATAGATTACATTTCATTGTTCTTCATATAAACTTTATCAATCATTTGTTAATCATTCTATTTCTGACTCCTCCCCCATTCCACCCATTCTTTTCTTCCAGTAACTGATCATCAACCTCTTCTATTCGCTCCCGGTTCTCAAACCGATCTTCTCACGGGGTACGGTAGTGTACCGAATACCGTACCCCCTGAACCTTCGATTACTCCAACCGTTAAGAAGGATACCAAGTCCGCCAAATCAGGTAGTACTGTAGAACATTTGGTAACGTAATCAATCAATAAATCAATAATTTACAGATGAGAATCGTCGCGTTGTGTTCAGTGCTGCGCAGACTAAGTCGTTAAAGTAATTCAAATATTTATTTAGTTAATTTAAACGCAAAGATGTGATTAAATTTTATGACTAACTTCTATTCAGTGCCCTCTATCAGCACACAACCAATGTAAGAATGCCTGAAAGAGAAGTTTATGCTAAGGCTGTTGGACTTACAGAGAATCAGGTAATTTCCTAACTACCTAAATGACCTTAAGCCTTACTTAAGCTAAGAACGATTTAGGTGAAGATTTGGCTACAGAATCGTCGATACAAGGACAAGAAGGTTACACCAAAGGAGGTAAGGACTGATTATTGATCTCTCAGATTTGATCTTTGATTTTTTAGAAGCTTGCCCCTTACAAGTATTCACGTGACTACAACACCACTCGAGTTCAAAGAGCGATCGAATTGTGAGTTTATTGATCTTTGATCTCTACTGTATTCTTACTGAACAAGTGTGAAGTGGATTCATATAGACAACTGTGAATAGCCTTTGTCCTTATATTATACACTTCTAACACAAAGATCATTCCGACCAGATGTTACTATTCTTATTGATTAGTCCGAAAGATGGAATAGGCTGCATTATATAAATAATATATGTAATGATTGTCATTTAGTGCGACTGCCGTGTATACTAGATATGAAGAGTATGAGAGAAATTCACTTTGATCAACTCAATAGGTTTGATTAGATAACTAGTAATGCATGAGATCTAACAACGCACGCCCTAACACCCATTTATATCCAATATTATTGATTGATCTGATTATTTCCAGTGCCGTACGTATATTCAATCAACACAAGAAATGGCAAGTTCAGCATAATGATCAAACCCAATCTACCGTAACCCCTCACATACCGTATTTCCCATCTACAGTAAAACATCCCCTACCGCATTGTACATCTACAGTAACCCCTATCAATCCAAATTCCCTATCAGAACCTCTACCTTTAGTTCCACCTCGTAGTTCATCAATTGATCAAAGTACACTATATCATATCCGTCCTTCATCTCCTCAATTACTATCACTTCTAGTCAATTCTGAAACTAATTCACAATCGATTAATCATGATTCATTATCGAGTCTTTAGTGACTTAAGCACTTAATCAACTAAGTACTCCTTAAGTATCCTTTAGTATAGTTCCTCTAATACATCCATATTGATTGTCATTTCTCCTTTAGTTGACGATACTTAACATATTTTATTGATCATTTTCCATTCCTCTTCTTCAATTTTGATTACACTTATACAATGTTTATGTATTATTTATTGAGCTTTATGATTCTTCGAGAGATTAGTTCATATTTGATAGAGAAGATTGAGTATTTCATTGTTTTATTCATTTGTCAGTTCAATGATATCAGTCATCTTGAACATATTTCTTCTTTCAATGAAATACTTCTCTTCTCAATATGAACTAAAGACCAAAGATCACTCATTCCATTCTTCATAATCAATTAAATCGCCCGTTCTTCCATTCCCTGTTTTATTTGTTAAATATCTTACATGTATTTTGGTTACTTTGATTTATTTCTCATAGTTATCATATTTCATCCATCATTTATCTGAAATCATATTCTCGCCCCATCCGATCCATAACCGCAACGCGTCTTCCAAAACGTTCGCGTGTGTTTTCCCACAAAGATATGCCTCCATGTGTGTCAGTTTTGACAAAAGTTGACATCAATCTTCTTGGTATATTTCTATGTTAAAGATTAGTTGAATGCTAATATAACTACTTCAAAGTTGTATAATTACATAATAAATATTCTTTAAATCTTCCTTCGTCTATATGAGTCCATTAATCATTTTACTAAAGAGAAAGCTTTCTTCTATTTTCATCTCTCCGTCTCTCTTCGTCTCTTTCTCATCTTTCATCCCTTTCTCTCTCTACACATCGATACTTTCTCTTCTATATCTATTCAATCCAATTCATTTCTTCTTCTCTTTTACTAATAATACTCTATTCCAAAATTCATCCGCTTCCCCTAAATAAATGACGTTTGCTTTATTCTTTTCCTCTACTTCTCAATTGCTCATCTATCGATATAAATGAACTTATAATATAATAATAATCTAGATGTCATCTCTATTCACTGCTTGTCTTCCTCCTTTCAGAGCTTGTCTCGATTGTGTTCAAGGTAATCAATTAAAAATTCGATATCTTATTTTTTGTTGTGAGACGATGATAGATATGAGTTCTTTCGGTTTTTTGGAGAAGTGAATTTTTTCCCGAGACGCATTAGCAAAGCTCAAAATACTGAAAATATTGCCAATATTGTGGAATAAAGCGCAACCCGAAATACCAACTATGTGTTCAAAAGTGAAGAAATATTTAAATATTTTCTACTTTACTTTTATTATTTTCTTGACATTTGACCAACACATAAGATCTCCTGACAGTAAATAGTCGATGTCTCTCTAGGTCCTTCATTCGCTAATACTCAATCTTATGCACAATTTCGTAATGAATCAACTGGAGTTCGATTGGATGTATCACATATGGGTTAGTTATTATATCTATCGAATGTCCCTAATATTATCACAATGTAAATCAATAAAACCATCGTAAATCCTCTTATCAAGTCATTTTGTTTTGTTCCCAATTTCCGGTGTTATGTTTTCGGAAATATTCATAAATAAGTGAGTGTTATAGAAGTGTTTCACTTTGGATCTTTGATAGTTCATTTCCCCTCTTTCCTTTCTATCCCTTATTATTAGCACAGATGATAAGAGTGTGAAGACAATCAATAGAATTATCTCACCTGTCAATCTGTGGCTATTTCTGATGCGAATACAGAGATCAAAGATCATATTTTGTAGGAAAGGACGTAGTGATATTGAAAGAAGGTGAAAGAATTTGTGGTACAGGAGCATCGATAGCCAATGCTCCTATTGTACAGAGTAAAGCATACTTTCAAGTCAATGTACAACAAACTGGTTAGTTTCTGATATTTTTTCAGTTATCTATTATTAATGCACCCTGAATTGCGCGTAAAACCCAAGGAAATTCGTTACTAAATTTTACTAAATTTGCTTTTAAAAAAAATTAATTACTAAAAATAAATTTGTTTTACTAAATTTTATTCGACAGAATAATTTTGAAATAAAATTCAGGTCGATGGGGAATTGGTCTGGCTACTCGATCGGCTGATTTGAATGCAATTCCAACGGGTGCTCATTTCTGGGGAATCGATGAGAGTGGACGATTGACAGCTAATGGTGAAGAAGTTGGAAAGATGGAAAACGAAATCGAAGAAGGAGACTCCATTGTTAGTTCACATTTTTTTATTTTACTGATTGAAGATTCGTTATTATCTCTGGCACAATTAGGTGCAATTGACTTTGCTATTTTCCCTTGAAAATATCCTTCCCGATGAAAGTAGATTTCGGCATTACCGAAAATGACAAAAAAAGAAATTGAAATTGAAGAAATTCTGAAAAGAATACCAGGATAGAATTGAAAATATCTTATCAAAGTTTCTTCATTCAGGGTCTATGTTATGATCATATCGAATTATCCTTCTATCACAATGGACAAAAACTACCACAAACAATCACCGGAGTGAAGGGACAGGTGATTATTAATAAATTGATCTTTCATCATTGATCTTTAATCTTTGATCTTTTCAGATATTCCCATGTATATACGTAGATGATTCTGCAATCCTTGATGTCAAGTTCAAAGCTTTTTCATATTCTCCCCCTCCTGGATTTAGTGAAATTCTTATCGAACAAACTCTTCTTTAATTGTTTATATGGAATATGAATATTACCAAAGCAAAAATGTTGTCTGCAATATATGAAGATCATCGATCAATAATCCATAGCTTACTGTATTGTGTTTGTTCGGGTACCGTAACCCATATAGTCGCTTGCTTCACTTTATCAAATTAATAATCTGCTACCGTATGCCTTGTGATATATGAAATAAATATGTTTATCATGCATAACCAGAGAGATAAAAGATTCCCGAGAATAGAATAGAATATCGATTGAATGCCCAATGAATACAACAAAGAGAGGCTTCTAGCCTAGATCTTAGACTTCTTAGAGGAAAAGAGTATCTTCTTCAGATGATTCAGATTCCTCATTCCATCTGGAAGTATTAATCATAAATCTGATCCAATTGAACTACCGTACCTCTGTCCACGAATGGTATTCTTGCTGATCTTAGGCACTCCTCCGACAACTCCTGATTCGATTCCACACTCGTCAACTCCACGGATGATACGGAAGAAACCTATGAGAAGACTACGGTAGTTCAATTGGGTCAGATTCTTCACTCACCATCCTCTCCCCAGTCAGTGTTCCATGAGTTGGCAACGAGCCAATAAGGAATTCCATTATCAGTTCCCCATCCAAGCATCTTCACTGCATGTCCACCACCCATTTGACCTCCCTCGTGCTTCAAATAATAATTATTCATTATTTTAAACTATGAATTAATTAAAAATCGATAAAACGTACAACATAGACTCCTCCAGCATAGTTAAGGAAGTCTTCATAAACATCGAAAGCGACTTCGACAGGTCCATAGGTCAGAATTTCCTACAAAGAATATCGATTGATTTGAGTTCATGATCTACCGTAATACCTTCTGAATAGCCTCAACATCATCCTTTACTCCGTAGGCAGACTTTCCTAAAATCCGAGAAGTGAATACGGTAACAATGGAATTGAAAGAATGGATATGATCATACCGTAGAACTTGTCATTGTTGTAGGTCTTATCAGAATATCCAGATACACACTTCTTCTCACACTTGGGAGTGGGATAGAGATCATGCTTGCAGGGATCGTAGTGGGTCTTGAATGGAACAGAGGTTACGGTAGTTCAATCGGGTCAGATACCTTGGTTGAGTGATGTTCACATGGAGGGAATGGATAGGGTTTGCATCCAGAATGAGAAGTGAAGTTACCACCAGTGACAATTCCATCCTTCACCCAATATCTCCATGCAGCAATAGGGTCACCTCCATTACATCTTAATCATTATTGATTCATTCAATTTACGGTATGATCGATTTCGAAAATTTTTGTTTGCTACCGTTCATAATTGGCCTTTGAAAAAAATTATTATAACGCTATCAATGGTGGTCATATGATTATTATCAATACATTAGTATTGATTGATTTTTTTTCAGTAATTCTATAGAGATAATCCTGATAGTTCATTCATTGCTTAGAAGTACATGATTATCATTATATCATCACATGATATCTCATCATATCATATTAGAATGAAGTCCATCTGATCTTCTTATCAGTAAATGACCTCTCAATCATATTCTACAAGGTCTCTCTATTTGATTGACACTATCATTCGCTACTACTTATACTCTTTTCATTCCTATCTTATCATGTTTCCCTCAATCATGATTATTGATTGATTAGAATGGAATGAAATACCCGAATCCGCATGATTTGCAGCAGGAAAGGAGATCATCAGCGGAGAGTGAAACCTATGGAGATCAATATTAAAGAAAATCAATAATCGATAATTGATCTACCTGTACTTCTCCCTTGGTAGCAATGCAGATACGATCAGACATGGCTTCGACGGCTCCGAAAGCCCAGCAGGATCCTACAACGATCATGGAATGGATTACGGTAGTTATTGATTTTATTACTAACCACATGATGATTGATCACGAATAACTTTGATACTAGCACAATCAGACCATTCTTCACGAGCATCGAAGGTCTCAGGGATATCGATATCAAGGAAACGAGTGGGAGAAAGATCCTTACGAGCCTAAAATAGAGATTACTGTAGATGGATACTGTAATCAAGGAAATGATATCGTACCGATGCGGGAAGACGGACGTGTTCAACACCCATCAAACCGAACTTGGTTGCATCAGGATAGTTATCGAATCGAGGATGACGACGAGACTGTAGTGTATTGGTAATAGTGGATTACTAGACCTCACACAAAGATGGTTTGATTCGAAAAATAACTTACAGTCCAGAGGTTTTGTTTGCGGTTGACGTACTTGATCAGGGCGTCTCCAGAGAGATTCTCAGCATAGTCAGAGATCTCACGATTACGGTAGGCATCTGGATCAATTATCGATTGATTGAATACGATGGATCGATAAAGATACCAAGAGTGAATTGACGTCCTTGAGTGTCAATGTTATGTTTAGCGAGAGCGAAGCCCACTAGGGCAAGAAGCACAATTGATCTCTGAATAGAAAGAACATAAACATAGTTAAGTAATCCTTAAGCGACTAAGTAATCATATGTCAATAGATACTTACCATGCGGACGACTGTCGAGAGTGAGAGTTGAGTCGACTGACCAAAGGATGGAAGACTCGAGATGATAAGAGGTTATCAGTGTTGATGAATGAGAGAGTACTGTAGATGGAGAGAGAATAGAGAGAGAAGGAAGAGAATGAAGAGATAGGCACCTGGTACGGAAAATGGAACGATGAAATGAAAATAATTGATATGAATAAGGTCATATAAGCAATAATGATATAAGACTTCATCATCAAAGGGACAATCATCTCCTTTTCAGTGTTTGAATTCCCGCCAGTGCTACTCTCCACTATAAATAAATGTTATATAAATATTAAGCAAAATTTTGTAGTTGTTGTGGAAGATCTGAAACTGCATGGATGTAACCAGGAGCAGAGCACCTACCACTACATTATATGTAGATAGTACAGGAAGAGACGATGAGGAAATAAAAGATAAATGAATTGATTTTGTTTCCTCTGTTCTTTGCACATTGATTAATCCACAACCTAAGCGCTTGAATGTTTTATTCAAATATGAAACATGTATCATTCATCATCATATTCATCTTCATCTTCATCTTCATCTTCATCTCTTCAACAATACTCCAACAATAACCACTTCATTCAATGGTAACTATAGTAACCATGACGAGATTCTTTCTCTATACTCTTCATTCTCATTCTATCTTCTTCTCTTTTTAGTCCTTCATCATTCAATAATGTTAACTTCTGTCTTCTATGCCATAGTAGTCTCAGTCTTCATATGGAATACTATCTTCAGTGTTGTTCTAACAATACGATTGACCGAGTAAATACCTAATTCTTATTTACAAGAATAAAACAAATAATATTTCAGTTGTGGGTATGATACATGTATGTTTGCCTCGCATTGTCTTTTATTGATAGTTATTCATGCTCTCACTTGTATATTCTATTCGGCCATATCACCGTAAGTTCATTTATGGAGTATTCAACCTACAGTATTTTGAAATTACCCTATAATGACCACAGTCTCTTACCTTATTGAGAGTGTACACTGAGGGGATTAATAGAAAGGACTTTTCAAATCATTTTGGGTTTAATCTCATAAGATATAAATAACATTGAGAATTAAAGATAATCTCCATTTTAGTCTTTCGGCAACAGAACTCTCAGTGAATCCATCGTTCTATTGGGGAACTTCTGTTGTTCTTACTCTATCAAGACATTTCGCACTTATGTTCCTTCTTTTCTCACGAGTTATTGCTATGACCTTCTCTAGAAGAATGCACGATAGTGTGAGTGCAAAGATCAAAGATCAAAGATCAAAAGTTGTATTGTAGGTTTGGTCAACAGCAGTATATGTGTTCTGTGTATGTATCTCAACTCTTCTCCCAATAGGAATGGTCTTCTCTTTCATCGCTGATACTCCAAAGTAAATATCTACCTTACAATTAGCATCTTAGTCGTACCTTATTGTTTGTGATTAAGGCAAATACTTAATCGATATAAGATAGAATCCATTGATGAAATGTTGAAGTAAAGCAATCACGAGTGTAGTGGATATCATTTCCTTTCATGGGTATCATATCCGGATATCATTTCTATCTATGAGAGAGGAAATGAGTATAACCACATGATGATGGTTTTAGTAGAAAATCATTATTAAAATATTGATTTGTGTCAAAATGCGTGAATATCATGATCATATCAACTTTTAGTTTCTCTACGAATGAATATGGAGAGATCGAATGGGGAAACACTTCAGTTCAGGTATCTATTAATGTATCGATTAGATTCAATTATCGATTGATTAGACATTCTTCATCAAAGCTGGAATGGTGATCTACCCTGTATCCATTGGAATTGCTTTCTTAGCATTGTCTGGTGCATTGATTAAAGCAACATGTCCCAATGTACTTTGCATGAGGTAAAGCGATAGATTTTGATTAAAATTATCTTCATTAATCTTTCTGTCTCCACACTTTATTCACGAAAATATTGGCGTGTTTCAACCAATACTATTTTGCAGGCAACCTCAAAGTCGACGAAGAAGTTTTGTGGGAGAAATCTTTGATCTTTCCTCAGGTATCTCAATATATGAATATGGCTGATAAACATAGCTAAACATCAATATTCATAGATGACTGGTTTCCTAATCTTTCGCGATATAGTGTCAAATGATACTCTATTTTCAGATGATTTAGATGATTCAGTAGATCCAAATGAGATTGTATATGGATATGTTATTATGTTCCAATTACTCACGCATACGATTGAATTCCTTAACAATAGAGAAGTACTTTATCGATTGATTTTTATGTATAATAATTCAAATTTCTATTTCCGATGGCTTTGCACAGTGATGAAATCTCATTTCTATTTACAATGATAACAATATCGGTCCTTCCAACACTCTTAATTTTATATTGGACATCAATCAGTTTTCATTTTGATCTACTCTATTCTGATGCGGTAATTATTGATTTTATGAATATTTCCGAACAACTTCTTCTTTTTCTAGCTCTTCTACCGAGCGATACGTCATGCCCGTAAGAGAATTCGTGCTTTATTTTATCGATTGATTGGTAGGTCACCGAATGAGGGAAATGCTCAGATATCTGTTGTATACAATGCTAGTAATCAAAGGGTCAATAGTATATATTAGACTGACATACTATTGTATGTTATATTATAGACTATATTAGTAAGAGAATACACCTTAGATATCATACACATTTTCAATCATTATTGTCTTGAGTTTAATCTTTGTGATAGTTCAATAATATTGCCATGTCAATATCTTGTTATATACTTATCCTTTATACTATCTATCTAATTACTTGTTTATTTTCGTTTCCCAGTTTGCATTCGCAATGGCCGGTATCATTATCAAGAAATGCATATTATTATAAATTATTCGGTTTTTATCGCTTTAGAACATTCTAATTGTTTTATTGATCTTAATAATAAACTTTCATAAACTCATAATGAGAATAAAAAATAATATTAATCACTGCAGCTCTTATAAAACAATTTTTTTAAATTTTAAAATCTGGGTTTTCAAAGGAACTTCTTTTATTAATGCAATTGACTATCACCCCATCAAAATATAACGAATACAGTACAGCAGAATCCCCCAGTGAAAATGGGCGCCCCGGGTGACCCGGGGCGCCCATTTGGCCCCTCGATTTTTTACGCTTTGAATAATGAATATCAGCCGTTCAAATTGTTTGCGTTGTTTTACTCCAGATAAGAGGGTATTTATAAAAGAAAGTTTGGATTTTTTAAAAGCTTGTCAACTCACTTGTGCTAAGAAAAAGAAATTTTGGAAAGATTTCACTTTGCGATAGAATTTGCCGAGCGTGCGCGAGTTTTGCAAAAATTTTGCGCGGCATTTGCCAAGAATTGATAAAAATTATAATTTTCAATATTTTTTTCTCTGGCTACATGATTTCTAAAATTCCAAACTTTCTTTGATAAATACCCTCATATCTGGAGTAAAAGAACGCAAACAATTTGAACGGCTGATATTCATTATTCAGAGCGTAAAAAATCGAGGGGCCAAATGGGCGCCCCGGGTCACCCGGGGCGCCCATTTTCACTGGGGGATTCTGCTGTACTGTATACGTGTCTCTGAAACACCGAAATGAATAAGTAATTGTGTCTGATTAGTTTCACTATATCCATAGGTTTTCTTCAATCATTCATCTTAACAACATAACATCAACGAGAACAATTAACTTATATTTCAGAGATCTTACACATTTATGAAGATATGTATTTTGAATCATTGAAAGAGAAACGAATTAATGAATATGAAGGAAAAGATAAATTGGAGATCCTATGCATCGAATCTGTCAATAATAGAAAAGAAACACTGACAATACATATGGTTGTGAAACACATATGACAGACAGACAGACAGACACAACATAAATTGGCAGATTGAATGGTATTATATATTGGAAAGAATATGACAGGATGAAATGATAATGGCATGATAACAGTTCTGATTGGAATATTAATGAAGATCTACACATTTTTACTGGGGAGAATTCCTCCAATGCTATAACAAACAACAAAATGAACATTATTAGGAATGAGAAATGTTAAATTATATACACGTTTCACGTGCATGAGATTTCATGGTAACCTAAATGAGATAACTTCACTAAACAAGCCGATAAAGTTTTTAGAAGTAAATGTATTGTAAGTCAATAATCACAAATTCTGAAACTATAAGTTACAACATTACATCTCCATTATTATTTGCATGTTCAACCAAAACTGAAGTTTTACACACGGTATCTTCTGTTGTCTTTACAATCAAATTCTTCTTCTGATCTATTGGAGCCGGTGGCGAAGGAACCTGAATCCAGAAATAAAGTGACAATGAGCGTAAAATCAGCAAAAACGTAAGCCCACGGCCGGGATCGAACCGACAATCTTCTGATTAGAAGTCAGACGCCTTATCCATTAGGCCACGCGGGCAGGTGTGTGTAACGTAAGAAAATTTGCTTACCAGTGCTTCGTTTTTACCCGAGCTGGAAAAGTGGGCTAAACAGGTCTTCTTGCGAATTGGATACGCTCTACTGTAATTACGATTCGATTGATCTTTGATCTTTTCTGGTCGATAAACGAACTCTAATGCTCTCCTAATCTCTCGATGTTTGTAATTATAGCAGAAAGACGACGAAATTCCATGCAAATGATATCCAATAGTAATGACAGGTCCATAATCCATAAAGAATACCTATGTAAAAACATTTTCAATGCATTATAAGATTTACTTTTGATCATATCACATTTTTGATTATTACTTTTAAAATCTCTGACCCCTAATAATAACAATTTATCACAGTATCATGGATGATCGCATGCTGTATTATGGGTTGGTCATCTTTTATATTTTCGCAGTAAATTATTTATATCATCATTGTTATAGTCCTAACTAATTTATTCCAATGATATCATCTTGTATACAGATTTTACTCTACCCAATCACTATCATTCAAATCTCGAACTCATTTTCAGGCAATAATCCCTATTTATCTATATTGGGTCTCCTCCTTGATCATCATAATCTCTGTTTATTGATACTTTAACAGTGTAATACCGTATGCATAATCATATCGTATCCATAAAGAGCTCTTGGGAGTACAGAAAAGACCAGAACACATAATATGACAGTTATTGTGAGGGAATTCGCCTGAAATATATCTGATCAATCTGAAAATTAACATAAAACTTCTAAAATAACGAATAGGTAGTATTTCTGACTTGTCCTACTAGTTCTTTCATTCCTTTTCTTTTGATCATCGTAGTCGGACTAGATAGAATTCTTGAACCAACTGAAGATCGATCTTCTGATGTTAAAAGATGACGACGTATTGATAAGAATTTGATAAGGAAGATGATATAGACAATGAAGAGAGGAACGCCATCCACTACCTGTAGTAAATAAATCATTAATCCTATTCTGTAGATCAGCTCAATTTGTTTCATACAGTGAGATCTCGAAATACCATTAAAGTGTTAAATTTGGCTAACCGAAGAGATGAGGAAATACGTATGAAACTTTTCTCCTGAAGATGAAGTTGAGACGCAATGGGTATTGATCTGCAATTGTTATATTTAGTAGGAACTGTATTATTTTTTACTCGGTTAATGTTATCTCTTTTTTTACATCACATTTTACATATTTATCCAAATTATCTCTGATATTCACAGTCCTTCATGAAAAAAATGAACTCCAATTTATGAGTTAAACTAATTACATGAATATATCTCATCATGCCTATGTTTCATCTTGATTTATCGTGATCTTTTTTCGATTCAATTCTTCTTATTTTTAAGTTGATCTTTGATTCTTACCTTATCTATTTTCTCTTCAAAAATCATGAATAGTACATCAGCAGTACTCCACACCATACCGAATATACATACTCTCATTGCTTTCTGTAATAATATTTACGCCATTACAACACTGTTAATATTATTATACAGTACATTCATTTCTTTTTTTGTTCGTGCATCTTATTATTTTCACGAACTATTTTTAGAATTACGAAATATTTTTAGAATTCTAATATTATATTCGTCATTGGCTATTCGTCATTTTCTATTCAACTAAAGATGTTCATCATGAATTCATTCTATTCCATTTCATTGAATGATATAATTAATCTCAGTTACCTTTTCATGATCCATAAAGAAGAAATTTCTTGGACGACAAACAGCAAACAATCGATCAGATGCAATAGCCAGTGCTACAATAGCCCTCATTCTATCCAAACCAATCTCGAATGCTGTAAACATATTAATACTTTAGAAGATTTTAAATTTTAATGTATTGATTACTCCCTCCCCTTAGCCGCTTCTGAGTAGTTTTTCGCATTACTATACGAATTATTAATGCGGAAGGAAATTCGGGATAAATAAGAACAGTTTAGACACTTTTTCAGTAGCAAAACAGCTATTTATGTCTTGGTAGGATACATGTGACCGATTTGAGATATATATGTACCACAGTATTCTGGTCCAAGCCATTTTTCTTCCAAAGCAAGACAAAGGAGAGACCATTGTATTCGAGAGAGTTTGTATGTTGAGCGGTCGTTCTTGCTTTGAAAGTCATGAGAACGCTGTGGTACATACGTGTACATCCATATGACTCACCCGATCCCATCAAAATGGTCCATCTCGGACATCGATGATTATCATGTATGAAGAGATTTATGAAAGTTGGAATAGAGAAGAATCCTTTAATATATCTTATTTGGTTATTTATGATATCTGTCCTAATCAACACTTCGAAGTATAAAATTTCCCAAAAGTTTATTTCACATATTATTATAGTTCACATTACCAACTTTCACACTGAAGCCAAACGTCTGAGCAAATTAACACATTTGTGATATCCAAAAAAAACCCAGAGCAATTGATTTAAAGGCACACCCCGAGCAGATTTGAAACTCTCCTCTCTGGCAAATGCTCTCTCGCTTTCTTTCTCTATGAGAGAGCGTTGACAGAGCGGAGAGTAAAATTATCTCGAGGTGTGCATTTAATTACTATTCATTTGACCTGTAAGACAGTTTGTGATAGCCATAGCATAGAATAAGTGCAGGTGATATTTATTAATTTCCTTTGAGCATAGACGAAAAGCATACCTGAAGATAAATGATTGTGCAATCTATGAATGTCAGAACTTGGAATCTTTCGATTTGATTGTTTTGATAATAATCTGACATATCTTGTGAGAGATTATTGAGGGTATAAAAGTAATAGGCATTGTGTCTATTTTCGATGTAAACACGGAAAATAACGTTACATTTCCCCGAATTTTGGAGTGCGTTGGCTAGCGATACCGCAAGAATTAACTACATATCAACAATGGCTAGGTACCGTCACCCACAGTAACCTCTCTTTTACCGTACCATATTGATAATCAGGGTCTACCACTTGGACTTAACACGCTGCAAAATTTATACGTAGACGTGTGCGTAAGGCAAATGTAACGTTATTTTCCGTGACGACGTAGGCCCAAATTCAATGAAGCATAGGGACAGAGATCGGCAATTCTCGTAAATTGGATCTCTTGTAAAGGTGTGTGAGTTTTAAAGAAATACGACGACTATTTTCAGCCTAATAGACAACGAACTAATGATCGGAATGAAATGTGAGATTATGTTATATGTAATTGGAATCTCATTTCCTTCCTGGAAAGTTAGTCTACTTCGTGGCCCTTCATTATCAAATAAAAACATATAATTGAATCTCTGTTTTTCTTCCTTGAATAGATTCGTCGATTCCTTAACCCTATTAATTTGTTTATTCTTTCTTCGTAAATGTGCAAATGCACACGTTTCTTCCTCTATTCTTCATCATTTCTCTGTTTTCTCTCTACTGTCATTTTACCAATTTACGAGAAATATCGAAATTTTCACGTGTAGGACCCGATTTTCAAAAAGATTTCTTTGGAAATTCAGATCAGAAATTAATTGAAAAGTTAGAATAAACATCGTTGCTAATCGTGATTACTCAATATAATAATATTGTATGAATGGTAATTCCTACCATATCAATCCATTTAATATACAATTGATGACTGCTAATGCAACAGCTATGATATGAACAGGTCTGACTCCAGCATGACCATATAGAGCTGTATATTGATCCCATTCTGAATCTAGAACCATCTGAAGATCTCATTATGATATGAATGATCGTAACGAAAGAATAGTAGGACAATATAACTATAAATGAAAAGTACAATCGAGAAATATAATAGATGGTGAAGAATAGAAAAGACTAATAATGAGATGAGAAGAAATTGCTTGATTGTTATTTCAATGAGGAAGTAAGTTCAAATATTGATGAATATGAAAGAATATGGATAAGTAAAGGATATGTAATAGAATGAAGTTCCGGTTACACTTTGAGATAATTCTAGTAGGATAGACGAGATGAAAGTGAGATTAATAGAAGAAAAGGGCGGAGTTTAGAGAATCTAAGATATCAAAAAGACAAAGAAATGGTAACACCAAGAAATAGCGAAATCCTGTCAAACCATAGAACAGAAAAGGGCTTGTTTTTGACAGGAACCCCAATGCAAGGATTCTTGAGGCTAATTTTAAACAAGGATGGAAGTGTCCGTCCCCACTGAATTTCTTGAAGAGCACACACAGGAATGATGACAATGAAGCACTTTTAAAGATTATAAGGTAAATAAAGATATATTAATACAGAATTAAACTAGCGAGGGTTTTCATTGAAACATAACTATGCAGTACGACGAACGGAAATATCCACTTAAATGTTTCGTTTAATTTAACAAAATGAAATTTAAGTATTTGCAAAGAAAATCCTTTCTTAATCATTTATTTATCATCGCAGTGCGTACGAAATCATTTGAATAGAATGTGAATAGAAGATGATTAATGGATTGGTTATGAGAAGAAATGAAGTTATGGATAATAACTAAACTCAAATAGTGTTATACAGTAAACAAAAAATCAAAGAAGTATTACGAAGATTAAAGTTCGATGTGCAAGGGAAATCGAACAAATGATAGATAATTTTTGTTAATACATATAATTGTTTAACTCTGCTGGTAAAAGCTTGGAGCAGCAATGCTATGACGCTTAATTAAACTCCTGATGTTCCATTACAAAAATAAAATTTTGTACACGAACGGATGTTTTCACATATAGCATCTATGTGGGAACGAACAACTACGATTGGATTGATGCATGATTCAGAAGTAGACATTGCTATGCTCGTACCGCTCTCCAATATTATATCTACAAAATCGTTCGGAAATCTAAAATTGATATTTTATTTTATTTATTTTTATTTTGCAAGATTCCAACATAGTCAATGTTCCCAAAGCAGAGGAGGAACAACGAAATAGAGCTCGCAACGAAGGGATAGTTTTCAAAAGTAAGTCTTCCTTTAATTTATGAGGGATGTTCTCAACGATTTATACTTTCGTTTTGATTGGAAAGTTGAAAGTGAAATGAAGACTAGAGTAGATTGAAGTTAGTTGAAAGGAGATTGAAATGAAGAGGGTGGAGAGAGAGAGTCTCTCAGTGTTGGGACCATCATTCTAACTACATCGGAAGTCGATGAATCTCACGTGGAACACACAAAATGAAGTAGACAATAATATATGACACTAGGTCGAATGAGAAACGATGAATAACAACCGAGTTTATGATACCATTTGTATATGAGAGACATCCGCAAATGTATAGACAAAGTATGCAAATGGTGGTATTGCCACTGGCCATCACCCGCAGGACTTCGTGTGCCTTGAATAACCGGTTGTACCTTTACCTTTTTTAATGTAAATGGTTATCATCCAGTCCATTATTATTCATCGGTTCTCATTTGACATTTGCCGAATATATCTATTTACTGATTGTATTTTTCATCAGATCTAACTAGCGAGGACGCAAATCTTAGCCGCATCAAGGATCGCGTACAAAATAATGCTTGCATATTCACATAAATTACTCTTTAGCATTTTATAATTAAGTTGTACTCTCATATTTGAGAAACTCGATGTCGCTTAGGTTCACGTTTGAGCAAGTTACATCTGAATGAATAACTAATAAGATGAATAAAAAGGAAGGAATATTTTATGTAATATTCCCATGTTCCGATGAATGAATGAGCGAGAAGTACATCAAATTGAGATTGAACTCAACGATCTATTCGTTTTTATGATCAGGGATTTCCTAAGAGATGCACAACGCGCTTTTCAGATTCGGAAAAAATAAGAAGAGCTGGCAAAAAGGAGAAAAAATGAATAAACTGCGATAGATTTGAATATATATGTATGTGGACAGCAGACAACTTCGTTCAATTTTCTTATCTTTCTTCGTGGGGGAAGAAAACACTTCGAATCTCGGGTTAAATGACGTATCAAAGAGGAAATGATGAGACAATAGGAAATACTCATGGGTCAAACATAAAGCTTTTTCTCAACTTTAATTACCGTTCAATGACCAATTATTGAATTCAACTGACAAATAAAATGTAGTGTATAAGAAATGAAAACAGATAATACTCCCCACAATCATAAATATTCATACGACACAAGCAGATATAAACAATTTAATTATATTCAGTGATTACTAAGAGGCCGTTTGTGTAAGAGTCGAACAAGGGTTGGCACAGGCCAAAAATTTTGATACCCTCAAAACTTGTGTATAGGGGTTATCGACCATGCTGATGAAGATAGGCATAGTCATTTTGGCTCCAGTGGTCCCGCAACGCCTGAGCGGGATTACGGTAAGATCACTTTTTCAGGACATTCTCGGTCCATGGAAGTGCTAGAGGTATGAAAATTGGGCTCCTAGGACAGAATTCGATGCCGATGATGGCTGTCTACTTCATTTGTTTTGAAAATTTTCCAAAAGGTCACAACTGGAAATTTTGATGGAGACGTTTGCGCCCCAGACGAGTATGACAGTTCGAACCGGCGTGACGAGAGGATCACAACGATGTATTATGAGCCCATATCTCCATTGCCATCTCAATATTGCCTCGATCTAGTGATATGCGAAAGAGGTAAACAAGAGGACTCTCTCAATTCCGCGCGCTCTCTCGCACTCTCGAGAGAGCGCGGCGAAATAAGAGAGTGCCGAGAGAGCGCGCGGAATAGAGAGGCGCAGACAACTCCTCGTGATTTTGCAGATCACTATATCGAGGCAATATTGAGATGGCAATGGAAATATGGGCTCATAATACATCGTTGTGATCCTCTCGTCACGCCGGTTCGAACTGTCATACTCGTCTGGGGCGCAAACGTCTCCATCAAAATTTCCAGTTGTGACCTTTTGGAAAATTTTCAAAACAAATGAAGTAGACAGCCATCATCGGCATCGAATTCTGTCCTAGGAGCCCAATTTTCATACCTCTAGCACTTCCATGGACCGAGAATGTCCTGAAAAAGTGATCTTACCGTAATCCCGCCCAGGCGTTGCGGGACCACTGGAGCCAAAATGACTATGCCTATCTTCATCAGCATGGTCGATAACCCCTATACACAAGTTTTGAGGGTATCAAAATTTTTGGCCTGTGCCAACCCTCTCCCAGATTTGCCCGACTCTTACACAAACGGCCTCCTAAAGAGATTCACATGTCAAAAATACTAGAACAATACGGTTTCAAATCAAATGCGAAAAAGCAGAAAGTAAAAAAATGGTAAAAGAGTCAGCGTTTGAACGTAGAATGTAAGTGAAATATGACAGTATTACAATCAATATATCAAAGGCGATTTGATCAATTTGCATAATTTTTTTTCTCGAACTGTCTGCGTTTTTTCTCTCTATCTTGAACAGAACTGCGAGAGAATGATAGTGACGCAGATTTATTGTTAGAAGGATGACGAGTGCATATGCTCTAATAGAAGAAGGTAATAAAGTACATATGAGTCGACCAATTTGTCCACCATGAAGCACAAATAATATTACTTTAAAATTCACATCTCAAAATTTATATCTAATGTGCATGCTATCATACATTTTCATTTTTTTCATTTATTTTTAGCTAACCTATATATTTAAAAAAATACATTTAAAGTGCATGCATACTTATTCTTGTACATCTATTAATAATATTAATTTCATTTATTATAATAAACATCATCACGGGGAAAAATAATGAAGAAAAATATTTAAAACAACATCAAAAACAGACTAAAATTAATAGCCATCATTACAATAATCCAACATATTCTACACATAATAACACAACATCCAACATTCAATATCGTAAAGAACAGTTGGCATAATATGTATATACACGAGTTGAATGCTTTTTTTCTGTTCTTCCTGTTGACTGTCGAGTGACCTTTTGAGAAGATTCTCTGAAGGGACGACTTCACATAATGATTAGATATAATGAGATAAACATAAAGAACACACGTCTAACGCCTAACGTCTTGTAAGATGAATAACGAACAGTTAAAGGTGGTCCCACGAATATTTTCGTGAACAAACTGTGAAGACAGAAAAGTAGCAAAAGTTATTCTACGTACAGTACACTATTTATTTTGTGCTGATTTAGTCTATTGATCGCTAGAAACATTAATAAACCATCAGGCCCGGTTCAGGGAAGGGCGCGCTTTTTGAAAATTGAGGAGATTCGGCAATAGGTTTCGAACTTGCGTCAAACGGGTAACGAGTCTGAACGTTTACCACTGCGCTATTGGATAGATGAGAGGCTGAGCTAACTCTTCGCATATCACTTTGCATTCGCACAAGAGGGGTGTAGTGATTTATCTGAACATTCGCGGGCCACCATCTTTAATAATAAAATATTACTATACATAAGACCAGGAACATTATGAATCTCATTAAGAGCCAAAAACAAATCATGAAAAGCTTTAAAAAAACATCATGATGTGCTAAAGGCAAATGGAAATGAGTGTAAACAGGGGAAGAATTCGTGGATATGAAAATAAAAGGCAAAATGAATACTAAATAGTAAATGGTAGAATAGTACAATGAACTATGAAGAACGTTAGACACAAAGAAGAATCAAATACTTGAGGAGGATTACTTATATGTACTAGTTCGTTAGACTCTAGTTTATTATTGGAATACTCATGTACCAGTTCTGTGCATTTTACGTTTTACGATTTTACGAATTTTACGATTTTATGACTTTTTTCGTTAAATTTTTACGTCGTAAAATTTTTCGAAATTTAGAAATTTAACGAAACGAGAAAAAATGGCAAAAAACTGAATAATTGGTGATATTATTTTCAAAATCAATCTTTGGGGATATACTGTTTTATATACATAAGTTTTTAGCTGTAATTTCTTGCTTATCGTTTGTCACTTGCATAAAACGGTCGTTATGAACATTCGCGGGTTTCTTGTATTTTATCACACACTACATTAAGGATAATTTCTTATAATTTTGTCGCAAAATTTTTTTACGAAATTTTTACGAATTTTACTAATTTTACGAGAAAAAAAGTCGTAAAATTACGTTTTACGAAAATTTTACGAAAAGGATTTTACGCACAGCCCTGTCATGTACCGTATTATGTATCGTGTTTATGGCTCGTTAAGAAAGGGGGGAAACCGAAATCGGCGACTTTCCACTTGTTAAAAAGTACCCGGAAAGTCGAAAATGGAAACGCAGCGAGCAGGAAGTTGAATTTCCATTTTAACTGCTAAAAATCGACGACCGACAGTTGTTATTATTACTCCGGATTGTCACGTTTTCCAAACAAACAGTTGTAACCGTCAAATATGTGAGAATAAAATGCAAAATGAGATTCAAAGGTACGATATTCATGTAGTGACTGCTCAACGATATGAGATGGACGACTGGCTCACATGAGACTTCCCCATCCCTGTTGCCCCATCCATAGTTCATGCGTGAACATGTGATATATATATATATATATATATATATATATATATATATATATATATATATATATATATATATATATATATATATATATAATATATCCCAGCTATTGTGAGTATAAAATGTACTTGCATAATAAAATGGCAAACGATACTTGGTTCATTAATAATAATGAGGGAAAAGAGAAGGCCTAACCACTTGTTTTTGCCAAAATTGCATTTTTATCGATTTTTTGATCTACCACTTTGGGGAGTCATATCTCACTCAAATTTTGACCTACAGCGTGATTTTTTTCAATCGACTCGAAATGAACTAATCGAGAAGTTACTCAACAACATGTGTGTGCGAAAATGCCATCTTCTACCTATTTTCTTCGAAAAAGTATTTTTTTGGGTACAAAATACTAATTTTCTCACAATTTTTCCTCAAAGGGTACGATTTTTATTCGCGATTCTGTTTCCTCATCCTCGAATTGAGGTACTCACATATTTCTTATTGTAAGGTCATAATTCGCGGCACCCTATATCGATCCTCAGAGGGAACCCGGACTTGCGTTATTTTCATTCAAAAATACATTTCGCTATTTGCTCCCTAGAACGTGTTTGCTTATATTATTTGTTATTAGTGTTATAGAAAAGGAAAAAAAACAGCAAATAAAATAGCGAAGATATAAATATGTTTATCTTAGATATTCAAAGAATCATTGTAAAATAAGTTTAAAATTTTGAAATACGAAGATATTCGTCGATGTTTCCGATATCGGAATCTGAATGATGGAAAAAAATATCCGGATCATCGAAATACTCCTTTAGATCACTGTGATGTGGTGTTACATTTTCAAAACGTGCGCACGGCGTGCGAACGTAAGAAATGCACGCCGTGCGCACGGCGTGCATTTTTCTATGTGGTGTTACATTTTGAAACGTGCGCACGCCGTGCGCCCGTTTTGAAAATGTAACACCACATGAAGGAAATCATAGACAGCGTCTCTCTATCATCCTCCTCCAAATCCATGAGCAAATCATCCAGAAGCGCTCTTCTTCTTCTGCTCCTCACTCCGTTACTATCCAGTTGCTTCTTCTTCGCTGTGACGAGAGTTCTGATGTGGTTCTTGATTTGCTCGTGGGTTATTCTCTCAGCGGGAAGGATGTCAACTCTTTCTTTCATTCTTTTCTCGACCTCCTCCGCACGCAGCTTCTTGGCATCATTGTAGTACTCGTTGAAAAGTGCAGTGACCAGATCATTCGCCTTCTGGTTGTAGTTCCCTCCCTTCTTCGTAGTCCTCAGTGCCCATCCAATCGGCTTGGGATGATCCAGCCTGCTGGTACTCCTTGAAAGACTCAACGAGATCGATTCCCACGCCTTGCTGCACTTCCTCGAGCATTCGCTTGTAGAGTCCGAGGGCGAAATCGTAATGAGAGATCTTTTCTGGTCTGATAGTGTGCTGGCCCTTGTCGATGTGCTGGAGGAGAAAAGAGTGCGAAAAATACATTTGAGAAAGCACACAAAAAAGTTGTGAATCAATTGCGTTGCAAAGTAAATAAAAAAAATGGATTTTCCGGCTTATCTTGAAAACGATCAAATTTCATGACCCTACTATTTGATCATTTTTGTAGAGCACTTCGAGAGCTTTCGATTGGTATACCTTGATTGCGAATTTGCACGAAAATGAAGAGAAAGAAGATACGAAATGTATTTTTGAATGAAAATAACGCAAGTCCGGGTTCCCTCTGTGGATCGATATAGGGTGCCGCGAATTATGACCTAAGAAATATGTGAGTACCTCAAATCGAGGATGAGGAAACAGAATCGCGAATAAAAATCGTACCCTTCGAGGAAAAAGTTTTAGAAAATTAGCTTTTTGTACCCAAAAATAGTTTTTCGAAGAAAACAGGCAGAAGATGGCGTTTTCGCACATACATTATGTTGAGTAACTTCTAGATTAGTTCATTTCGAGTCGATTGAGAAAAAAATTTCACGCTGTAGGTCAAAATTTGAGTGAGATATGACTCTCCAAAGTGGTAGATCAAAAAAAAATCGATAAAAATGCAAAGTGGTTAGGCCTTCTCCTCTCCCTCATTATGATTAATGAACCAAGTATCATCCAAATCGAAGATAAAAAATTTAAAATGGTCGCAAAAGGGTCTCATTTTCATACAATTTACAGGAGATCCGTGTTATGAGCCCCGTTTGCGTAAGAGTCGGACAATCAGCAACGGGATCCCGTACAGCAAAAAAAATTTTTTGAGATAATAACATTTTTGAGTATCTCTCGATATGTTAGAATACTAGGCAAACCCTCGTGGTATGCAAATTTTTTTTGAGCTCGGTATGGAGCTCCAAAGATGGCTCTTTTTCAGAGTTTTTCGACTATAGCTGGAGATCCCTTGAAGGAAACAGAAAAGTCACAAGAGCAACCCTTGCTCAATTTGTACGAGGATCATAATGATGATTAGGGTAATATAAAAAAGACGTGTTAGTCGAGAGATACAAATATTATTTTAATTCAACCAAAAAAGTGCGAGCGGAGACGAATAGGGCGCGTGGATGCGGTCATGATAGACTTGCAAAAAAATTTTTGTGAGAAAAAACCTCCCGCAAAGCAAGTTATGATTTATTTTTTGTGGAGGTGGATTTAAAAATTCGCGAGGTCTCCACACAACAAATCCCGATGGGTTCGTTAACTCATCTATCAAACATCAAATCAGCGACCAGTGTAGTGTAGTGGATAAGGTGCGCATGATCTAGACAATACCACTTATTTTATCCGCAAGTGTGAAATTTAACAACAAAAGGAGTGAAACAAAGACGATTTTTTCTTGAAGACAATTGTGAATACAATTGATTAGTGCGATATTACATGATCTAGCCAATATGATCTAGTTACTAACACATCTCCTTTCGGGGGAAGTGGTATTGTCTAGATCATGCGTCGATTGAGACATATGAAATGAACACATCTAATCATTCTATCAAAAATTTCAAATTCGAAGGATCGATTAAATCTTCCAAGCGTCAGTACTTAATTGATTTATCCCAATCCAAAAACGTTTGTGGTATGGTATACTATGAGGGGTTCCTCCAAAATACATGTGTTCATAAATGAATCTTGTCTATTTTGCACGAAGGATTGTCGAATTCAATTTCGGCAGGCCCCCAGCACTTTCCTGATGTTCCAAGGATTTCCTTGGCTTGAATCCAAATCCATTCACCTTGATAATCAGGATAAATGCTGCCAAGCTCATACTTTTCAATGCTTTAACCACTCAACGTAAATAAGGGTGTAACTGGGAGCATACACTCCTGGTACACCGTACATTTTTTTTGGAAAATCAATATTCTATCATGTTCTCTCCTCTTAAATTTTCGGTCGTAGATATGTCAACGAATACAGAAAGTTTAGTGGGTGTTATTGAATTTTCAGACGCGAATATATTAATATTTTGTGCGGTAGACGAGACAAGAAGATCATTGCGTGGGAATTAGTACTACTATAATAATATGAATGATGTGCAATAGCAGCTGCAAATCATATGAAAACATTTTCTTGCCTCCATTGCGGATTGATTTCTTGATAGGGTATTCCACGAATAGGATTATTGCCCCGTACTCTTCTCTATTCTGACTATTTGTTTTTTTTCTTCTTGCACAGAGAGATTATGGATGGATTCAACAATATTGCTAATAGTAAAATAGAACATTTATGTACGCATTTAAATCACTATTACTATTGTAAAATTATTGGGTGGTATAATGTGGGAAACATTGATACTTTGTTAATAAAGTATAATTGAATATGATTAATCCATAAACAAGAGTTCACATAATAAGGGATATCAATGTACTTATTACATGTTTTTTTCTAGTCGTCCTGTTTTTCAAAATGATTCTGAACAGCGATTTTAGAACTCTCAAATACATATAATTATAATATTCAGACAAAAGAAAGAGATAATCAACTCCAATGTTGTTTACAGCTTTATAGTCTATTGTTGTTTACTATGATTATCTACCACATGTTGTCAAGAAACTTTTCACTTGATTTACTATATCTACACCAATTGTATTGAGAGGTTGTTCCATGAGTCTATAAACAATGATTCCTTCACCTATTCCAACTCATGATTTGATATCAATTATCGTTCATTCAATAATTGATGTAACTGGAATCATAGCCAATATTCTTTTGTTTCTTGCCATTCTTCTTCGATCTCCGGATGGATTAATGTAATTTCAAACCATCTTTATATCTTATCTTTATATTATTTATTTATTTAATTCTTTATTAAAAAAAATCTTTATTTATCATAATTTAATCAGGTCATATACAATAATTTTAACTTTACTATCACTGGTTGAACTTGGAGCATGTATTAGTGGATTCTTGATTATTCTTCGGTATGAATAAATTCGTCTAATCACTTTAGTAAATAATAGTCTTCAGTCCAATTCCAACAATGACTCAATTAGCTTATATCTATCTCGGACCATGTACATCAATATCCACGAGGTTCTGTCATACTTGTAAGTTTGCAAACTAATCAAATGATAGAAATCATAACGATTTATATTTATTTTTCAGGTTTTTCTTACCTTGTCTTTTCTCTTTGCACTTCTTGTTATATCACCACAGTCTCTTTTGGTTACAGATTATACGTTTTAAAGAGGTTTGTAAAAAATCTACGTTCATAAATAATAACAATTTGTAGAGATATAGTTTCACGTTGTGTCATTTCTTTCATTTGTTTTTTAGTCTGTATTATTCCAGCTCTTATTGTGGTAAGAAATCTTCGTTTTTCGATTCATAAGTATTAATTTCAGATTCCATTTGTTTCTTCTCTTTCACCACAAGAAGAAGTCCTTGAATTGATGATGAGACTAAGACCTAATTATGATTTGGACAAGTATACAGTAGCTGGTATCAATCTCATTAACTAAAAAAACACATTATCAACTATGTTTCAGGTCATTTAGATATAACTTATCCACCAGTTGCAGCCGTGCTTTTGTTGTTAGTTATTCCTATAAATCCAATTCTAATAATTACAATTATTCTTCGTCATAAGGTTCGTCACAATATGAACATTAACTATTCAGTGTTTGTACATATATTTTTTGTTGAAGGTGATTAAAACATTGAGAAATGCAATGAGTTTTATGAGTTCGAAGACGATGAAGATGAATCAATGTCTTGTTCGAGTATGTTAAAAACATTATACATTAAACTGTTAATCTAAATTGACTTCCGTAAATTTAGAAATGAGATCACTTCATTTATAGATTATCTGTGTAAAATAATAACAACTGAAGCTTCACAAATTTATCTATTCGCCCTAAATGTTGTTGGATTGTCGCCTGTTGTGTCTATAGAAACTTTATATTAGCTAGACTAAAAAATCACACTCACACTACATAGATAGGGATGGGTCCAGGGTATGTGTTATGTACTTGGACACAACACGTAGTAGAATAGAGACTTTATTGTAGAGATAGAAACAGTACCACCGGTACAACAGGATGAACTAGATAAGAATGAAGGAATAACCAATATAGAAAGCACGTCAACTACGATGACGTGTCATTAGCATAGAATAGGGTAATGTGGTCAAATGCAAATGTGTATGCTAAGATGCAGTTTGGTTATAATAATAGACTTTGGAGCATACACACTGAGCTGAAAGATGCTTAGCAAATGCGTTGCTTACGCATTTGCTTAGCGATACGGTCGCTTATAGTTAAGCATATGGTATGCTTAGAGGGGAGATGCTTATATTTAAGCATTCCATATGCTTACATGGGAAGAGGCGCGCACCCGACTCCTGGAATAGACTTTGAGTTATACAATGCACTGCCGTGTGCTCTGGTGGCGTAGTGGTAAGCGCCTCTTCCTCATGACCGGAGGATGGTAAGTTCGGCTCCCAGTCTGTGACACAACTTTTGCCGGGTTATTTCTTTAATGTAAGCAACCCTGTAAGCGTTTGCCTATGCTTAAATGTAAGCATACGTTCAACTCAATAATAAGCATTAACGCATGCTTATATGTAAGCATATCGCTATCTTATCCGGCTGAGGTAGCAATACGTATGCTTACTATTAAGCATCTTTCAGCTCAGTGCATAGCACCTCCGCCCCAAGATATGAACTACGGCATATCTGACAAACAATAATATGGATATAATCATATAGTACAGTATTAATAATGTGATGGAATGATATTAGGGTCAACGATCAATAATAGAGAAATCAATAATCACAAATCAATGGTAGGTTTGACCAGTAGTGGATGAAATGTTTAAACGAGATGGTGGTTGTCTACTACGGGAAGGCCTTGTAGAACCGGGTCTAACCACGGTTGCCTTAGGATCATTCTTCTTGTTGTTGTTCTCCACATTGTTCGTGGGCACGACGGCGGCATCGGCATCAGCATCAGTAACGACGGCATCAGCAGCAGACGGCGTGACGTTGCACTTGGCGGGCTCGACCTGGACGTTGCTCTCGACCACGTTGTCGGCGGGAACGTTGAAACTCTCCAACAAGACACTCAGAGGATCGCAATCCTCAATCCATCTCTTCCTCAATTGATTCGCATGAGCAGTCACATGACTACCATCCAATCTCTGGATCTCATAGATCACATTTCCTTTCCTTCTGAGCACTACGGCTTCAGTCCACTTCTCGTGATTCGGACCATCCCGATCACGATAATACACAGTGTCTCCTTCAGCGAACTCTCGTGTCACCTTCTCATTCAATACTCTCTCCTCTCCCTCCCTGGGAGACATGAGAGTGAGACGACATCGCATCTTCCTTCCGCGGAAGATCTCTGCTGGAGTACACATCTTCAATTGATTATTTGGAGTGCATCTGTACATCATCAAGAACTTCTGCACGTTCTCATTCTCCGGACCTTCTACTCTCATCTTCAACAGTGACCGCTTGAACGTATCCACGAAGCGTTCAGCCTGTCCATTACTCTGCGGATGATACGGTGGAGAGAACATGTGATTGATTCCATACTCCATACAGAATGCTCTCATCTTCTCAGACTTGAACTGAGTTCCATTACCAGACACTATAGTCTCCGGACTACCGTATCTTGATACGAAGTCTCTCAATGCTTTGACGGTTGCATCAGCCGTAATCCTCTCCATTGTAATGACCTCTGGCCATGAACTATGAACATCCATAATGATCAAGTAGTAACGTCCATTCATTGGACCGGCGAAATCCATATGGACTTGCTCCATTGGTCTACTCGTTTCTGGCCACTTGATTGGTTCAGCTTTCGAAGGATTCTTGGCAGCACTTTCACAACCTTCATAACATCTTACTTGGCTCTCGATATTCTGATCGAAAGTTCCATAGTAGTTAACTCCACCAAGTAACGATCTCGGTTGAGTATCATCCTTGGGTACTTGCATCTCCTTGAGTACATGCACCTTCTTTGGATCTGGATGACGTCCAGATTCATTCACGATGAATCTAAGGAAGTGGACTTCTTTCTGTCCGAACGCACACTTCTCTAGTCGGATTCTGAATCCAGAATCACGAATCCTCTCGAGAACTCTCATCAGATTCTCGTCGTGCTCTTCCTTCGTCCTTCCACTTACAATGACATCATCCAAGTATGCCACTGTCCTGCTCATTCCTGTCAGCATCTGGTCCATTATTGACTGGAATATACCTCGAGCAGGTTTCACATATAACGGTAATCTGTGGTACTGATACAGTCCACGATGCGTATTGATCACGAGCAGCTTCTTAGCTTCCTCGTCTACTTCAACTTGGAGATACGCATCCGAGAAATCGATCGTGGAGAAGACTGTTCCACCATTCAACGAGGCGAATATGTCTTCCGGCAGCTTGAGCGGATGAGTGCAATCTTCCAGACAGTCATTCAATCCTGTCTTGAAGTCGGCACACAATCTCTTTGCACCATTCTTCTTTGCGACTAGCAAGAATGGAGCCGCCCACTCCGAGTGTTCTACCTTAGAGATCACTCCCATATCACATAATCGATCGATTTCTTCATCACACACCTGCTGGCTGGCATACGGCACTGGCCGCTTGTTACGGAATACCGGCTTTACGCCCGGCTTCAGGTACAACTTAGCTGCAGACTTGTTGTACTTCCCCAGTCCAGGCTCACAAACTTCTGGGAAGACATCCTTTACCCAGGTTGTGTAGTTTCCTGACTTGATGTGTGCAATCACCGTTTCATCATTCTCATCTGAGAATGCTCGCTTCAAGTCTAGCTTGAAGAATACATCATTGCCGACTAGTCGAATCGGTCTTGGGGTGACGTGGATCCATGCGTCACACTTCTTGCCGCAGTATTCCATTGTACTGCGGAACTTGCCGAGGATCTTCATACCTTGTCCATTTGCACATGATACGGTACATGGAGCGGGAACCAACTCAGGGTTCTTCATCTCCTTCCAGTCAACCTCCGAGATGAGCGTCAGATCAGATCCTGTGTCAAGTTGACACTCCATCTGAGTTCCATCCATGGATACATTCACGTACACACGATTGCCTTCAATCTGATTGCAATCCTTCACTTGTACTGAATTGTTCCGGAAGTTCTTCTTCGGCCTCATTTTAGGATGCTTCAACCAGCATCTCTCTTCAGTATGACCATTCTTGCTACAATGTGTACATTTCACATTGGCCTTTGATCTCTCGGTCTTTGGACTCTTCTGATTCTTTCTCTTATCATCTTCAGGTACTCTCACAATATTGGCTGTATTCGTCTGCACTGCTGAGCCTTCTCGCTCAAATGCTCTCGAATATCTTTCAATAGATGGTCCTTTAGTCACTTGACTATGGCTCCTTTCTCCACTAACAACTGTCTCTTTACTCGCTAACTTCTCGAGTATCTCATTATTCTTCTTGTTTTGTTCACTCTGCACGTTCATGAACTGCTGTTGCATGTTCGCTATCATCTCCAATACCGATGCTAATGTAGTTGCTTCAGCTTCAGGCTTCTCCACTTCAGGCATCCTTATTACGAATCGCGATAGCCTTCGGCGTACTTCTTGCAATTCTACCTACTTGTAATCGCAACTACAAGTCTACCTGACACTCGCAAGTGCAGTAACTCAATCTACTTGTAATCGCAACTACAAGTCTACCTGACACTCGCAAGTGCAGTAACTATATCTATACTCGCAAGTATAGATCTTCAAACCATGCAATCGCAACTACAGGTTGGTAATATAATCCGATGAACTATATCTATATCGCAATATAGATCTTCCTGGACTCGTAATCGCAACTACGAGGAGGGACAACAAGAAGAAGAAGAGAAGAAATGAGCTCGTCAATCCTGGTCGCGTTAGCTCGTCAAACAATCCTGGTCGCCAATAATGTTATGTACTTGGACACAACACGTAGTAGAATAGAGACTTTATTGTAGAGATAGAAACAGTACCACCGGTACAACAGGATGAACTAGATAAGAATGAAGGAATAACCAATATAGAAAGCACGTCAACTACGATGACGTGTCATTAGCATAGAATAGGGTAATGTGGTCAAATGCAAATGTGTATGCTAAGATGCAGTTTGGTTATAATAATAGACTTTGGAGCATACATAGCAGTATGAAAGTCTGTTTACTATTCAGTTCTTTCTAATCGCCCATGTGAGAATGCCTCATCTCATTAAGTGCTATCAAACCTACTGCGACCACACTTTTGGTAGTAGGCCATACTTTGGTAATTCATTCAATCGGAATCAATCGGTCAGATGTGTAAACGAATTGACAGACCGGGCAAAAATTGGACGGTGGACATGAATTCTCCTCTTCTGATAACAGATTCGACTCACATGATCTTCATTTTAGATTATAAGTAGATGATGTATGAAAATGATGAGCGGAAGAGACAATGAAGTGGTTAAAGGAACGTCAGACTTCTCCAAACCCAGAAACCACGGCATAAAAAGCTCGTTTGAAAGCGTATGTCTGGACCATACTGCGTCACACCATTTTGCCCCGACGAATATCATCTTTCCCGACTGTTACTTCCTAAAAGTGATCACTTCTTGAACAAAGACTCTATCGAGACCGAACTGACCGACTTCTTTACCATCCACATCCAGTCGCTCTTTATGAAGGATATATGCATGGATGACCAAAGATGCAGTTCTACAAATCTTAATTTACAATTGTTCAATGATAAAGAATATAAGTGTCTAATAAAAGTGCAAAATGGAAAAGTATTTAGTCTACCCGATACATATCTTTCGAGGTTCTTTCACTCCAATTATTCTTACCTATTTTCTACTTCTTCGGTGTAATTTGTTATCTTCCATGTCAATTCGATATAGTCTACTCTCCAGTCATCGAACATCTCATGTTTATTGTCAGTCACATTCTTTACGTCACAAATGAGATCAAGTATTTACAGACAGTGGCTGTCCCACCAGCCTTGTCTCCGTTAATAACACTGTATAATGTAAGATCATATAGAGAGTAAGTGACTAACAAAAAAAATGAACATCAAATCATCTTTCAGATTTGTAACTGTACGATGTACGAAAGTTGAAGAACCAAACGTCAGTGTTGTCTTCACTACTTATGTATCTAAGAGAGCCATTGATCAGAGAAAAATGACTATATAAGTTGTTCAATTCATTGTTTTGTATTATATTTTTGCGCTAATTGATTATATAGAATTTTGTTATTTGTTGTTTACGTCCAGCCAGATAGACTTTTGTACACACAACCGCAGAGTCGCGCAGCGGTAGCCGCAGTATGAAAAAATTCAATTTCTCCGTCAATGAGAAAGTAATGTTTTCCCGGAATTTTACCGTGATATAATGATATGACACCTTGATTTTTTTTGAGTTACTATTTTTTCAAACTTTCGCATAACAGCAACTGATCAACGACACGTTAGTAATCGATGTTATAGTTCTTTCTCGATATTGGACCGAAGATGATATTGGACATGCTCGAATAGAGGGTAGAAATCACTTGAGTCTCGATGTCGTCCCATTCCTTTTTTATTGCAGCCTTCAACTCGGCAACGTATGCATACCGTTTGTTGTTCTTGTGTACAGAATGAGCCAGGATACGACAGATGTTGTAAATGTGGACATCGTAGGAACCCGCCGGGCTTGGAAGAGCAGGTATGTTCTTGACTGCCAACAATGCTTTTGAGAGGTGCTGGCGTTTATGGAGGCACTGTTTTTCTATGAGATCAGGTGGCGGGCATGGTTCTTCCTCATTAACATTCGCGGGGTTTTATAGGAGTCAGAATTAACCCAAGATCAGGGAAAAATATGATACATTGCGAATCTGACTGCGGAGGAATCATAATTTTAGAAGACCTGCCCTCTGTACTGTAAGGTCTTAAAATTAGTCCTTCCAAAAAAATGTTGTTATGCCCTGAGGGAGAATGTAGAGAGAGCTATGATTACCATACTCTGGGGATAAACAACACTCACCACTAGAATCATTTTGGCGCTTATTATTAGAAGTCATAATTAGCACATCTAGAAGCTGAGTTTTCGGTTTGGGACTGAAATTTGCAACCACGCTACAGCTTGAAATGGGAGTCAGAGACATTCAGATTTGTTTGCCTGTGGATCCCTAGTGGATGTCTCCACTCTCACGATGTTTCAGAAGACCTTTCACTAAAAGAACTATAAATTTTCAAAAAAAGTATGCTTCGTCATCAGTACGCAACAGTGAACTAATTTAATTGCATCAACCATGCTGATTGTATTCCTTGATAAAGCTACTTATTAATTAATTAATTGATTAATTATTATTGTTATACATGAAAAAGCATATTAATGAATAATCTCTTCCTCATATTTACTTTAATCACGTAGCTTCTTCCTTATCCAATACCAGTTATCGCTTAATCTTCAATTCATCAAACCAATTCCATTCATCTTCTTCATTTATTTCAATGTGGCCATCAATTCTTCCTCTTCATGATATAATTGCCATTTCTTTCCATGGAACATCTGATATTATTGGATCGATGGCTAATTTATCATTATTGATTGCTATTATATTCAAATCACCTCCTAATCTACGGTAGGTTAATTAAATCTATTAAAAAACAACAACATTGTGATAAGAGATCTGTTTAGAACATATTCGGTTATTCTTGTCAACGCTGTCACGATAGATTTCGTTGCTTGTTTCAGTAGTTTGATTACGATGATTCGGTAAATATTCCTTTCTCTCAATCAATCGATAATTGATTTTTCAGAGTTATTCCAGCAGAAATGACACTTGCATATATCTATCTCGGTCCATGTACCTTAGTCACGCCATTCTTTTGCCATTTGGGTAAGTATTTTTTAAAGCCTTTATCAAAGAATTTTGGAAGAATTTTTTTATACTAATAATATGGAAAGTTTCAAACACTAGAAAAATAGTATAGTTTCAGCGTATTGTTCAATGCTGCATACATTCGCTCATTCATTGTATCTTATTATTGTTTCATTTTCATATCGACTCTATGTTCTCAAACAGTATGATGATTCCACATATTAACATGTCTAGTAGTTATTCGCTCAATTATTTTATTATAGTGTGAGTGATCCCCCATCTCGTTTTCGTTTGGCCATCATATGTTTTACTGTATATATTCCATCGATGTGTCTTATGGTAATTATCGGTTAATTTCAAAATAACAGTGAATATTTTATATAGATAATATTCTTTTTTGGACTAGACCCTCAAGAAGAGGTTCTAGAAGCAATGCTCAAAGTAAAACCTGATTTTGAATATAATAAAGGATATTTATGGACAGGTAAAATAATGAAAATAACTAATATTTATTAAAATATCGATTGATTTAGGTCACGCATCTATTACAAAATTCGCAGTAGCTTTTACTATTGCATTTATGACTCTTCCATGTATTCCGGCTATGTTTGTTATATTCTATATCAGAGCTAAAGTATTTTTGACACAACAATTCAGAAATAAAGAAAATGATTTTAGGTTTTGAATATTCTACGAAGAAATGTTGATTCGATGAGTTCAAGAACGTATAATCAACATTCGAATCTCGTTAGAGTGAGTTCGTATTGAATTGATTGTAGAACAAGATCAATAACATAAATAATAATATGAAAGGAAAGTATGTTGTTCAATGGAATAGACTCGTACGTTATATCTGAAGGGAAGGGTCAGCCTGGCCTTATGAGATAAGAGTACCATGGCTTGAATCAGTTTACAATGCTGATTGCAAATCCGTTTTCAAAAGTTGCCCAATCGGCATGGGCTATGATAAAATCGATAATGAAATTTGTGGTTTTGTGGGTGATATGACACGTGTGAGAAATGAGAATGGAAGTTCCACTTGAGAGACGAATTATGTGAAAGAGACAGAAGTGAGAAATGAGATAAGAAACGACCGAATCGGAGAGGGCATAATGTGAGCAATGATCTGAGAAATGCATAATTGAAAATGGAAGACGTGAGAAATGACATTTGAAATGAAAGCGTGGAAAGCGACATTTGGGAAAAATGTGATTAGAAAACGATGTTTGGGAAAACAATTAATTAGAAAAAGATGTTCAGGAAAAGACTTTTGTGAAATTAACGATGTAAATGAAATTATAGATATTTATCATCAACAACAACAATCTCCGGTATTTTTTTCACGGGGCCCGCCCTGTTCAATCCCGTGGTGTACGCCGTGGAGTACATTGCGGATTTGAACCTTTAGACGGGGTACCCCGCGATCTGTGGCCTCTAGACGTGGTGCCCCGCGAGGTGGTAGACGGCGTGCCCCGTGGGGCGCGAGGCACACCGTCCCTTCACCATGGTGCTCCTCGCGTTGTACTCCGCGAGATTTGGCCTCTCAACGGTGTGCCCCGCAAAAATACCGGAGATCTTAAACAAAAAAATCAAAACTTGTTTCCGTTGAGGTATTTCCTTGTTGTGAATTTCAGGATTAGGTGTTTCCTCATCGGTATTTTCACAAATGATTTTTCTTGAAAATTGTTTTCTAATTAGAGTTTTCTGAAGTGATATTTCATAAAAAAAATTTCCTATCACATTTTTCCCAAATGTCGCTTTCCACTATCTCATTTTAATTGTGATATCTCACGTCTCCCACTTTCAATTAGACATTTCTCATGTCATTCTTCTTATTCGCACTCTCACAATCGGTCGATTCCATTCTAATTTCTCACACGTGTCATATCACCGTTTTGTGGACAAACAAAAAATTCTGTAGCACTTTTGAACTTTTGTTACAGAATAAGCCTCTAACGTTGCCCACCAACTTTATCTGATCATAAATGAAATCCATCAAGCGTCCTGTTTTTGGTTGTTCGAGTTGTGGAAACCATTCATATTGCTTTTATAGTGCAGAAAAAAGTATTTTAATTTTTAAATAATTTTCAAATCATTTTATTGTAATTATCATTTCAGGTTTTATCACTACAATCACTTCTTCCAATATTCTTCTTTGGAGGTGGATTATCATATGTTCTTTGTCAAGCTTTTGGTATTTGTTCAGTTGAACAGGAACATTTGACTATGGCTGTGAGATTATTATATTATTTATTATTTCTTTTTTATCAAAAAATAACTCATGATACTAAGTGTAAAAGAGAAAGAGAAATAAAATAATTTCTTCAGATATGGGGAATAATGCCAGCTTCAGCTCCATTCATTACAATATATTTTGTACGACCCTATAGAGAGTTAGTTTAGAACAACAAAAAAAATTATTCAAAATGAATTTTAATTTCAGATTTATTTTGGGCTTTTTACATGTCCCTAAGAAATTCATTTCATATGGAAGTAGTTGGAGTGGTGGAAGAACGTCTAATAGGACTATTCATATACAGATCAACTAATACTTTTAATCATGTTATGTAAACTCTATATACTGTTTATTTATGTTTTTATTTTATATAAAATGATGTAATTAAATTGTTTTTCGATCTTAAGAATAACCAATAAAGTTGATATCTGCCGCCGTACCGAATCATTTTTTGGACTTTTCTGAAGGGCTTTTCATTGAAATGTCTGTATTGTGTTTGATTAATCTCTGATCCTGAGTACATTTATATAATAATATCTTTGCCGTCTTGCGTGTAATCGTTCTCAATATGTGTCATGTTTTCTTGATCAGATCTAGCTCTTTTTGAAGCATACGTTCTTATTAAGCGAAACATAACAATGAGATCGAATTGAACATTCCGAATGTACAAAAAAACATGTGAGGTAGATGTAAACGTGCTTATAGTTAGTGAAGTGAGAGGATGAGAGGCAGTCAAAGGAAAGATCAATCGATGAATACAATTCAATGATAATCATGACAATTGTGATGTATTGCTATGATTTTAACAGATGCTTTTCCACCACTCCAACTATTCCCTGATGGAACGAATTTATTTGGTACATGATAACATCTGAGAATAAACCTGAATATATAAACTAAATATATATGTTATTTTATTTTCTAAACTAACTCTCGATAGGGTCGTACATAGTATATTGTAATGAATGGGGCAGAAGCTGGCATTATACCCCATATCTGAAGGGATTCATTTATGAATTGGTTCATACCGATGTCGCATCAGATTCATATATTTATGAAATTACTCAGCAGAATATAATTTACAGTTACGTTTCTCACATATTTGTCTATTTGGTTGGACTAATTTCCAAATCATAGACAAACTACAAGTTCGATCATATAAATATACAAGATAATCTCATTTCCCCTTCTCCCCCAACTACCCCTCTCTCGTTTTTGCCCAAATGCTCTCATTTACTTGTTCTCTCAAATGTTGTCGCATCTTTTGATGTATGATAAATCAAATAAAATTAAATCTCACAGCCATAGTCAAATGTTCTTGTACTATTGAACAAACAGAAAATGCTTGACAAAGAACATACGATAATCCACCTCCAAAGAAGAATATTGGAAGAAGTGATTGTAGTGATAAAACCTTAATTAGATTATGTTTCCCATCCATTTTATCCATGAATTTTGAACAATAATATATTTAAATTTTTCGAATACTTCATTATCGTTTATTCAACAATAAAACTCACACTAACGAGATTCGAATGTTGATTATGTGTTTTTACACTCATCGAATCAACATTTCTGTCCAGAATATTCAAAACCTTAAAAAATGATCTTGTTTTTGAAATTCGAAATGATTAACTTACCTTTTTTCTCAAGAAAAATATTACGAACATTGCTGGTATACATGGGAGAATCATAAATGCTATAGTAAATGCTATTCCGAATTTTGTTATCGATGCATGACCTGAGTTGATCATAATTTCACATTTTAAATTTCAGACTTCCTGTCCATAAATATCCCAAATAATTTCACATTCTTAATTTCAATGTACCTGTCCATAAGTATCCCATATCATATTCAAAATCTGGTTTGACTTTAAGCATTGATTGTAACACTTCTTCCGGAGGATCCAAAGCAAATAAAAAGATTATCTATGACCGAAAAGAAATTTAATTGCACAATTCAATCAATAATTACCATAAGACACATTGATGGAATATAAACAAGAATACAAATAATAGCTAAACGAAGACGAGATGGAGGATCACCTACGCTGAAATAAAATATTTGATTATTGATTAGTATAACTATTCTTACTTTCTGAGAACTTTGAGTCGATATGAAAATGAAACGATGATAAGATATAATGAATGAGCGAATGTATGAAGCATTGTACAATATGCTGTAATGAATATTAATTCAAAGAAGGCCCTTGAATGTCTACGGGATAGGTGGCATGCGAGAAATTAGCATTCCCATTCATCAATCCCTTATGGCAGCGATAAAAGTGCGGACTAGTTAGAGTAACGTGACCTTTAGCTAAACTTTTAAATTTTCAAAATTTTGCGCATTTCATGTATTATCAAGCAAGATTCATTCATGATTCTAGAGATTTACATGCTGAATTCGCATAAAATAATTCATTTGCAGATAAAGCTTCACGCTTCACAGTTTGTTCACGAAAATATTCGCGGGATTCCACCATTAATAATTATTGATCATATGCGATTATAAAGCAAATACTGACCCAGATGACATAAGAATGGAGTTGTTAATGTACAAGGACCGAGATAGATATACGCAAGTGACATATCTGCTGGAATAACTCTGCAGAATCAATTATCGATTGATTGAAAGAAAGATATATTTACCTAATCATCGTGATCAAACTACTGAAGCAAGCAACAAAATCTATCGTTACAGCATTGAAAAGAATAACTGAATATGTTCTAAATCGGCTTTTCAGGTAAGTATAATTGATTGTGTGTTCGTACCGTAGATTAGGAGGTGATTTGAATATGATTGCAATCAATAATGATAAATTAGCCATAGATCCAATAATATCAGATGTTCCATGGAAAGAAATGGCAATTATATCATGAAGAGGAAGAATTGATGGCCACATTGAAAGAAATGAAGAAGATGAGAGGAATTGGTTTGATGAATTGAAGATTATGCGAATACTGGTAATGTATATTATATGTAAATGATCATCATTTGAAGAATAATATGATACACGAAACTCTACACGCTCATCACATTAGTACACATACTTTTTTATTACTGGGGAGTATTAAAATGAGCTTCTGGTTCCATCGAAGAGATTAAGAGATAAGATACATATTAATGTGAATGAATATGCACAATGAGTCTATAATATTTCATTGAGACCAGACAGGCCATTCTGTAATCTACAGGGTGGGGAATAACATCACCGTAAAAACGGATTATTTAAAAAAAATGTAGTTCTATTCAAATTTTTATCAGACAAAACACCCACATAACGCTATTACTTTACTATTTATTATTAGACAATCTTATCTTCACTCATCTGGGAAAACGACAAAACAATGACGGTTCGATTGTGCTTCGCTTTGCCTTGATGACCTCCTTGAGACGGGAGGGGTACGAGTCTATTAGGGTACCCAGTTAGGCAGCCATCTCCAACCACTCCTTCTCCAAGGCTTTCTTCAAGGAATCCAGATTTGGATGTGGAGTAGCGCAGGCCTTCTACAAAAATCAGGGGTGTTTTGCCGGATGCGCGCATCCAAGCCCAAACCAGTTGAGATGAGATGGAAAAAAGCGAGGCACTGTCGAGCCGTGATTGTTTTGTCGTATTCCCCTGATGATTTAAGATTCTCTGATAAAGATTTGAACGGAACTAGATTTAAAAAAAAGGTGTTATCATAATTATTCCCACCCAGTAGTTTATTGAATGGTCTCTTTGGTCTCAATGAAATACTATGAACTCATGGAATCAATGGAATGAAATATTACGAAGTAAAAGAAGTCGACGATTGATAGAAGTCTAGCGAACGGAAGATAAACTCGGTCTAATAAACTATTTCTGTAAGTGACCAAACAGGTGAAATATAGTTAAGGATATGAATATGTAACTGTGACAAATGAATGAGACAGGAAACTAAAGATAATTGCGTTCTTACACAAACTCCAGTTGCTACAAGATTAAGAGGATTAAAAATATGTGTTGCGTAATACTTTTATCAAGATGAGCGGACTAAGAGATTACATATCGCAGACAGTTCTGTGTTGCAAGATTAGAATGGAAAAAAATAGTAATATCACAAGATAATAGAATTTTGTTTTTACTTTTTACTCTCAGTACGGGGTATTACAGGCACATTTTTTCAAATTGTGAGATTCATATATTTGGTGTTCGTAGTGTATCATATATCTACACTACAGTTGGAAAAGAAAATATGCTTCTTGCATTTTCCAAAATACTACTGAATTATGTGAAGAGAGAAAATGTGGAATTTAAAAAATAGAGATTAGAGATGTCATCATTAGAATTATCCAAAAAGACTAAGAAACATATGCAGTGATCGAAAAGACATAGGTTTAACTTATGTACTGTGAAGATTGACTCATGAGTCTTATAGATGAACATTCCTTCATTAAGGGTAGTACTTATAGAAAAGATACTTGATTTAATACAATATAAGCAATCAGTGGTTATCTGTTAAGGAAGAGTAATCAGACTATCATTCATATGATTGATTCAACGAATCAGATATGTGCATGATGAAAGTTCATTTAGATAATAACGTCATTCATATCGATACATCTTTTTGGAATATCTTCGAAATGCATCTTAGAAGATATTACACGATTTTAACTGCAGGACATAATTCGTGATAAAACAATACAAAAGCACTACTAACTTTCAAGAGAAGAGAATTGAAAACGTGTGAAGTATAGATCAAATGTTATGGAAGACGTAGGCTTTCGTTCTTCGAGTTTAACCAATGCGAAATATAACCAATATCTCTTTATTTCTACAATTATAAATATATACATATTGAATATGTACTAAACTATTATAGGAACACGTATACTACATGGATATGTATCTCCATTCATTCTATCATTCTATTAATATCTTGAAAAGTGAATGATTCCCTTGAATCTTGAATAACAATGAAAGAAACTATGTTCAAAAGAAACTATTCTACTTAATATCATTGAGAAAGTCGTAATAGATGTAATAGAGATAGGGAGAATTAGTTAATCAATAATGTTTATTTATCGATTATTCTTCATCCATCGAATTTCTTCTAATGGCGGGTACAGGGAATCCCTGTTTACAGTCCTACAAAGATGGATTAATAGCCATCTAAAGTTGATGGATCATCAACTAACCTTAGCTGGCCATGAATATGGTTCAAAGATAAGATCCTCATAGTTAAGATCATAGATTTGATGACGAATGAACATTTCCTATAATACAGAATGGTTAATATATTGATTATATCAAAATATGAAACCTTATCTTCGGGTTCTGGATAAAGAGTAGCCGTTCCATTTGCATAACATTGTTTAGCAACCTGAAATCATTAATGGAATAAGTGATAGAGAGATGAAGAAAACTTCTACCTCCACAGCGATCTTGATTGAGATCTCTCTAATATCCCTTATACGAGGATAGATTCGACAATATTCATTAAGTGATTTCTCAGATACTGATTCTGCTACTTTCTAAATTAGTCAATAATACATTAGTAGAGCAAACCTAATCGACAATATAAAACTAACCCTGGCAGCGAGAAGGAAGAGACTGTTGTCGATGTGTTTAACCTGAATTATCAGTAGATCAATATCGATTGATTCTACAGTAAGATACCTTGAAGAGTATTGTACCAAGTGCAACACCAGGGAAGATATAGGCATTGTTTCCCTGTCCTGGCTTGTACAATTTTCCGTTTACTGTCACATTATCGAAGGGAGATCCAGAAGCAAAGAGAACCGATCCCTGAATCAGTGTAGATTACGGTAATTGCAATCCTTGGGAATACGGTATTTACATTGGAGATAGTATAAGCTTGTTCAGCAGTACATTCAGCCTTAGAAGTAGGATTTGATAGAGCAAAGATGATAGGACGAGGATTGTTGGCACACATCTCTTTGATTACTTCTTCCGTGAATGCGCCGGTTACGGTAGACGCACCTGATATCGATTGATTATTGATTGAATTGAATAGAATGATTTCTACCAATGAGTGCTCCAGGTTTCACAATCTTCACTACTTCAATAAGACTCTTCGTATCAGGAAGGTCCTACAACGAAATCAATCAATAGCGAATATACAGCAAAAGTACAGTATACCTTAGCAAATTTCTTATGTCTCTCAGAAAGATGAGGAGATCTCTTCTTAGTGATCAATCCATCAATATCAATCATATAAATTCTATCACATGCTTCTTCTTCCGTCAATCCTTCTGATTCCATTTGACGAACACACATCTCTGCTACACCTGTTGCTGCCTACAAAGATCAAAGATCAATCAATAAAGCAAAGATCAAAGATCAATCAATACAACAAAGATCAAAGATCAAGAAGTACATACTCCTCCAGCTCCAAGGAATACAATTTTCTCTTGTGATAACTTCTTCTTTGTAACTCTTGTACAAGCTAGAAGACCAGCTACAACTACTGATGCTGTTCCTATAATCAATCAAATCAATCAATAATTTAATCCGATTGATTGATCTACCTTGGATGTCATCATTGAACATACAGTACTTATCCTTGAATCGATCCAGAAGACGATAAGCATTTTGATTACCAAAATCTTCGAATTGAATGAGACAATTCTGTCCGAATTTCTTTGTACAAGCCTATAATGGAAATTATGGTGAATCAATTCAACAGTAAAACTTCAAGATATACTGAAACTCTAAAATCTATCTTGTAGGCGGAGTCTAGTTCCATATTAGCTTGTGATCTAACTTTAATTGCAAGACATTTGACTGTTCATAAAAATGAGACGACTAGAAAAAAATATACAATCATAAAATTCTCGAGAAGTTTATCATATTCTTCACCACGAACTCTTTTACGACGAAGACCCGTATAGAATGGATCATTTAGAAGTTCCTACAACTATTTCATTATTATCAATCGATAGATTTATACAGTACCTGATTTTCCGTACCAACATCGATCATAATAGGTAGGCACCATTCCGGTTGAATTCCTCAATCAATAAATCAATAATCCATATGAACCATCTACCGTACTCACCAGCGAGTGCAACATAAAGGGAGAGTTTTCCAACAGGGATTCCGATACCGTATGCACCAAGATCACCCAATCCAAGGATACGTTCACCATCAGTGACAACAATAGCCTAGATAATATTAATAAACTCTAATCAATCAATATATCATGATCAATACCTTGACATTATCAGACGACCAGTTACTGAGAATCTGATAGATCTTACTGATAGAATTATCGTCGATTGTGATATATAAACCCCTTGAATGAGTCATTTCCCACAATCTTATTGAATACGTTCATACTTTGGATTACGGTAGATGAATCCGAACTTCTGACATACAAGTCCTACTGTAGGAGTATAGACGATAGGCATCAACTACAACGAATCATGATTCAATAGATTGAGTACAGTATACCTCTTTGATGTTATCACAAAGAATACGATAGAAAAGTTTCTCATTACGATCTTGTAGTCCATCCAATTGCATGAACCTCAATAGATATCATTAATATCAATCAATCGATATGATATACTTGGACAAATCATCTGGTTGTTGTCTAAGCTTAGTCATAATACGATATGATTGTTGTTCTTCAGTCATAAATGCTGGTGGAAGGAGTCCATGAATACCCAGATATTGTCTCTCGTATAGGGAAAACGCCATTCCCTGTAGATCGTATATCAACTCATTTCATAACAGATATAGAATACCTTGTTAAGACGAGGTGTCTTCAGTAGATCAACTCCTCTTTTATCACATGTTGTTCTCTCCAATCGATACTTCTTATGTAATTGAACCTGTAAACATGTAAATCAATAAAACAAGTAGACATAGGATTAAGTCACAATAACCTGTTCAGAATCTTCAGGATCATGAATTTGTTGAGAAGAGATGATAGAGGAACGAGAGAGGGCCCTCCTATATGTACATGGTATATGATTCATAATAATAGATAGTTACATACGATTGTGAAGAAAGATTGAATGGACGAAGACGGGAGATCATAGTGAATCCAACCGATCAGTCTGAAGGACTGAAGTATGAAGTGAATGGATTCAGAAGTGAATGATCCTGAATGAATGGAATCACTTAGATAAATAGATGTAATTGAATGAACATAATATGAAAACAATCAACATGAACACGTAAATGATACTTCAAGACACGTGGAAAATGGATCTGCATTGTCTGCGTGAGTAATGAAAAGCAACCTTAATGTGAAATGCAAATCACTTTGCATTTAAACAAATAGCGGCAGAAATTATAATAGCCATTTGAACTTTTGAGAATTGGCATGTTGATATTATCAAACATATTGTTCAGTTTTTGAGCGATTATCTAAACAACCATGATTGATATTTTCATAAAGCTCTCTTATATTTTATTAGTGAGTAATTGTGTAATATGCTCAGGAATCTTTTGAACTGCATAGAATAAAATATATTCAATTGTAGTGATTATTGCTTTATTGATTAGAAGAATACATAAAGATTTAGTGATAAATAGCAGAATTGGATTGTATTTGTACAATCTTAGTCGATGGTCTTCCTGCACTCCAACTATTTCCAGATGAAACGAACTTCTTTGGAACATGATAACAACGGAGAATAAACCTGGAAGTGAATTGAAATGAGATTTTACTTTTTATTTTCTAAACTAACTCTCTATAGGGTCGTACATAGTATATTGTAATGAACGGAGCTGCAGCAGGCATTATTCCCCATATCTGAATAGATTCATTCATTCATAGCATTTAAAACTTATTATCCTTTGATAATAAAGAATGAATTTAAAATAATAAATAATATAATAATCTCACAGCCATAGTCAAATGTTCCTGTTCAACAGAACAAATACCAAAAGCTTGACAAAGAACATATGATAGTCCACCACCGAAGAAGAATATTGGAAGAAGTGATTGTAGTGATAAAACCTGAATACATTCATTACGAGGACTAATGAACCGTGAAATTATTCCAATATTAGAAATGAGTCTAAAAGATCATCTTCATATTAGTTCAACGTAAAGAGATTATTCAACGTCATGACTCTTCCTTGAATCTCTTTCCATCGAATCAAATACATTCATGATTCTTTGAGACTTGAACTATGAAATGAAACTACTTACACTAACTAGATTCGAATGCTGATTATGTGTCCTTACACTCATCGAATCAACATTTCTTCGTAGGATGCTCAAAACCTATAATTATTTTTTCTATTTCTGAATTTTTGAATTGAAAAATACTTTAGCTCTCATATAGAATATAACAAACATGGCAGGAATACATGGAAGAATCATAAATGCAATAGTAAAAGCTATTGCGAATTTTGTAATAGATGCATGACCTAAATCAATAGATATTTTAATAAATACATGTTATTTTCATTTATCTACCTGTCCATAAATATCCTTTATTATATTCAAAATCAGGTTTTACTTTAAGCATTGCTTCTAGAACCTCTTCTTGAGGGTCTAGTCCAAAAAAGAATATTATCTATAATAAACATTCATTGTTATTTTGAAATAAACCGATAATTACCATAAGGCACATCGATGGAATATACACAAGAAAACAGATAATAGCTAAACGAAGACGAGATGGTAGGTCACTTGCACTATAATATGTTGGAGATAATTACATAATTATTTAATGAGGAAATTGAAATTATAAACAATTGTCTTCTAAAGAAATAAACCACATAGGGTTCTTATTGATAAACTGAGTTCAGTGGATACGTTCGAATTTATTTTATGAAATTATCTTACTGTTTGAGAACATAGAGTCGATATGAAAATGAAACAATAATAAGATACAATGAATGAGCGAATGTATGGAGCATTGAACAATACGCTGAAAATAATTTAATTGTTTTCTTGTTGTTGAAACCTCCCAGAAAAATTTGAATTTGTTTTAAATTTGGGAAGTTTATTCTGAAACAACTATATAGGTCACTCCTGACCCATATGACAGAAGAATGGAGTTACTAAAGTACAAGGACCAAGGTAGATATAAGCAAGTGACATATCTGCCGGAATAACTCTGAAAAATCAATTATCGATTGATTGAGAGAAAGGAATATTTACCGAATCATCGTAATCAAACTACTGAAACAAGCAACGAAATCTATCGTCACAGCGTTGACAAGAATAACCGAATATGTTCTAAACAAATCTCTCATAACAATATTATTGTTTATTAGTAAATTTAATTAACCTACCGTAGATTAGGAGGTGATTTGAATATGATAGCAATCAATAATGATAAATTAGCCATAGATCCAATAATATCAGATGTTCCATGGAAAGAAATGGCAATTATATCATGAAGAGGAAGAATTGATGGCCACATTGAAAGAAATGAAGAAGATGAGAGGAATTGGTTTGATGAATTGAAGATTATGCGATAACTGGTAATGGAGATATCACTGAAGATCCAAAGGGATTAAAGATATAAAGATGAGGAAAATTGAATAACGTGAATATATGCAATTAGTATTTAGTATTTGTGAGAATATTTAAAGAAATTTAGTCTGATCATATGTGAAAGAATGAGAAAAAACTGTGTAAAAAGTACATAAAAGGGTAAGTGTGAAGTTGCATAACTTTAAAAATGAAAGAACAGTGTTTTGAAAATATTTCAAATATTCCCACATTGTTTCAAAATTATGTATACATGAGGTGAGCGCATGAGAAAGAGTTCTTTGTTTGTTTTCCAATAACTTGGGTTCAAGAGTTCGCATTTTTGAAAGTCCACCTTTTAAATTTTTTCGAAACTGATGTGCTACATTATTTTTGTTCAACATCACTTAATTTGAATATTATTCAAATAGTGAACGTTGTTTTGCTTATAAAAGTTAAAGTAATTTACAATCTAAGGAAACTGCAGGAGAAGTTTTGAATATACACAGTACCACTGATTATATGTACGTATTCATTTTATTTTATCTAGATCGTTAGATTAATATTTCGAAAATGGTTTGTACTATATTCCAGAGAGTCGTGGATTCTCTGTATGACTGCTCTAATGAGAATCATGGAAAAGTATACGTAGAGTCATACATGCACGAGATATACAATATCCTCCAAGAGAATATTGTGAAGAAAAAAAACAAAGTTGTTTGAACTTTTTTTGGGAGCGAACTTTGTTGTGAAGGAATGCAAAGAAACCGCCCTTTCCAGTTGATTAACCAGAATGTTTAAAAAAACACATAAAAACAAGCAACACGGCAGATTTGTTGTACAGAACATATTTTTAAATTTGACATGTCTATGTGGGTGGAGAAGTATGAGGTTGAATTGAGATCAAAAAGAGATGATGACGAAAGATTAGATTGATCTTCATCAAGTTTCGTAAAGTAATTCATCAACGATCATATGGATTATAAGTCCTGTAGTCATTATCAACTAAAGAATTAGGAAAAAAATAAAGACGAAATATCACAGTGAGGACAGGAAGTCTAGTACATATATCAAGTTGCCATGATATTTATCATGAAGACAGAAGATGATCCTTATAATATAATGACTACCGATGCTCTTGTAGTGCCATATAAATAATTTTTGCTTTTTTAGAAGATAAGAAAAAATGCCCTGACTTTCTTCTGTCTTCTATCCATTTACGTTGTTGATCCATGATTCGATGAGATAAGAAGAGACGGCCAGCTCAGAAAGAGACAAACTCAAATAATTGTCATAAAATGCACAGAAATGCATTCGTGCAAATATTGTAATACAGTAACGACCAAAAAGAATGCAACAACGTGTTTTTTCCATTGTTCTGCTTGTATGCAACCAATCAGCGTAATTTTTTGATATATTGTGCGCACAGGTCTTACCATCGTATTGTGTAAGAAAAATAGCGACGTTTCTCAAAAATCAGAAAAAAATGTTTTTTTTTGAAATCGACGATTTTGAACTATTATTTTTGCTTATTCTTTTACTTGTTTGCATTGTGCTGAAAAAAATTGCTTTATGTTTTCAGGAGATAGGACGGCTAAAGGAAACTCACAATCAGTTGATCGGATCGACAAGGGATTGCTAGACGCCGGGCCATTGGCATGAACGTGGTCCACCTGGCTAAGCAGTACAAGACGGACCTAAGGAAGATCTCCTGATCTGCGAATCGTCCAATTCTGACACTAATCTCTGAACGATTTTTTTCCCGACGAGTTCGAAGGTCGCCAGATTCACAGCAAGGATCAGCCAGGCTAATCCCCGAAAATCCGGGTTCCCGGAACGCGCGCAAAGATTGCTTTGGTAGTTTTCCTCTTGAAATACTCTACCCCGAGGTATGTTACATATCCTTTCCTTAATTTACTGGGACATTTTCTTTCTTCAAATACGAAAATTACACTTGAACTGAGGTACTCTTCTTTCAAATCAAATGCATTTGCCAGCTAGTCATTTATTGTTTCACAATATATACCGAGGCATGGGACAGGGTTTTCAATTTAGACGGCTTCCAGGCTACAGTATCCCAAAATGATCATATGGCTCATTTTCAGTACTTGAAGTTGTGATATATTTTCGTTGTTTTAAATAATTTTTTCACCGTCTAAAAAGTGCTTACGCATGCTACTATAGTCATTCATCGATACTGCTTACATTTATTAGATATTAATATTCATGTCGCAGTTATATTGTAATTTTCATAAGTACCAACTTCATTCATCCTTTTTGCTTGTTTCTTGTGATTTTTTAATATGTATGTTTCTTGAATTTTTGTTTTGAATTATGGCGAAATCGATAGGTGTGCGATATCTCTCCTCTGATGCCCTCCGCGCCATCATCCTGAGTGGTCTGAAGCAATCCGAAACTACTCACCAGTTTGGTCTCAATTTGGGAACGATCTCCCATGTCATTTAAAAGGTTCCCAAATCCGATAGCAACCGTCAATCCTCACTGCCTGGTGCTCCATGTATCACATAGCACCTTCAGGACAGGAATATAATTAGCGTATCGCGCAGTCGCAGACTAGCAAAAGGTCGTCTGCTCGGACGAGTTCAAGTTCAATCTCTTGGGCTCGGACGGCCGGGTTTTCGTTCGTAGAGCATTCAGGGCTCAAGATGATGTCCACAAGACGTCCCCACGATGAATTACGGTGACAGCAACGTCATGGTGCTCAGGAACTCGGACTATGTCCACTGCAGCGAATCAATGGAATCATGATTACAACGGATACTGTACGCTCCTCCTAGTCGTACGCTCCGCATTTTTAGGGGGGCCAATAATTTGGTCAAAGTGGGGCCAATAATTTGCTATAAGTTGAGTCTCGAATTTGGCTACCAGACAAGCACCACTTGAAAAGTTGAGCCATTAATTTGGCCAAAATAATGGCCCAACTAAACTTTTCGCTAAACTTTTGTCCCAATTAATGGCTCAACTTTTCAAGTGGGGCCAATAATTTGGTCACAATAATGGCCCCACTAAACTTTTCGCTAAACTGTAGTCCCAATTAATGGCTCAACTTTTCAAGTGGGGCCAATAATTTGGCCATTAATTTGGCTCGACCACTAAAAGTTTGGCCCTTTATTTGCTCACTTTTATTCCAGTTCCACTTATGTTTATTATACATTTAAATGAGTTATCAATTAACTTCTTTATCCTCAGAACAAACAATATTTACATAGCAATAACAACATGAAAGTGCAAATGAAACGAGTAATTAACATTAAATGGTCTTGCGATATACTTCTTCAGCCCGTTCGAGTGTCGTCGTCTGATTCTTGTTATCGTTGGCGTCACATGGGAACAGCGAGATACTTCGTATCGACGAATTGAGATTTCCTGAAAACAATAGAATCAATAACATCAACATGTTTCTAATGATAATTCGTCTCACAAATTTTCTTGAGCAGTGTTAAGCACTTGGAAAATTTAGGAAAATGCTCGATTTTGGTTCGGAAAAGAAGAATACTTTAACTTATATTTGTGAAAATCAATTCTGGCTGTTAAGTATCTATTAACAAGAAAGTACGTATCAATAATCGGAACAAAACAACATTACTATATTATAAATACCACCTCATTCGATCGATTCCTATTGATCCTTCTTCACGAAACTAATACTTGATACGCTCAAACAGTCTCTGCAATGATAAAATCATGCGTGTTTATTTTACTTTCTTTTGATCCTATATTTTAAGAACGCCTTCACTTTCACGACTCCCTTTCCCGGATTTATCTACCATCTCTTCATAAACTTGACATATTAACTTGTGCTCTTAGATTTGGATAAGAAGTTGAATATATTGCGAAATCAGAAAATTACCAGATAGCTGTTTTCGTTTTGCAAACAAACGCACAGTATCTTTCATGACCACTCCAAGAACGCGTGTTAACAACAGTTATCATTCACCGAAATATCTATGTACATAATAAGATGACAAATAAAAGAGCTGAACGAACCGTTTTATCGATCCAATTTCCCCCGTTCTTCATCACGTGTCCTCTCCAATGGTCCCTATCAGCTACACGAGGAAGGGGCGTCTGATGTCGGCTGTTAGCGTGAGGGACGGCGAATTGATAGTAGAAGACGCACACCTAACAATGAACAAAGTTAATCGATAAACAATGAAAATTATGTTATCAATAATAATAGGTGAGATCTATCAAGCAACAACCTCGCAGCTTTACGCCATACATTTGCAAGCACCCACATTGTGAGTGAGCACTTTTTGCCGATGCGGTCAGTTTTGAGTCTTGAAATCCATCTAAGAATATGCGGGAGATCGAGATTAGTAAGAATCACCCCCATGTCGGGTCAGTTCCGAGTACTTGAGATGTAGATCGGGCATAGGTGGGCGCGTGATAACGAATTCTTTTTTGCACACAGCATTGCCTTCCCTTGCGGGGTCTTGCGCATAGCTTTGCCTCGCAAAATTTGGGAAATTTCCACTCAAATATGCAAAAAAATGGCCATGCACATAGCCTTTCCCCCAGCGTGCCCACCTATGCACGGTGTGACAGAACAAGAGAAAGCGACCGGCGGAAAAATTAGAAATGACCGAATGTCTGGCGTGTCTGCACTCTCGCCTCTCTCGTGCCGTCTGGTGCTCTAGCACTTGATGCACCCTGAATCGCAAGATTCTCTTACAAAAATCAGGAAAAATATTTTTAAAAAATTGTGCCTGTTTCAGGGTATTTGTTTTACAAAAGTCAGGGTTTAAGCGTGATAAATTCAAAGGTCTCACACAGAAATTGCCTTAGCGATCACGAACTACGGTATTTATTTGAAAACACACATTGCCATACCCTCGCATTGCGAGGATTGACCCACTATATAAGGTCAATTTTAGGTCACTTGATAAAAAATAGAGCTAAAAATGACGATTTTTAAGCAAAAATAACGAATTTTGTGAATCAACCCACCCTATTTCGAGAATTGACCCACTATATATAAATAAACGGCGAGGGTACCGAAAATGTATGATTTGAAAAGGTCTCACACAGAAATTGCCTTTGCGATCACGAACTACGGTTTTGGCTTCCGGTATACGGTACCCCCTAAAATTTTAAACTTCCGCCTACTCTGCTTCTCTACCATTCCGCCGGTCGGTGTGTCACACCGTGCCTATGAGATCGGGCCAGTTTTGTTCAAATTTCGGGTCAGTTTATAATTCGCAAAAAAACAATGGATTGTGGGTGGGACGAAAGCGCGAAAGCGTATGCTTTACGCAGACACCAGGAAGAAGAGCATAAATAAAATCATCAATCAATCGATAATAGAACTTACAGATCGAAAAGCTGCTTGGTGGGTCGTTCTTCAGATTCAACTTCTGCACATATCCAGTGTTTGTGCTGTAACGAACAATGAATTGATTGGGAAGCTGCAACATGACGAAATTAACGATCGTATACACCATGAAATCAATCGATAATTACATATACGTTAGCAAAGAGTTCACCAATGGAAGTGCGTAAGAGGGTTTTTGGCATAAACACTTCAGTCTACGCTTCAGAAGTCAAATACTCAAACAATGGGTTTCGTGATGTACCTGCAGAGAAAGCTCATTCTTGGAAGGACTCTGATAGATGAGGACTCGCCAGACCTCGAAGAATACTGAGTACGGTACCCAGAAGGAATATACTGAAGGTGTACCTGTAATTATACGGTAATCAACAATCAAATTATCAAAAAAGCAGATAATGGTGAAATTTTCGTGCGGCGATTTCATACAAGATAGAAGAAAACCGCGCAGCGCACAATTGTATCCTTCACAAATCATTATTTTTACAAAACCCTCCGCTTCTGTTCTCTGACGTCACAAGAGCAAAAGTGAAGGGCTTTCGAGAAACAGTTTGTAAAGCTCATGTAAGTCTTGATATTCATACTCACCGGATTGGGAGCAAAAGTTGAGTAGGGACTGATACTATAGCTGATCGTCGTGCAGTTCTTCGCGCTATGACGGAGAGATGATCTACGGAGGACGACGCTGCACCTCAACCCAAACACTTAGTCTTTCGACTTAAAAGACTTAAACATTTAAAGATTAATGATAACTTAAATACTCTCGACTTCACATAAGTACTAAGGCACTTACCGTCCTAGGAGAGGCGAATTGAGAAGTGTTCATCTTGACCGAGCAGAGATATCCTTGTAATAAATTTTAATTTAAAAATTAAAGAAAAACAACAATTAGTGAGCACAGTCAATGAAGGAGCGAAAACAACTAGAGTCTACTCAACTAGCAAAATACTTTGAAAAGTAGAATACAAACTTGAAATGCAACGAAAGCAACAATATTTAGCTGAAAAACTTCTATGGCGGGTATGCCGACATGACCTAACACGAACAACATTAGCAAACATCGCCTGTACACGTTGAGCTATTCTACGGCTCTCAGTGAAACGGCTCGAAATACCGTAGTGGGGCCATTATTTAAGCCAAAAGTTTAGCTCAACTTTGCGACTAAAATAATAGCCCCACTTCGAACCAAATTATTGGCTCAACTACTAAAATAATGGCTCAACTTTTCACTCTCGACCAAATTATTGGCCCACCTAAAAATGCGGAGCGTCGTTGGATCAGTCAGAAGCTCGGAAACGAAGTACTAAATTAATATTTGTTAATTTAATCTGTTTAATATTCGATTTGAACCTCGATTGTTGCCCTGACATCACACTCTTGAGCTATCAATTTTGTCAGCGATTTAATCAATTATTTTGGTTGTCAGCAAGTTAAATATAGCTAATAAATTTGTTATATTGATTTTTAAAACGTATTCGTGCAAAAAAACCAAAAAAACTGCATGAATACATTTAAAAATTAGAGGAGAAGTAACTTCCTCAAAATGTGCGGTCACGGTCATTTTGGGATACTGTAGCCTGGAAGCCGTTAAATTGAAAAACCGGCCCCATGCCTTGGTATACATTGTGAAACATGTTAGAGCACACTATATAAAAATTTCAAAGTGATCGGTTCACTACAAGAAAAGTTATGCTAAAAAACCAAAATATGATATCCTTCTGGCCACCACTGTATGATAATTATATTAAATTAAATAATACAAGTAAATATCCTTAAATGCTTCCATGTAGACTGAAAATAATGAAAAAGAATAATGCAGTGAATCTCGCCCCTACTAGTTAATGCTTTTGATTTACTACTACCTAACTATATCAGTACATTTTTTAATGTCTCAATTACTCTATAACTATTTTAAGAATTCTCGATGTATTGAGTTGATTACAAATTATTTGCAAAATGATTATAGGGGTTCATGTCTTCAACATTCACTTTATTTTCCATTTTTTTCTTTTCCACTACCTTGCATTTATTTTTTATACTCATAACTCCTTCTCTCATGTTTTTCCTTTAAATCTTATTATTGAATAAAATGATTATTAAGAGAAAAAATATTAAGGTATTTAATGGTGGATGAAAAGTTCACTAACACTTTTTGAGTTCACCGTATTTCCTATGGATGCCAAATGCGTGCAGCATGCACAACACATAGTCTTTTTATTTTATTGTACTTTGATCGTACTTAAGTTCGAGTGCTTCTAGAACAAAATAAGGTCCAAACCATACGGTCATGGGTCGTTCTTTTATTTACTTCTACCATAATTAAATGCGAATTGGATTAACTATTAGAGCTATACTTCTACAGTTTGGGAAGATAAGCCCTATGGGTAGCTACTATGAAGAACCGTTTTGAAAATGGGGTCGAAAGAATGGAAGAAGAGAACGACCAACTTCTTTCCATCATCAACTCATTCTCAGTTATCTGGAGTATCCGGGGAATATTCTATCCGTTCTACAGAAAGTTCCACTCATGCATCTCATAGAAAGATTATATCCTCGTCGATGCTGGCAAGATTCTAAAGAAGCTAATTGTTATCAAAGTGATAACTTATGTAAAGGAGTCAGAATGATCTGATACTGATTTTGAGTGAAGACATTCTGTCTGTACTCTCTCACATTTACAAGTTCTCTTCCATGATCAAAGAACGATCTCGTTTATCGTCGTAGCCTAAATTATAACTAAAAATACTACAAAAAAATATAGGGGACAGCACGCTCAACTACGCCTTCAACAACTCCTTCGTCTTCCTTCAATACAACCCTCAAAGATCATAAGCTTGCTAAAGAGTAAAATTAAATCATCGAATAAACTCTTATATTTCGTTTTTTTTTTTCATCTACATCATTTTAATATTGAGAAACAGCGATTAACTATATGGTAAGATATTAAAAAAACCGTTTTCCGTGATGGTTCAGCCGAAATGAAACTACATAGTCCTTCCGCACTCCCACATATTCATACTTTTTGCGTTGTTAATCGAGTTTGGGGACATCTGCTGGCTGTTTTTGCCCACCGAGCCACTGACTGCTTTGCTCTTGGTTTTCGCAAAGCACCCACTTTTCATCAACGGTTATGACGTCGACCAGCCAATCAAGTCGGCGACGTAGAGCCAGAATGAGGTTATCTTTTTCATGCAGTGGATGTCATGTTTTAAATGCGCCAGGGTGGTCACAAAAAATTCCAGCCAGGTTGTATCGTATGTTGCAGTTCTAGTTCCATTTTGTATAAGCAGTTAATTGATAATATTCGTTGTGTCAGAATTATTTCTGCTTTAATGACACATCTCCAGCACCATTTTTATGCCCCTTTCCAAGAATTCGTTTTTGGTATCATTCAACGCTACTTCTTCTACCTATTACATTAGGTCCGTTCGAATAATCAGTTTTCCACGTCATGCATCCCAACTATCATGAACGCATTACATTTATCATAGTAGCCCCGTTATTGCAGTGGATCATCATATTATTAATTGATATAATAATAATTATTATTTAATATTTACCATTCGTTGATACTGTTCTCGTATACTCTAGACATGAAGTGCAAAGGTGGAGGAAGATCTTTTATTTTTTTTACCGTATGAATCTATATTTACTTGGGTAATCGCATATTAAATCTGTAATATTATGTGTTTTAAAAAGGTAAGATAAAAGTATGAATCGGTATCGTTGACATTGATTATGAGATAGCTTTATGTTCAAACAAGTACGCGTTTAGATGACTTTTTATCGTTAGCTTCTCGATTCATCTGTTCATTTGCAATAACATATTCAACATGTATTATCATGAGCTTGTGGGATGTTTTAGTTAAACGTACATATAGGAAATCCTACTTCGGAATCGCCTCATAACATCTGCCTAATTATATTGCACGGACCACAAATATTCTAACAGTCTTAGAGCCGTTAGTTTCTTGCAGCTCACTCATATTTATAGCTTTTCTTTTATAGTCGTTTTTGGGTATTTTCAATATTTTAAATTTTCAATACACAAAATGTTAACGATTGTGTTTACTGTAGCGTTCGCATAGCTGGTTTGTGGCCACAATAATATCCAAAATTAACCTAAGAAAGGTGAACAAAAAATCAACAGCGCGATTGTTCGCAGGTGTTCAAAGTCATGAATTTTCTATCATTCGGTCCGCATAATCAGTTTTCCACGTGAAATATATTAACGACTATGAACGTATTTATTATATAGGGTGATGTAAACAATAAATTGTGGCAAACTTGTGCTTTTTGCAGGTGCGTGACAAGGATTGACAACTTTATCCCACCCAATTGCAGTCAGACATCAAATTTAATACAGATTGTTGTCAATGTGTCTAATAAATATTTGTGGTTGTAATTAATGAATGAACTGTTGACAGACAAGAAAAATGAGGATGATACAAGTCATGACCAGAGAAATGTGCTTCTTTCTAGTCAGACAACAAAAAATCTTCTTTTTGATGTCAATCGATTCTTGCCTTCTCATTGACATCAAAACGAATATTTTTTGTTGTCTGAATAGAAAGAAGCACATTTCTCTAGTCATTCCATTTTTTGGTGCATTTTCACATCCTCATAATAATGAGACGATAGTTCATTAGTCAAAGCGGCGCACCTCAGACGGGTTTGGTGACGCGGCGGAGAGTGTGACAGAGAGAATCATTTGATGCCATCTCGCACGCACACCCTCTCTTATGCAGCCCACCAAACCCGCCTGGCATCCGCCTCGCCCTCTTTATAAGTTGGAAAACGTGATTAGCCATTCATTGTTGCCTCGCTATTACAGAGGCTGAACTAACGTGTTCTGACATGTATCATCCTCAGTTTTCTTGTCTGTCTACAAAATAGTCACTATCTGTTACCACATTAATTTATTTCATACATTGACTACAATCGTTTTACTTTTTGAAGTCTGACAACAAAGTTCTCCGATAAAGTTGTCAATCGTTTGCCGTTGTCACACTGAGAGCAAACTTACCTGGCAAATCGTTACCCACCCCATTTGCCTGGCAAACGATTACCCCAACTGTTGAATCCAGCTTCGTGCGGTACTTTTGGTGAGAACAAATTAGATGCAAATAAAGAGGAAAGGTTATATCGAATCTAGGGTGACATGATGTGTTGATCTAACTATCATTCCACTATAATTTATTTATATATTTATCAAAATAATGGGTGGTCTGGTTCTCCAAAATGCATGGGTAATCAGAATACCCCAAATATGGGCAAATGGATACCCCGATACACGTTGTTGGGTAACGATTACCCCATATTTGGGCAAGTTTGCTCTCAGTGCACACACCTGCAAAAAGCACAAGTTTGCCACAATTTATTGTTTACATCACCCTATATGTAGTAGCACCGCTGTTTTAATTTTAATGGATGTATGATATATTGTTCATCAGCTCATCAAAGAAATTAACGATGAAAATAATCAATATTTAATATTTACTCGAAATAGCGCATTGATGGATGTAATCATGCCGCGCTTTATGAAATCAACAATATATTTTTGTAATGTTGTTTTTTTTCATTTGTTTAGTGCATCTCACATCTTTGAATTTTCTTCAACAGAAGCTGAGTTTGTTATTTATTTTATTTATTTATCGTACACCGCAAAGGTGTTTCAACAAGTACAGAATGTTCGAGTGCAAGAAAAAAAAAATATGTGAGAGAATAAAAATTATTAAAAGAGAGGTGGATGGGGATGGGGGGGGGGAAGGTGAGAGATCAATTGATCACGCCTTCTGCTACAGTCAGGAAGAGTGAAGAGGGGAGGAGCCTCTTGTGCGGTGGAGCAGCCGCAAATCCAATGTATATCGTATTGGATCTCTGAGTGAGCAGGGAGGGAGAGATCAAAGATCAAGTTTGTATCGTTGAATACCCAGGAGATTCAGGCAAAGTACGATAATATCTTTCACAAGTCAATGCCCTTACATTTGATGCTCCGCTACCAATCAACTGAATGAATATCATTTAATTAGCATAAATCAATTCATTTTAATCGCTGATAGTGTTCTTATGTGCTTCTGAAGGTGCACAGAATGCGTATGATAAATGCGCAATTATCATTTGATTCTTCGTAATCACCTGGTGATTTGTAATAACATATTCATACTATGTTATTACGAGATCTTAAAAAGAGTTAGTTAGACATAGAAGTTATATAAAAAAGAAGTTAACGATTGGTTTCCAATATCGAACTCCAACCCTCGCAATAATTTTATTCCACGCAATGTCTACTCTATAAATATTTTTTGGATGAATCCTTTTGCACCTCGAATAATGTTTTTAAAAGATATGTCATGTCGATTTATTCTCCAATAGTCTATTGATTTAGATTGAATAAAACTTTCATCAACAATGTCAAATGATTTATTCTCAATCATATTACATTCAATTATTGACATAACTGGAATAATTCTCAATGGATATCTAATTATTGCTATTCTCCTTCGATCTCCTTCTACGATAAAGTTATGAATTCTATTAATTTAATTTACAAATAAACATTAAATTCTAGATCATATTCGATTATTTTAATCAATACAGTCTCCGTTCAAATGTTTTCATGTATTTGTAGCTTTCTATTGATGATAAGGTAGATCACAATTTCATCATAGTAATCAATAATCATATTTATAGATTAATTCCTGCTCCTCCTTATCTTGTTTATGTTTATCTTGGACCTTGTTCCAATATATCACCATCTTTCTGTCTTTTTGGTATCTAACATTTAATGAATACAATATTTCATCGAGTAATTTTCAGTTTATTCAATGATTATTCCATCAATGGTCCATACATTTTATCACGGATTATTATCATTCTCATATCGATTATATGTTCTTAAAAGGTTTTTCCTCAAATTTATTCATGAGTGTGAACAAAGCTCAATTTTTAGATCCACTCCATCTTCTAAAACAATGCATTTGATATGTTGTCTTATTTTCATTCCTACCATTATTTGCTTTGTATGTGTCTAAATATATGAGTACTTACCTATAATGCATTTAATAATAATAGATACTTTAAGAAGTAAATTTCAATGATTAATTAAAAATAAATTAAAATGTATATTCGAATTCAGATAGGTCTACAATCACTTTCATCCTCTGAACAAGATGAAATAAGAAAGGGATTAGAATCATTAAGACCATCGTACAATTTAGATCAATATCCAATATCGGGTTTGGTAATCTTTTTTCTTTGTTTTTATTGATTAATAAATCATCTCAGGCTATACGAATATATACGATCCTAAAATAATATTCGTCATTATTTTCGTATTTCTTCCATCATTTCCTGTTCTGACCTGTACATGGATTATTCGACATCGGGTTACAGATTTAAATATATTTTTCAGCTATTTTATTTTATTTATTTTTTATTATTTATCATTAAAAAAAACTGAATTTGATGTTCTCTGCAGGTGGTATCATTTCTCAGCAACTCTGTTTCTGAGATGAGCACTAAAACATATCAAATGCATGTTAATCTTGTTAAAGTATGAACTTATTAATCAATTTCATATCAATATAATCAATATTATTGAGGTATTTACACTCCAGGCCATTCTTCCAATATTCTTTACTATTGCATGTACATTATTCGTTCTAAGTGCATTGGACATTATTGAATCTCCCATAGCTGAACATGCTATGTTTGAGGTAGATTCATTGAACAATTAATATTATTTATTTATATTATTTATTTATATTTATATTTATTTTATAATTTCATTTATAGTTTCTATCCATTAGTTCAACCGTCTCTCCTCTTATCATCATATCTCACATTACTCCTTACAGAAAGTTAGTATCGTCTTATGTATCTTATTTATCTGTTTCAAATCTAGGATCATCTATATGTTATGTTATTGACAACAGTAATATAACTAATTTTAATCGCATTCAGATTTATCACAAACTTCTGGAAAGAACGACTAGATAGCAGTAATGTCGATAGGAATAATCAAATGAGAAAAGGATTCGTCCAATCATCCACACAAAGAGCTTCATAGATTTCATTTGTGTTTCTTCTCAACACTCTTAAAATATTAATTTTCCCATCATAGCGATATTCTATTGATTAAATTGCATTAGCTCTACAATGCATACCTTGAATACATTCCTCATTTTTCACTTTATTATAGTCCCGTCGCGGCATTAAGCATGCCGCATCATGCCTCATTTTGATGCGACGCTGTCCTAGTCGATACATAATTTTCGTTTGTGTGGTCATGTTAATCTTATCATCTGATACAACGATCACAACGAATGAAATGTTTAAACAAATTGATCACCGATGCGACATTATGCTTCATGCCGTGGCGTTTAGGGAGCGCGACTGTGCGGGACTGTATATATTTACATGTTCAAAATGAATTGTTTTGTTGTCGTTTCACATTATCGATTGATATCTATAGAAAAAGAATATTATTGATCCAAATTTTAATTTCTTGTTGAACTTATCAGGAAAGTACATCTTGAAACGACTAAGTTTGATCAATTTCATACGCAGAATTTTTATCAATCTAGAAACATGAAACACACCAGAAGCAAATTACAAACTATCCACTATGGCAATGCTCTCTGGATTTATTCTGTGAGAGTGTACCCAGAGCGAGAAGTAAAATTAGCTGGGAGTACCTTTAAGCAAAATGAAGTATATATCGACAATTCACGTTTGTTCATAACGTCGAAAAAAAAAACAAAATTGAAACTTGACTTTAGAAAAGTGAGCAAAAGATACTGGCGCCTGAGGAGTGATTCAAGGACCATCAAAAACTAATATCTGTATGAAAGATCAAAGATCAAAATGTGAATGATTTCAGTATCCCCTATATGATTCATCTATTCTTTTCCCATTGTTCTCAATTCTTCGTCAATGATCCATATTAGACTATGAATCATACTTCATTCAACTCTCTTCATTCTCTATACTATCTCATCTACTCTATCTGTCTGTACTCTCTTCTATTCCTCTACTCTCTATTTATTCTCTAACCATCTAACCACTCAATTCAATCTCTCATCGCTACTCTTCTGTAGTGTTCGCATTTCCATTGTTGAGACCGCATAGATTGCTGACTGACCCTCACTCACTCTCTCCCTCTCCCTTTTAACTCCAACCACCCACCTCTCCCTCTCCCTCTCCTTATTCATCTGTTCCATCTCTTCCTCTGTATATCCCACTAGGATCACTCACCTCCCACTTAGACTACGTATATACATTCTCCTTCTTCTATTTATTCTTTTGTTCAATACAATTCTGATTCATTTTATATTCAAGAGTACCGCCTACATTGTGTCTATCTATGATATTCATTAGAGTTTACATCACTTCAATAGTCAGTCTTCTCTTCGATCAATATATGGGAACCTCCTTCTCCTCTACAATTACTTCCACCATTCTATGGTCAATCCTCACGGATATTGGAGAGAAGTAGATTGACAGATTGGCCTACCTCTACCTCTCTCCCTCTCCCTCTCCCTCTCCTTCTCCCTCTCCCTCTCCCTCTCCCTCTCCCTCTCCCTCTCCCTCTCCCTCTCCCTCTCCCTCTCCCTCTCCCTCTCCCTCTCCCTCTCCCTCTCCCTCTCCCTCTCCCTCTCCCTCTCCCTCTCCCTCTCCCTCTCCTTCTACCTTTTCCTCTTTCAAACCATTCCGACCTCCATTCCATTCACAATATGGTTCCTCTTCTCTTCTACAGTTGATATATCTTCATTCATCTGTATCTCTCTATCATCATTCCCTATATCTCTTTCTCTCTCTGAACTCCCTACCCCCTTCCCTATGATTATCGATAGTCCATCGATATCTCAATAGATATGATCTCATGTGCCCTTCAACCTCTCATTCCTTATCCTCTTCCTATCCCTTCTCTCGGTTCCTTTCCTTTTGTTCTGACCCTCTCTAGACCGCTCTTCACTCTAAGTAAACAATTGACTCTAGATTAGGTTCATTTCTCTACTTTATCATCTATTCCTTACTCAGCTCTCAAGATAACCATATTTATTCCTCCTCTCATCAGTATTCTTCACTTATTGTCTCATTGGTTGTTTATTTCAATCGATATGTTTATGTATTTCACAATGCCCCTTCCCTTCTCTTCTCTTCCCTTCTTTTGTCACTTTTACTTTTCGTATCTGAATCATCTTCATTCCTACCCTTCTGAATAATGTTTTCACTTCTTCATTTCAATTCCTCTTCATCTCCCTTTACTCTCTCCCTCTATTCTCTCCCTCTCTTCTTTCCTCTACCTCTATACTCATGGTTGAACTATTTTCTCCTTAGGCGCTTTCTCCCCTTCTATCTCTAGCCTCCCTCTAGCCCCGTCTACCCCTCCCCTCTCCCTCTTCCTCTCCCTCTCTCCACTTCCTCCCCTCTCCCTCTCCCTCTCTCTCTCTTCTTCCTCTCCTCTCCCTCCTAATATGATTCATCCTTCTCTTCTTGTATATCTTCGTGCTCTACACGCCCATCTTCTCCATCCCCGTTCCTTTTCATTCTTCAATTCTCCATTCTTCTTCTTCATTCCATTGTCTTTCATTCTATAGTGGTAACCCTATCCCTCTACCACTTACCGTACTCTGTCTACTATCGATCGATAATTTATTGAATCTTTCCAGAATCAATCAATAATGTCGACTGAAGCTACCACTCCTCTTGCTGAGCTCCCCAAGATCCCTACTGACATTGCTCAGGTACAGTATTAATTGATTACGGTAGTTATGGTTATGTACAGTATCCCTACTGTATGACTATCATTCAGGCTGTCATCGATAAGGCTGTAGAGCTGAAGCACTGTGATACTACTGAGAAGAATGTTCTTCCCTCCAAGGAAGGTCAGTTGATCTTTGATCTTTGAACTGTAATTGGATCTTTGATCTTTAATCTTTTGTAGATATCGCTCAAGAGAAAACTCATCAAGAGTTGACTACAGGAATTGAACAATTCTCTCCTCAGAGACTTCGTACCGTATCTACTGATGAGAAGAATATACTTCCTACTGTTGATGGTAAGAGATCAAAGATCAATATGAGTAGTTGTCCATAACATTTTCCGAATGTTCGAACAACTTGCTAATCTGTAGTAATTACTCTGCGAAAGGAGTAAATACTTATGAAAAACAAGTTAAGAAGAAGATTCTCTAACAAAAGAATGCGGGACATTTGAAAATATATTTATTATAATGTTTGAAGCTGTCTGATATATCAATTTCAATATGAAATTCATTTAATAATAGATGAAATAGAAGCGGAGAAATACTTATTTCTTCCAAAGTATTTTCTAAATAATAAAATTAAATTGTAATTTAGACATTGCTCGTGAGAAGACATTGGAGAGTGTTACTGACTTCGATGCATCAAAACTCAAACACGTTGAACCTCATGTCACTACCACACCTGGTACTCATTACTCATTCTATCGATATTAAGAGATTTACTGATAAGAATTGATAATTTGGACAGAAATATAGCTGTCAAATATAATGTTTATCGAAAAGGAAAATGATGAATCAGTTTCCGATAGGAGAGAAATGAAGAATTGATTGATTAAATGAAAAGAATGAGTATTATTGATGATTCATAATTAAAAGACAATTCCTCTTTGAATGATTCATTTATTTTCTTTCAGTTATCGATGCATAAATCACTCCAATGAAATCTCTTCATATATGCTTTATCCTCTTCTCAATCAATATGAATGATAAGATACCGTACTCTAGCGTCTGATTATCTCTTCTCCCAGCGTACTCTCTCGCTTATTTCTATCATCATCTATCTCTCGCTAGAGTTGTATCTTTGTTCATTATCGATTGTATCTATATCCATTCCCAATCAATATATCATTCTACATACAGTATTCATCCATAATATCAATTGCATTTATCTTTGCTTGCTAAGTTTCGCATTTGTCGAAATAAATCCTTAATTTATTGATTTTTGAGGAATGAGACACACAATATCACTATGTATTGATAAAATCCATTCTGTTCCTTTTTGGGTGATATTCTATTTAAATTTATTCCATTAATCTCTTATTGAAATGAATTGATATGAAGGGATGATTATCATATCATTTCATATAATCATTTATCATTCATTCTCATTAGAATCCATTATGAATGTTCACAATCGATAGCTATATCCAGTAATACAATGAAAGTTACCGTAAAGTGACAATAAATAGAATGAACCCATACGATATTTGGCAAAGTGAATTGAATGATAGAAAGATGAGATCGATACAAAAGCACGAGAATCAAACTTGATTCGAATTGTAAGCATTGGGCAGTTAATAATCCGTATTTGTACTATTTTGAGACAATAAAATGAATATGGTACGTATAAAAACTCCCGAATGGTGTAAGTCCCACAAAGTATAATACAGTACACAAAATAATATGGTACTTAAACGCAGAGAAAATGAAAGAGAAAGATAAATGAATAATAGAAAGAAAAAATGAAAAAAATAATATCTTAAAATATTTGAATGGATCATAACTATAAGAATATTTCAGTGTCATCGGGTGTAAGGGGTGGATAAGGATTGATTGAATAATTTGATTCTTCTAATAATGAATCTTTAACACTTATTGGACTAGGCAGCACAGATGAAGCAATCACTGAAGGAGAAGCCGTATCCGTCAAATAGGAACTTTGATGCTGAAATGAGATTAGGAAATTCGTGCACATTATAGATTTTGAAAGCATATCCCATGAAAATATAAGGCTAGTAAAGATTCTACGAAAGTATAAAAAATGTAAATTGGTTTTGCAAAATGATGAAATGTTACGATAGGAAAAAAGAGAATTTTTTTTATAATTTTTCGCTGCTTTTTTTTCTTTTCTTTCCTGTACTTTGGAACGTAATATTAGTGATTCCTCTCTTTGATTACTTACCATTCGTAGAAATGCCATACAAACTTTCACGACCGTATCCGCCATTTGGTCTGCATCCGTGGTGCCATTCAATCGGAAACGTCGTCCAACGAATGGTCGAAGAAGTAGAGAAAGATCAGAGAATGTATATTGTTCAGCATCCCTGAATCAAGGATTGATAGATAAGTCCAATGAAAATCAATAATTTACATCAAAGTAATCGATTCTGCATCTTCGAATTTGCTTTGTGCATCAGAAGAAGCTCCTCCTGGTCGATTCAAGAATAGGACCTATAAGATCCCCATTGAAATCTGTGGAATAGGAAACGTCGCCAAGGAAGACTCACCGGTTGCACCACCCTGCTGTAGACATCCATATCTAATGGACGCATTAGACCATCAAGGACTATTGCATTCTAGGAATAAAGATTACGGTAAGGGGATAGATATTATTGATTACTTGGAAATCAGTAGTGAAACTACACGAAGCAAGTGCTGTCGCTCCACCCAAACCATCTCCCATTATAGTGACCTCGGAGAAATCAAGACGATCCTGCAATTTGGATATTTTAAATTATTAAAAGTTTTTTATGTTTCAAGTCACTATTGTATATTTTAAATTTTAAATTATTATTGTATAATATTTTAAATAATTATTGCATATTTTAAATTAATAAAAGTACTAACCGTAAACTGGGTCCAATCATAATCATCTCCTATTAATAGTTGACTAGCTCCATTTGTATTTTGGAATGAACGAGCGTGTAATGGAATTTGACATGCACTGAAGAATAATCAAATTATTATGTGATAAATTCAAATTAATAATCGATAAGAAGCCTTAGATAAAAAAACATATAGAGTTACATAATATCTAATATGCCTGCCATTATCTCCAATAAAGAGATAGATTATTTACCTTTCTCTCATAGTTTTCCTATGATGTCTTTCACTATGATATTCATCTGAAGAAAATGAAAACATTGATGTTGTATCTGATGATGACGCTGATGATGAAGAACATGATGAACTAAATGAGAGATTAAAGATCAAAGTTCAAAGATCAAAGATCAATCATACCATGGATATCCTTTGATCATTCCCATGTCACATTCTTCGAGAAAATGAAGCAATCGAACACATTCAGCAACTCGTTTATGGATCTGACAAAATATTTTCAATTCTATTCTTATCATGTTGTTACGTGGTCTAAATTAGATTTTTTTCGATCGTATTCTATTTTTATTGATAGTGTCTTTTTTCCTACCCTCATCCCAGTACACGTCACTCAAGTTCTTATTGAACCACTATACTATATTCATATTGTACGATATTTATTTACTTATTCTTCTCTCATATCCATCAATCATATTGTTTTGATGGGAATATTAATATATAAGACTCATGTCCTAGACTATGTTGTTCACAATACGCATAAAGGATATGAATGTTCTTTGATCTTTGATCTCTCATAGACTACATACTTTCAAACGATCGCCACATCCAACACGTACTCATGTCACAATGAAAATGATTATACCTGTTGATTTCGTGTTCTATTCTCCTTTCTTGAATCAACTTCAGACACGTCCAAGAAGGTCATTGGCTTCATAGTCCTTCCCAATCGACCCTATATAAGTGATTGATCTTTGATCTTTGGTCTCTAGTATTACTCACTCTTACACTGGTCGTTGAACTAATTGGTGATTCGTCAATTAATCGATATGTCCAACAAGCAGAATAGTCCCTGAAAACTATAATTTCAATATGAATTTAGAATGATTCGAATATAATCTGTATGATCTCAAAGATTACATGAAGACATTCAATATCTCCCTTAATCATTTGAAGCATAACTTTACAAATGTACTTTCTCTTCATACAAATAATATATTCCAAAATATTTTTAAGTGGTTTAAGTGGTTAAAGGAGTTATAAAAAGACTTGCCTGTGTTCTATAGCAGCAACAACGAAACCATAACTAGCGAGTGAAGAACAAAATGATGAATGAAGATGACGACTACCTCCTATTCCATGAGAATATATGATTAATGGTAGACGAGATCTATAATTAATCTTTGTTCTTTGATCTTTCTATCTCATTCGAGTCTAGATTGATGAGCATCTCTCTCAATCTCCGTTTTTAGGTTGAATTGGAGCATGAATAATAGAGCATCTTTTGATCATTTCTTATGAAAGAGAAGATAAATGGAGTAGAAACGATGTTCATTATAAACGAGAAACGGATACGGTAGATTGAGAGCAGGAAAAAAGGATTTATCATGTGCAACACCATCATTGAAACACTATAATATATCTTGCAACAAGGGCTTCACATATGTAAAATCATTCTAATATAACGCCCTCAATGACGTTGTCCTACTTAAGTTATGTATAGTGCCGCATTATCGCCTCTCCTAATAATAAAGGCGATCCACGTCACTCGCCACTGTGCGACTAAACACAGATTTGTAAACGCATCGTACAGCATAGCAAACGTTGCGAAATGAGGCGGATCGCCTTTAAGGTAGGTAATAATGCCTGAGTGCTGCATGCATTTTTCTTATTTGTAAATATAACGATAGGAATAACTAACTGAATAGTCTCTGTTGTTGCCAATGTTGCTTTTCGAACACAACGAATTCTAAATCAATTCATTATTGATTGATTTATTAAATTCATTAATCTATTCCTACCTTCGTTCTCCAATAATCCATTCAGCCAACCATTGACCTCTCTTTGATAATGTTTTCAATTGTGAAAGAAGAGCTACGATGTATTCCTGGATACATTATTCATGGTTAGCATTTTTCAAAATATGCACTTCTTCAGAGTATTTTATCAATAATACATGATAAATGATATACTTATGAAGATTATTTCTGTTTAAATACTGAATTAACCAACCTTTCTATCAATCCATACTGGTAGATGTGTATCGTCTTCTCGTGTCAGAATATCAAATGTATTCGCATCAGGCTGGAACATTAAAGATCAAAGATCATAAATCATTTCGTTTATTTGTATCCGGTAATATACTACTTTCCAGACATCTGCATGTTAATAATATCGTTTATTACTCTGCTAATATGGAGAACTAATTGGATTTGGAATGATGAAGGAAAGGAGAAGAAGGGTAATGGAAGTGAAGAGAGAGTATGGAGAATTGAGAGAGAACAGAGAATTAGAGAAGTAGACCAAGGATAAATAATAGAGCAAATCAAATATCGTTAAAATATTTTTAACATTTCTGATGTGGTTGAAGTTCCTAGAGTTGATAAGATCAATGGTTTTCAATGATAAAAAGATCAAAGATGAAACCTCAGCTGGGTAGAATAATCGTGCAAATATTCCAGAATCTCCATTGGGACCATCAGCAGTCAGTAGATCGACTACTCCGACCTCAAAGAATACAATCATTCATATTTCAATTGAATCATATTCTTTCTTCCAGTTGGAACCATTGGAAATACATCAATTACTATTATTTTCTTCTCAAGACGAATATTTAGTTGTTATTTCTCTTCATTTCTTTTTTACCATATTCCATTTCGAAAGTAATACAAAACAGATCCCCCTCTCCCTCGATATTATGTAAATAATACACTCCAATAACCCATTTCATTACATTTCTCTTCATCTTCCATTTCTTTCGATATTACTTTATGCAAACAATCTTCCATCTCAAAATAGACTTAGTCTCTTACAGGGTGAATGGAACGTCCAGGTTGAGGAAGGGCTGAACTCTGTGATGTTAGTCCCGCTCCCATTATTGATTGATTGAGAGTAACATCTGAATGATTACGGTAGTCATGATTATTGATTAGATGAAAGGAAATCAATATAAACGAAATTGTGGATAGAAGATGGTACAATAGAGAAAAGGAACAAAACAGAAAATAAATTGAATTGAAGAATTTGATTGAAAGAAGAAGAAGAGAATACTTACTCTCACATGCACACAGTACATGAATATGAAGAAAAATCATGCTAAATCTCTCACTCCCCTTATCCTCCTCTGTCTACCTCTCCCTCTCTTTATCCTCCTATCTCTACCTCTCCCTCTCCTTATCCTCCTCCTCCTCCCTCTCCCTCTCCCTCTCTCTTCCTTTATCTGAAGAGTCTCAACTGAAGTAGTCGAGTAATAAATGTGTACGAAGAAAAGAAAAAGAGGAGAAGAATTTAAAGAAGAAGAAGAAGAAGATAGATGGAGGTTTCATAGATGGACATAGACTTATCAGATGAGAGGATAGAGGATGAAGAGGGAGAGGGAGGGGGGGGGGAGAAAATATAGAGGAAAAGGAAATGAGGCGAGAAGACGGTTTCGTTTCCTCTTTCTCTTAGACGAAAGAAGACAAATTCGGTGTTGGGTTACATGTAAAATAGCGTAGATTCTATGGAAGGAGGGGGAAGGAGAGGGAGGGAGGGAGGGAGGAGGGAGAGGGAGAGGGAGAGGGAGAGGAGAGGGAGAGGAGAGGGAGAGGAAGAGGAAGAGGAAGAGGATAGTTACTTTCATGTGCTGTCTTTCAACTTGATGGACGTTCCATATTGAAGAAGTTGAAGGAAGAAAAGTTGGAGAAAATGAGAGATGGAAGAAATATTGAGAGAGTATAAAGGATGGAGAGGGGGGGGGGGGAGGGCGACTTTTGATTCCCGTGAGAATATGACTAGAAGTAGGGATCAGAATAGGCAGTGTACTTGAAGATGAAAATATGGAAAATGAGATTGAAGTGAATATGATTAGAGTACAGAGACTATGATGATAGAATGATCATCAATTCAAGGAATGGCGAAGCAAATCAATCAATATATTGATTGATATAGAGATAATGTGAATGATCTTCTGAAACATAGAAATATGAACTGAATCGATTAGGAAGTTACATATTACAGTTGAAATAGTACATAGATAGTATACGAAGTAAAGAATGAGAAGAAGAAGAAGAAGACGACGTTTTATTCCCTTTCCTATACACTTCTATTCGATTGTGGACCTCCTTTCGTACTCCTCATCTCTCCCTCTCCCTCCCTCTCCCTCTCCCTCTCCTTTACCTCATTTCTCCATCTCTAACACCCTTCTTCTCTCGTTTGCATCGAGTCTCCCACTACGGAAGAAGAAGAAGGAGCTCAATAATATAAAGGAGAGAGAGAGAGATGACAGTGAAAAAAGAAGAGGAAATAGAGAGACTAGAGGGAGGGTGAGGTAGATGGAGAGGTAGAGGAGAAGAGGGAGAGGGAGAGGGGAGACATCCTAGAAGGAGAGATATGAGCTCTTGCAGACATAATAACGTATTTTGAGCTAATGAGGAATTGGATAAGATCATGAAAGATCCATTTTCCTCCATTTTTCTCTATTTTGACTCAAGAATTTAATGAATATTATATAAATAAATAAATAAATAAATAACGTGACCAAAGAATGAAAAGGGGGAATTGTTTGTTGAAGCATAGTGAGAGAATCATATGGATGGATGAATTTATTCCAGTCCTTGTTATTTTGAGAATTAAAGGTGGACACCGAATATTTTCAGAAAGATGACAAAGGCTTCTTCTACATACTGTACACTATATATTTTTAGCAACAACATATTAATTATATTGTAACGCCATATTTTGTTTTTATCTTTTTCTAAAAGGGAATCGAACGTTCTTTTCGAACAACCAAAAGAACAACGTTCGAGATTTTTTTAAATTTCAAAGTAGACAACATTTTTGGACCATGCCTTTTAATTGTTTTTTCTCACGAATATTATTTTCATTTAATTTATTATGCAAAGAGATTTTTGTCGCAGAAACGAATGAGTTGAAGATGCCACAAGGAAGACTAGACGACAAGCTCAGTCGAGACTAACTTTATCATGATTTATCATGTTTATATAAGGAAATGGGTCATGAGGAATGATCTCCCTCCTGTGAGCGGTCTATAGGGGAGACCCAACTGAATGAAACTTAGAATCGAAAAAAAATGATGACAAAAATGAAGGAAAAAAATGATGCACCACAGCGGGACGCATCTACAAAACTAGACCGGGCTTTAATGTATGATGAGATGATACGGAGATTTTAATGATTTCGACCAGGGCTGGGCTTTTTGTTCGGCTTTCTTTAGTTTTTGAAATTTTCTTGATCGCCATTTTGTTCGAGCATAATATTTTCGATAGCAAAGGATTAATGTTAACTTCATTTCTTTCTATTTTTTTGGCATTTATTAAAATATGTAACTGGCATAATATTAAATATTTAAAAAGGCCACCATTTTGAATGTTTTGTGCTTAAAGAGTGTCATTTTCCCCATAATTGCAGAAACTGCGCGTTAACAAAGATTAGATATTCTCCATGGGTATTCTATTCTATAGAGTAGATATTCTTTCTTTATTACCATGGAATGATCATCTTCTTCCTCATATCACAATAGATCATAGTTGTCATAAATCTGATCAAGATCATTGAATTGTATTGGATAGAGAGGGTAATGAATGACTATGGCACTTTGATCTAAGACTATTTCATTATCGTTTTCTATCACAATAAAAAGAGAGAAGATAGTCATTTAATTTGATTCTCGTCTCTATTCCAACATTTCGCAGTTATTCGAGCTATGTCATTCGCGTCTTTACAGGTATTTTTACTTATTAACAAAATGTATATTATTTTATTTACAACCATATCCTAGCAAAGTTTCTACTGAATCTCGATTGTCAAAAATTTGACTACTCCTTCCTATTAACGACCATGTTCTTATACTTTTTAAATCGGCGAAAAAAGTAAACTAAATTGAAAAACTGCAAATGAAATGCTTTGTTTTTTTGGAGTTTAAAAATAGTAGACTTTGATCATCATTCGTTTGTTCATTTACTGATTACTTTATCTTCAATTCTCACGTATCGTCTGATTCTTCTTTTCGTCTGTTGGTAAATTCCTTACTTTCGTTTACTCTTCTACTATAACACGAGAAGTCTTTGGTTTTCGAGCTTTGTTCTGATAATCATAATAATGATTATGACTGATATATTAGATATCTATCCAAAGAATAGATAGATTCAAAGTCTTCCCTCATTTAGAATCTCTTTTTCCTTTTCATCAGTGTATCCTAGTAACGTAACAGTTATGCTTTTTTTCATTTCAAAGATATATGGATATTCAAACGTTTATTTTCATATTCAAGACTCTCTTTTCTACCGCTGTATATTTATAAGGAGTTCTTGAGAGTTCTTGATTTTTGATCATGCGAATTTTATTTTTCCCCATACGTACTTTATTAGGAATCTGTGCGATTCTTTCAAACTATATATAATATTATATTTATTTCCTATAAATTCTAAAATCATATGCTTGATGAATAATTTCCCTATAATCATATGAGGAATTGCGAATACATTGATCACTTTCTAAATATTTTTCGATCCCTCACGAACGTTTCTCTCATCGTCATCTCTATCTCTATCACCCTCTACAGTCAATCTCCATTACTCTCTATCATTCTTAGTCTCTCCTAGATTTATGAACTATTTCCATTACATTGAGCAACTTTTATAGTTGCAAAGAAACTACTCTGAGACCATTCATTGAATTCTTTAATTAAAGTGAAATAATTTATTTCTTAAAAATTCACAATGAAAAGTTTGATAAAAGTTCATAACACGGATAGTTCAAAACAACAATTTAAGTACAAAGTGTAAAGTTATAATTCATATTTTACCGAATGCAAATAGAATAATATTATGATTCGTTCGTTGTGATAGTATAATAGAGATCTTATGGACTAATCTCTCCTTATCATCCTCTAATATCATCACAAAAGGGTCGATGTCCTAATTGCCGTGATATAATGAATGATTATACTCTCACTTGTATCACTTAGAGACAATATGAAGATGAGAGATTCAGACGGTTAGAGATAAAACAGGGATGGAGATCAAATAATAGAGAAAAGGGGAGTGAACGTTCATTAGTTCTCGTAACGATACTACATATTATCGTTCGTCATTAAGAAATATTCGTTCTTTATGAAAATTGTGAATTCCTTGTATATTGATGATGATAAGGTTTAATCTAGAAAGATACTATTGTTTACTATTAATATTCTTCATATTCATTCACTTTCTACTCTCGTATCACTCATAAACGTTCCCCCTTTTTTAATCAATATGTTCACTACTTTTGTGTAATACAATGATACAAAGTAGATATCAATCATTTATTCCTTATCCATTTCCATTTTATGTTTATCTCTTTCAAGCATATCTTATCTCCATTTTTTGATAATTCAACTGTACATTGAATTGCAATAAGCGTAGCCAATTATCAATTGAAACTTCCTATTTTTTGTATATTTCTATCATAGAGAAATCATTGTACTGAGAATAGAGCTTCGAATGATACTTTGGAACTTTTACGGAATTTTTTAAAACATTTCAACAACTTTATCAGCAGATTGGGATGTTATTTCAGCTGTATAAAAAGGAATACCACATGCTTATTAAACTATTTCAATTAATTCCTTTTGTCTACAAAAAGACAACGCAATTAATTGAGATGATTTCTGCCTTTCATATAGTGTAATTAATTAAGATGCCCATTCGTGGTAGTGGGAGCATCACTGGTTGTCCTGATATAAGAGATGCTGAACTATCATTGAAAAGAAGGAAATCATCATTCACTGAACCTCCATTGAAACCTCATGCTAATGAATTACCCGGAAGTTGGTTTATAATATTTAATTGTATTATTTCATTGACAACTTAATTATTTATAATTAGATGATGTTCTACTCGATCCTCTAATCATTGGTCAATCTCTTCATGTGAGCAACTATGTTGATAGTAAGTTATGATTATACTTTTGATTAGTAAATCAATAGTTCAGGTCCAATCGATAATGTTCGTCGTATTTTATCGGATGATAATCATCAATTGATAGATAATCAAATTCTCACTGAAATGCTTCATTTAACGGGACGAAAAGACGGAAATCTCTATTGGGAACAAACTGCAAGGTATGAATGATGAATGCTGTTTAGATCTTTGTTTTTAGTCTTTTCATATTAATATAAAAATTTGTATGTTTATGTACTGTATCTTTGCATATGATTTTGTATTCCAAATGCCGATCGTCAACAGTATTTCCACATTCAAGTTGATAATATGAAAGATATTATATATACATATATGACTGTAAATTAATAAAAATAAAAACATAAATACTTACAGATGGATAAAATATGAGCAAGTTGTTGAAGGAGATATGACTCGATTCTCCAAACCCCATATCACACTCCTAACTATTCAGGTTTCATTCTTATCTTATCATTTTATATAGGAGAGCGTATTTGAAAGCTTCTGCAATTCTTGTCAAGCAAAAAAAATGGCAAATTCATTCTTCCATTTCTTCTCGACTTTTTTCTGTTCCCGGTCTTTTGTGAGCAATAAACACCGCAAAAAAACCGCAAAAAAAGGAAGAACGATTCTGCCATTTTTTTTGCTTGACAGTAATTGCAAAAAATTCAAATGCTCTGTCCTATACCTATATATTTGAATATGTAATTGTAGGGACTTCTCCAAGTTCGAAATTGTCTCAAACGAGGAATTGTCCTTCTTGATGTTGAACAAGAAGGTTTCAATAATATTATAGGTACGTTTAGATCTATTAAATATATATTATTGATTAAGAGGCATGCTCCCTAAGACTCGATCATATTCGACCACCCCCGGACACGTGCGCTAGCAATGGGAACTGGGGGTCCATACTTGGGTGTTAGGAGTGTCACCGGCCCTGATTACACAAAACAGCAGAAATTTCCTGTTTGTGCCCTCAGGCTATTAGAAAAATTAATTTAAGTGCAAAAACGTTTAAAAATCATAATTTCTCAAATTGTTGAGATAAATTCCAAATATCATTTGCGATGCGTCTAGGGTGCACAGAGCTTGCTAATTCACTATTAGCATCGAATGTGCGTTGATTCCTAAACCACTTTTTTTACTTAAAATTTTTGTTTTTTCGGACAAATTATTGCTTGTTGTAGATTGCTGCAAAGATTTCCGACCAGGTATTGTAGCCTAAGCAATTCTGCATTGATTTCACTTAAAACCGGGTTCTTCCCGTTAGACCATCTTGCCGAAATTTTCGCTCGAATTTCCGTCATCGATGGTTTTCCCGACAAATGTATTTTCCAAACGTATTTTCCAAACGATTGGTGCGGAATTGTGGTCTACACAAGGTTTCGAAGTGAGGCCAGTCAAATGACACAAGAAGCCCATCACTTGGATCAATTTGAAAATTTCGATTTTCATGACCCGGGGGTCATGGTCTGAAAATTTTCAAAATTTCTCAAGTTTGAAATGTTTTCATTTCTGCGGCTTATTGTGAAGTATTGATGCTGTGAATAATATTTATCCAATGCTCAATGGCTGATCTATCCTTTCAACCATTTTTTTGAAAATTTTCATTCTGATTGCGTGCGAAAAATCAGAATTGTGTTTGAATCAGTTTCCAACTTGCTTTCTGTAACATTCTGTCATAGTACTATACAATATACATAATCAATATGAGAATTGTTCATTTTCGAAAATTCAGAAAATTAAATTTGAGTGCCTACTTTCACGGTAAATTTTTGAAATATTGCAGTTTGTCGACTCGAATGCTGCGACAATGAGCAAATGACAATGACAATGTGAAGTTTCACGATGAGTAAACATAGTAGAACTGAAATCCCGGCATTTGGCTCACTTTTGAAAAATCGATTTCCATGACCCCGGGTTCATGGCAAAAAAATTGAATTTTCGAAAATGAACGATTTTCAAATTGATTATGTATATTGTAAAGTACTATGACAGAATGTTACAGAAATCAAGTTGGAAACTGATTCAAACACAATTCTGATTTTTCGCACGCAATCAGAATGAAAATTTTCAAAAAATTGGTTGAAAGGATAGATCAGCCATTGAGCATTGGATGAATATTATTCACATCATTGGTACTTCACAATAAGCCGCATAAATGAAAACATTTCAAACTTGAGAAATTTCGAAATTTTCGGACCATGACCCCCGGGTCATGAAAATCGAAATTTTCAAATTGATCCAAGTGATGGGCTTCTTGTGTCATTTGACTGGCCTCACCTCGAAACTTTGTGTAGACCACAATTCCGCACCAATCGTTTGGAAAATACGTTTGGAAAATACATTTGTTCGGGAAAACCATCGATGACGGAAATTCGAGCGAAAATTTCGGCAAGATGGTCTAACGGGAAGAACCCGGTTTTAAGTGAAATCAATGCAGAATTGCTTAGGCTACAATACCTGGTCGGAAATCTTTGCAGCAATCTACAACAAGCAATAATTTGTCCGAAAAAACAAAAATTTTAAGTAAAAAAAGTGGTTTAGGAATCAACGCACATTCGATGCTAATAGTGAATTAGCAAGCTCTGTGCACCCTAGACGCATCGCAAATGATATTTGGAATTTATCTCAACAATTTGAGAAATTATGATTTTTAAACGTTTTTGCACTTAAATTAATTTTTCTAATAGCCTGAGGGCACAAACAGGAAATTTCTGCTGTTTTGTGTAATAAGGGCCGGTGACACTCCTAACACCCAAGTATGGACCCCCAGTTCCCATTGCTAGCGCACGTGTCCGGGGGTGGTCGAGTCTTAATGACCATCTCTCTTAATGTTAATGAAGAAATATGAGTTTGCATGCACTTTAAATGGAAAAATTAAAGTATATAGCACGCTGTAAACTAAAAATTTTGCACCAGGTGCATGGCAATTTTCTATCCACTTTTTTTTCACTTTTTCTGCTTCTTGTTCTCGTTTACCGGTCTGTTTATGCCACTTTCATTGCCACAAAGTGGCATAAACAGACCGGTTAACGAGAACAAGAAGCAGAAAAAGTGAAAAAAAAGTGGACAGAAAATTGCCATGCACCTGGTGCAAAATTTTTAGTTTACAGCGTGCTATATATAGGTTAGGTAATAATGTGCGCCGTAGAGTTTCGGACGCTGCATCTATTTCTATCTATACCAGACATCGCTCATTGTCTCTGCAAGAATAGTAAATAATACTTCAAAAGAGAGTAAATAATAAATGAATTATATAATAATGGGGAATCAACTTATATTTAATGTACCTGTGATCTATGAATGAAACTTTTCAACGAAGTAAATAATAAATATAATTTCTTTCAGATGTAATAGTGGACGCTATGGCTGATAAGCATAGATTAAATGAAAAGAATAAAATACGATTAAGACATGTTTTATTGGCTAAAAAGTATCATTTGGGAGGAATTCCTACTATTGATGTTTATGGTAATTTATTTATTAATTTATTTGTTTATTCATGTTTAATTAACAATAATGGATAATCCATTTTGATTGATTATGTATAGACAAATCGTATTCGAATCGTAAACTCGTAGATGACAATGGAAGTAAAGATGAAGAAGGAATTGATCTATCGAGTATTGAATCTGATTCAGATTCAGAAGAAGAACCACCTACTATTAATGTACGTTGAAATATTTATATATTTAAATGAATTAAGTTGTTATTAGGTTGGATTGTCCGAAGAGAAAAGAGAAGCGAAACGATATAACAAAATAAAAAAAGTTATAAATGCGAATAAACATCTCCTCGAAAGGTAAAACAAATCTATTGGCTATCAATCAATCGATAATTTTCAGATTCACTGAATCTACCGTATCCGCATCAATCTTAGTAGGAGAAGCTCCGTTCTTGACAAGACCAGTCACAGCTTTTGTCAGATTGAAGCAAGCACAGGTTTTTTGCTTATTATAGATACTAATCAATATTGTTTAATAGAATTTACATCCAAATCTTCCGGATATTCCAATTCCAACTAAATTCATCTTCGTTGTATTGTCCCCAACACAGAATTATGATGATGAATGCAAGAATATTGGAAGAACAATGGGAGCGATATTTGCTGATGAAGTATTATTTATTCATAAATAACAACATATAAACTTGAATATTTATAGATCTGGCGACAGGTTGCATTTAATACAAAAGAACCCTTTACATTAGCGGATGCAGTAGAGGAATTTGTATCACAAATGATTGTGATTCCACCGGGAAAATGTGACGTATCCACCAGATGGGAACCTAGACCTGTTGAGGTACTTAGACATTCTTAAAATAATAATGAAATTATTGATTGACTCTCGATTTACATTTCTATTATTGTATATTGCAGACGAAACGTAAAGTTGGAATGATTTGTGGAGTGATGAACTATCATATCGATGATGATGATGATGTATTCGAAAAGGAACTTGATGAAGAAATGGGAAAATTCAATGATAATGTTAGTGATCAAAGATCAAAGATCAACCAGACTAAAATTGTTTATTTCAGTCAAAATCAGGGAGTAGTCATGAACAGGCTATTGTGAGATCGGGACGAATGTTCGGAGGATTGAATGAGGATATACGGTAAGATGAAAGGAAAGATCAAAGATAAAAGATTAATTTGAGTCGTAAACTACCCGCCGTATGTTCGGATTTCGTTGATTTCTTCCGTGGACGTCTATCACAATCCCTTGCCGCTACTGTTTTTATGTTCTTTGCTAATATAACTTCAATCATTACATTTGGAGCTGTTATGGAGAGAACTCTTCATCATCAAATGGTATGATCTTTGATCTTTGATCTCTGATCTTTGATCTTTGATCTGTGATCTTTGATCTTTGATCTTTGATCTCTTGATTTTATTCCTTGGTTCAGGCCGCAATCGAGGCTATCCTCTGTGGAGGTATTTCTGGAGTGATCTTCGCTCTTTTCTCTGGACAACCTCTTATTATCCTTTCTGCCACTGGACCCACTCTTGTATTCGAAAAGATTCTGTTCGATTTTTGCGTGTTAGTAACAATTATGACATACCGTGCTCATTCTACCGTAATAATCTACCGTATTCAGTGGTAATGGTTGGGAATTTCTTCCATTCCGTTTATGGGTGGGAGTATGGATTGCTATCTATCTCATCATCTTCGTCGCTACAGATATGTCTGCTCTCGTAGGATTGATAAGTCGATTCACTGAAGAAGTACTGTATCATTGATCTACTCTCAATCAATAATCAATCGATATTTGACTCTTTCAGGCATTCGCAACCCTGATCTCAGTAGTCTTCATTATTCAAGCATTCCAAAAGCTCATTCAGATATCTCATGATGCTCCCTTATTCCCTGATCCTAGAGTACGGTAGATAAGAACCAATCGATAATCTAATGATAATGATCATTTCAGGAAGTCTTCCACTCTCCGTGTTACTGTTATTTGAGTGAGACAATGCAAGGAACAAATGACACGATAATGACAAAGTACGGCAATTACAGTGGAGCAAGTAAGGATTAACAAATATTTCAATGGTGATCAGATTGATTACAGAATGTGAAGAATTGGGAGGGGAAGCAGTTGGACTTCAATGCTTCTTCAAGGTTTGTAACAGAGTCTATGAGAGGGCCTAGGGTAATACTAACGGTGAATGACAAGAAAAATAGATCCTGGTGGATTTGCAATGAGAGGGGATGTCGGATCATAGAGCGTTTTATATATCTTTGCTCTTTTGAAAATTTATTTACAATTAGTGAGAAAACGTTGACTTCTCTTAATGAATATGAAGTTTTTTTTTCAGCCAGATGTGTATATGTTATCTGTTCTTCTTACCTTCGGAACATTCCTTCTTGCTTATTTGTTGTCTAAGTTTAGAAAGACAAGATTCTTCACTTCTGGTGTAAGTATAATAATAATTAGTATGAATTTATCCTCTAAACAGAAAAAAAGCTTTAACAATAAGTTGTAAGTTGTACGCGTGATAGCCCTCAATGAAAATCCTTTTAGTTCCGTAATTCCATCTCCGACTTTGCCGTTCTTCTTTCTATTATTTGTATGACTCTATTCTCTAATTTCATTGGACTCGATGTTCCTGTTCTTCATATGCCTGAAAGTTTCAGAGTAAGAATCTAATATTCCATCACTATTTTTTTTATTCTCTGAAATATTTCGAGAAAATCATGTATAGTTTACATGATTGGTATGCCTCTGATGTATAGTACAACCAGAAAAAGTTGGATATGACAAGTTTCGTCCATTTCATATCTATAGATGAGTTTATAGATCAAAGTATTTCCCTTTAAGCCTTCTCTTCATCGTGATTGGTTCATAAGTCCATCATCAACTCCTATTATCGTTGCTTTAATTGCTTCTCTTCCTGCTGCATTCTATACTATTCTTATTGTCATGGATCAACAAATCACTGCTGTTATTATTAACCGAAAGGACAACAAACTTAGGGTTCGTTATTCTTGTAAGACTTGAATCAGGGGAAAGGTACTAATGATTTATCACCGTGATACACTTTCGTTGAAATGAATGTACATTATGAATGAATGATTAGCTTAATGGATTAATTATTGTAGAAAGGAGGTGGATATCATCTTGATCTTCTTATCATAGCTATTCTTGTTCTTATCTGTTCATTCCTTGGTCTACCATACTTCGTCGCTGCTACAGTACAATCTGTGAGTAAATCCACCATACACTATGACGATGTATGCTAATCCATTACACCACACAGGTAATGCATGTTGATTCTCTTCGAGTATATTCAGAGAGTATTGCACCTGGAGAAGTACCGACCTTCCTTGGTGTCAAGTACGGTAAATTGATTGAGTTGCTTAATATTCATATGGAAATTCAGCGAGCAACGATTATCTGGAATTCTCTCTCATCTTTTGATTGGATTATCAGTTTTTCTGACACCAATTATCAAGGTATACTTGTTCCTTTCGCAAATTGAGAATTAACCATGAAGCTTATGCTCAACGAAAAACAAAGATTTATTCTGCGGTGATTTCTACAAGCCGTCCTTTCTGTAAAGGGGGTCAGAAGTATTCATGGATGCTGTTCAAAAGTTGTGAGAAAAATGAATGTATATCGTAACGATAAAATAAGAATTGTTTTAAAATGATTAAATATATTTTATTAACTAATGACTAATCTTTGTCAATAATTATGATTGAGATGGTTCCTCTTCCCGTTCTCATTGGAATCTTTCTCTATATGGGAGTTGTTTCATTATTAGGACAACAATTTGTACAGAGGATCACTCTATTGTTCATGCCTGATAAGCATCAGGTGCGACTACAAAGACTAAAGACCAAAGATCAAAGATCACCTTTTTAGCCTGATTATATCTGGATTCGTATGGTTCGTATGTACCGTGTTCATTACTTTACATTCTTCCAAATAGCTGCGATTGGAGCATTATTCGCTGTCAAATATACTACTTCCATATCCATGATGTTCCCATTAATGGTACATTTAATCTTTGATCTTTAATCTTTGATCTCTTGATCTTTCAGTTAGTCTTTATGGTTCTTATTCGAATGTTTGTACTAGAGAAGATCTTCACTCGATCCGAATTAGTTTCACTCGATGATTTAGTCCCTTCATTCTCACAGATTATGAAACCAAAAGAGAGGTATTCATTATCATTTTGATTATTCCAAATATCGATTGATTCAGAAAACTAATAATCGAAGATGAACATCTAATGGAAGATGTTGATGAGAAGAAAAAGAAAAATCATTTGATGTAAATAGAAAGAATATCGATTTTCCCCTTACAAGTATTGATTGATTACATATCATTGAAATATATTCAACGTGTACCCATATTGTCTACTTTGAATTGTTTGTTGTAACATAAAGTTAAATATTTGATAGTCTACAAAGTATGCATGAATACGACCATAATTGATGATAGAGAACGTGCAAGAACAAAGATGGAATATTTATTGAATCGAAGAACGGAAACGAAATATAGAAATGATGTGAACTCAAAAATGAATAAAAATAAGGTGATTAGATTTATGAAAAGATATGGGAGAAGAAGAGAAGAAAATGAAAATTGAAGAAATGAATATTATAGATAAGAACATGATGAACTAAGAGATCGATGATAAGAAACCAGATGATAGATTGTTTAATGAAGAAAAGATAAAGAATCACGAATTATACCATCAATTCATGGATAAGAATTAAAATGTTCGATAATACGCAGCGTATGTGAAGAAAACATAGCTCATGTTTTGTTCTCACTCATAATTGATTAAATGTTTCATAATGATATTTAATCTAATAAGGATTCCTTCTCTCAGATGAAATAGAATGTCTTCTATCTCCATTTCCATGAGCATATGTTGCATAAAGTTCTTGAGCTTGAGCTGCTGTATATGTCGGATGTGCAATGGGACACTGCAATTGGAAAATGTGTAACTTTCGGGCATTAAATATATTTAAATAAATTCCTAATAAAATTAATAGTTTACAACGTACAGCAGTTTGCAAATATCCAGAGGTCTTTCTGGTCGGTGGAACATATCCTCTTGTATTGAATACTAAACTCTTCTTTCTTCCCATTTCATCATCATATCCTCGTCTCATAAATTTAATTATCGTTGACACCTGAATAATAATCATTGAGTCTATTGAATATTCAAAAGTATTTAGTTCATTTTAGTCGTCATTCATCAAATATTTTAATTGGAATGAACTTTGTCCTTACAATAGATCACAGTTCATCATGAAAGAAATGAATGAAGAATTCATTCATCTAAAACTTGAAGTATATATTATGTATTGCTCTCTTCACTTCCTCTTTCATTTTTTTCTTCGTTTTAGAAACCTTCACAATTAAGAAAAGAGGAAACACGCACTAATTGGATAGTAAAAAAGGACGTGGAAATAATTGAATTCAATAATTAAAAAGAAAGAAAAATCTTTAAAAAACGTGATGAACTATAAATTTCATTTCTCACAATTTCAGATAATGTTGACTATGTAAAATACTTAGAACAACTTGTCACATAAGAAATTACAAGTTAAAGACACACCGAGCTAATTTTACTGTCCACTCTGACAAAACTCTCTCGTAAAGAAAGAAAACGAGAGAAGATGTTAGAGAGGAGAGTTTAAAATTAGCCTTCAAGTAATAACTACTAGTTCATACCAGATTTCTCCATGCACTTGTAGTTGGTCGATGTCTATGTTGATCCCATTCAGCTGCTGCTTGTGTCATACATTCAGCAAATGTTTCCCAGAACGAAGGATCAAATCCTCTTCCTTGATATTGAACATGACGTCGACCCAATGCCTATCATATTAATATTATTATTATGTATATTACATATAATATAACCGTGTTCATGAATAACCAATTGACTAAAGATAGTAAACAGATACTTCACTATAAATGTACTAGAAAGTTCTATTTTCCCATATTGTGAGAGCTATTACCATCCTACGCAATTGGGGATATACTCAACAGATATGCACTCTTAGGATATCATATTATGTTCTATTTATATCCATTTCTCATATGGACTCGAACTTCTTTTCAAAAGTATTTGTTCCCTCAATAGGTTTTTACCGAACAATGACGTGGTGTAACATTAGCCTTACATGTCTCCGTCATAAACACCATCGAAATCTCCACCGTAACGACGGAGATATCGTCGTAAACTCTTCAGAATGCTTATTTCAAACGCGATTATTGCATAAATGCGATATAAGTATTGCAAATATTACATTTATTTAGTTCGAAATTTTCACTCTGCAAAGTTCATGTGGACGTATACGTCGTCACGCGGAGGTATGTAAGGCAAGCGCAACACCGCATAACACCATAGGATATCTCCACTTCTATTGACAATTCTCCCCTCTCCCCAAACCCAATTTAATTCCAGTAAAACATCCGTATACTGTACAATACCTTCCTTCCTTCCTTCCTTCCGAATCTAATCAACGGTCCTTCATACAATCCTTCCTCCCCCACTCAATACACGTATGAATACCCAAGAGATTGATTGTATACCAATACTATCTCTGTCCCCTTCCCCTAAACATAATAAAGAACGACCAAAACAGTCTCCCATTCTCTTCATGTCTTTTGTTATTCTTACATCGAAATGATGTTCCAATTTATCAGCAAACTCGAGATTCTTCACTACATAATCGAAGGTCTTCGTGTATACGATAGCATGTTGTCTGAAATCAATCGATAATCACTCCATCTACCGTATTCTATTCTTGCCTGAATCGAGGATCGTATTTGAGTCTCCCCTGTGGGATCTTTTCAAGTCCAAATATAGCTTTGATATCTGGTTGTGCAGTAAGTACTCTCAGAAAGATCTTTGATCCAACGTGTTCGGCTCCCGTCTGGAAAAGGGAGATTACTGTAGGAGGAAAGGGATGGATTACTGTAGATTTATGTTTAAGAATTAATGAAATATACATATGTTAATTCTGGTATCAAAAGATCAAACCAGTCACATTCTATTCTTATTCTTTTGTCTCAATCTTAATAAATGATCATTCTAATTAGTAGTACAATTAGTGTCTCCTTCCGTCAAGACATTTATTCTTTCTTAATCCTCTCCCTCTCCTTCTGTCTCCTCTCCTTCTGTCTTCTCTCCCTCTCCCTCTCCCTCTCCCTCTCTCTCTCCCTCTCCCCTCTCCCTCTCCCTCTCCCTCTCCCTCTCCCTCTCCCTCTCCCTCTCCCTCTCCCTCTCCCTCTCCCTCTCCCTCTCCCTCTCCCTCTCCCTCTCCCTCTCCCTCTCCCTCTCCCTCTCCCTCTCCCTCTCCCTCTCCCTCTCCCTCTCCCTCTCCCTCTCCCTCTCCCTCTCCCTCTCCCTCTCCCTCTCCCTCTCCCTCTCCCTCTCCCTCTCCCTCTCCCTCTCCCTCTCCCTCTCCCTCTCCCTCTCCCTCTCCCTCTCCCTCTCCCTCTCCCTCTCCCTCTCCCTCTCCCTCTCCCTCTCCCTCTCCCTCTCCCTCTCCCTCTCCCTCTCCCTCTCCCTCTCCCTCTCCCTCTCCCTCTCCCTCTCCCTCTCCCTCTCCCTCTCCCTCTCCCTCTCCCTCTCCCTCTCCCTCTCCCTCTCCCACTGTCTCCCCTCTTCATCCGTCCATTCCTTTCTCTATCTCATCCAATCCCTTCATCCTTCAATTACCATTTCCTCTCTCATTTAAAGGTTGTCTATTTTATTCTTCTCACGTTTTGGATATTCTTACACGACTGAATCCCAATTTAAGAGGTTACGGTAGCCAAAGATCACTACTTCTCCCTATTCCTGACTCTCCCTCTCCTCCGACCTCTTTAACCTTCCCTCTCCTACTCCTCCCTCTCCTTGCAAACGCTGTCATACTCCTTCTAGTTAATCAACTCATTCACACTATTTAATTGGGTCTAAAGTTAATGAAAAAAGGGCCTCATCATCATTTTATGGGAGGTTTCAATGGGAGAAATGACATATAATTGATGATGATCTACACATTATTTCCTCTTTTAACCACCAAACGTTGAAAGATCATTAAATACGCCTACCCTTTAAATGTATAAATAATGAATATTTCAATGAATAAGTAATAATAATAAGATGGAATTCTACCTTTTGTGTTTTCCTCCAACTCTTCACAATTAACATTCGATCTCTTCTTTCCATGAAATGCGATCGATTATCGAAATCAGAACTCTTCGATGGAAATGAGCCTTCATTTCTGAAATCAAATGTATGATAAGATCATATTACAATAGATATCATTTTTATTGACTTTGTAATATACAAAGATTGACCCAATTGTTAGAAGTCTTTTCCAGGCTATTATGGTCCCAATTGTTTTATAAATCATATATGATATTTAGGGATTACATTGTTCAATAATATTCATGGTTAATTTCATAGACATAAAATATCTCGATATGTTTCAATGAGATCTAATGAGTGAATTAAAATAGCTGAAAGATGCAAAAAGAGGTCGTTTTAATTTTCTCATTTTCCCATTGAAAGTAGATTAAGAGAGTGCACGTCTTTATCGTGAGAATCAAATCTTCGCAGTCTTTCTATTTATTCATCTCTTCCTTGTTTCATACATACATAGATATGCTAAAAGAAGGAAGAGTTCAAATATGAGTTCAAACACTCCAAAATCCTATAATAGAGAAGTACGACTGACCGACCCACCAAAATATTTTCATATTTTCAATATATAATGTGTCGAATGCTAAAATATACGGGAGGCCTATCGATGATTAGATGTTTGAACCCACCCAATGATGAAATGATCTATTTGAACTTAAAAGGGCTAACAAATATAGACTCTTTTTCTACTATGAAATATGATATTTGTACAAGTGAATTAAGTATTGAATTTCAAATAAAAGACAGAATGAGGTTTAGATTCGTAGTCTGGTCTATTCCTTCATTGGTCTCACTCAATGTACTCATTAAGGAGTAGTACAAATGTATCATCTATGTACTATAAGATCAAACCAAAGAACAACTATTCCTTCCTTTTGAACTAGAAAATAATTAATTTCGTATTGTCTGCATGTGCCATGGTACCGTAGAGTAGATTATTTTGTTGTGAGTGAATTAAGCCTCAGTCAATTTTACTCTCCGCTCTGGCTACGCTGTCTAGTAGACAAAGAAGGTGAGAGAGCATTGTCAGAGTGGAAGCTTTCAAATTAGCTCGGGGTGTACTCTGTGTCGACGTAATTATAGATACTAATAAGAAGAAGTGAAAATTATCTCTGAATAATTAAAATGAGAGTACTTTTAGTTGATTACCTCTGCTTTTCACACCATCCAATCATTTACAAAATACCCATGAAAAGATATGAATGATATACCTTGGATTGATAATTTCTTCTCCTCTTTCTTCATCATCTTCATCATCTTTACCATTTTCATCTGGACTAATTGGATCAGAATATCGTTCAGATGTTGTAGTCAATGTAGTTGATGGAGGAGAATGGGATGATGAACGAGCTTAAATTATACTTTTACTATTATATTAGCATAATATTCTTATTTATTTATTTCCTTCAAAAGAATATGTGAAGGTTACGGATAAAGATAGAAAGAAGGTTTGTTGTGCTGAATGATGACCTTGGAATCATAATCATATGACTTATTCCAAATATATAAATTGATGACTTTCGTCAAAATTGTATGACTTGCTACAATCGTGTATTGAATACGTAATGAAGTAGCATTCTATTCAAATCAAATATTTTGTATTCAATGTATACTAATCTATATTGAGTGTCTCTCATCTATATATTATACATATCTTCAATTGAATTGTAAATGACTCCATTATCAAGTATCCTCCCATCATTTGAATCTCTCATCTACGATCTAAACTAATCCTAATTCTTCCCTTGCTGCTGAATAATGATCTTTTCTTGCTCTTTTCACAAATGACAGTTTTCACATTTCTTTTTTTTTGCAAATGAGACCTAGTAGAGATGCACTTTTACAATAACATCTCTTGAGACTGTCAAAACGCAATTTGATGGTTTTAGATAGTTGAAACTTAAATAGGCGAGTTTTCAGGCTTTAAAAAAGCCCCAGGAAACTCTAAAACAAAAAGTTGCGGAAATTCAAATTTGCTCCCGACTGCGAATTTCCCGTGTCTAAAGAAAAGTGGAAGAAAGAGAAATTCCGGATTTACTTTTTTAAACACAGAAATTGGCAGCAGGAAAGTCGTAATTTGAATTTCCGCACCTTTTTCGCGCACGAGAATTCAAATTTCGAGCTGATCTTTTCAGGCTTAGAAATATATTTTTTTAAATCACGGAATCTCACCTTTTTCGGGTTACCACTCTATTTAAAGAATCATTGACAATAGACAATTTACCATGCATTAAATAAAAATAATAGAAAATTCCTTCTTTTGGTCTAAAGTTGTGCATATTTTAGTTCATTGTCCTTTTTAGCGTAAACACGACGTCTCACATACTCTAATTAACTATCCCTTTTCTACTTTTGAAAGATACTCTCACTAAGAAGAAGGAACTACACTCGAGTCAGTCAACCATAACTATCTGGTAAATTGGATATTTCATATTGATGAAAGAACACAAGTTGAATTTGAGTGAGTATCTAATCAGCTGAGTATCCTCGAGTATCTTTATCCACTTATGAGGGAAGGAATCTCTTTACAAAGTGAAAGAAAAGATGAATACAACACGATCTTCTCTAATATCAATGCCCTATCTATTTGAAATTTTAATAGATAAAAACCTTGAAGTCTTCCGATGGAACTTTCCCATACTGCATAGAAAGAATTAGACTTTTTCTCAAGCGTTCTAGTTCACTAGCCAAGTAGTGTAGTTTTGCAACGAAAGTGTTGTCCTTGGTCCAATCAAACAAAAGAAATGGAGATATAGATATATAAGACCAATGAGCAATTCTCACTATTGAACAATATGTACGCTCTTTGTATCTCTGAAGAAAGATGAAAGAGTCCTCTTTGAGAGCACAAAAGATGAGAGAATTTAACTATAGAGACTGCACAAAGTTGATCCAATAAATAACAAAAGACTACTGATTCAATGTACTTCGTGCAAGAAATTGGAGAGTTTAGAGACTAAGAATGAATGAAATATTGCAATAGGTCGAATGAGAATCGATGAATAATAACCGACTGGATGATAACCATTTGCATACGAGAGACACGCGCTAATGAATAGAATGGTTATCATCCAGTCGGTTATAATTCATCGGACTTCTCATTCGACCTGAATTATCGTACCTTTTCTCTTTGGTCGAACTCCTGTACTTTCCTTTCTTCGATCAGAAAGATCATGACGAGTACACTTGGAACTATCAGCACCCATCACTGAATGAATGAATGAATGAATGAGAAGGGAAAAGGAGATGAAAGTGGGCGGAGTCAATAAATGATGATGAGTGGTAAAAAGAATAAGGAAGATTCAATTGAATGGGGAGGAGTCTAACACTTTGGAAGGAGGAGGAGGAAAAATGAGATGATGAATTACATAGATATTGATCATATTACAATGACTCATTATATTATCTAATTTAGGAAACTTAAGAACTATTTAGGACTTGAACTAAAATAACGAGAAGCAGAAATAGTAATATCTTTTGCAGAGAATCTGGTCATTTGTATCCCTTTCATGTTATTCTATTTCCCTGTACTTTCTTCTTCGAACTTTCTCAGTGCGAAAGTGCGTCAACGGAATCGAAGCGATAAATTAACATTGGAATATTCGGTGAATTTCACATTGCGAAAAGACATCAACTGGGATAATAAATCAATTTCTTCTTTTATTGTTTCGAAAATGATCTCCGATTTTTGTACTTTACTATTCTATTCATAGAGTTGCTTCCTGAATCAAATGATGGAATAATGACGTTAGAAATAATAAATTACACAAAGTTTTCTATGTGATTACTTGTAGAACTTTTAAGGAAAACGTGGAAGACTGCAAACAAAGTGACTATTCATTAGTTTATAGTTGAAATATTCTATATCGCGCTTATGATTCATCCACTTCCACTTACCATAAATTCTAGAATATTTCGCAATGTAAAATAAATATTTGATATGAAAACAAAAGAATGATCGATGGGAAGCAATATGTTATATACATATGAGAGAGACATTATAAATGAATTGAACTTGTCGTAATATGATGGAGTGGATGATATGGTCCTTTCATATCATTACGTAGAGGAAGAGGAGGAGATAGAGTTAGGCCTTGTCAAGGAACAATTCAGATATAGGACCAAAGTCACGTATTGACATGACGTATCGTCAACAAAAGTTCGTACAGAGATCGACTAACACTTCCCTGTTTTTGCCAGTTATGAAGCAATCTTCACTATATTACTATTCCCACACATTTTTTCTCGATAATATTTGTAAAATCTTGCGAAAGAAGTATGGTTAAATGAACAATATGAAGGACCAGATGAGATTGAGATCTATCTAGAATATGTGAAGAGAATCGAGAAAATACAAAGAACAGAATAATTTGAAGACTAGTGAAATATGAAATGAAAGAGAGGGAGTAGTAAAAGGAGAAAAGTAAAAGATACTCTATTCAAGTATCTCTTAGAGAAAGAAAGAAGGATAAATATGAATGATTGTTATCCTACGTCACCCTTTTTGTTTCCGTTAAAGAAACGAACGAGAGAAATGGAAAGGATAGTACCAAACAAAACACAAGAGTACTTGATGGTAAAAATATTAAATGACCCATTTGATTAATGACTGATTAATCACGGACAATGAAAGAGGTGATGTTTCACGTCATCGGATATATATCAGTCTCAATAGAGACTCTAAATGTGAATGAGCAGTGTAAGCTCCCACGAAATGAGAGTTGATTGTTCTTTCGTGTCTCCGCCCACAAATCGCCGAGACAAGGTAAATATGAACTTCCTCGTCAGTTGAAAGTTGATAGCATCAATAACAAAGAGATGAAAAGACTAAGAATGATGGCAAAATATCTTTTCCCTCTCCTGATTTGTGTTATCTCTTGCCCTCTTTAACTTCCTTCAGATCACGAGACTCCGCCCATTCGCAACTCTTGCCTTTGTAAATAATTTTGTTGTTAAAGAAGGAGGTCCTCAAGTTTTTCGCGACTAAACTGGACAGGAAGAGCTCTAGATCACATCTCCGCAAATACAAAGACAATTTTCCTTAAAATTATAGACAGTCCAGAATACCGTAATCCGAACTGAAAATGCATTGCGGCATCCTGCAAAGGGCGAATTTTTGTTGTGATAGTAGTGCACCCCACATCTCATGATTCTCCTTCTCAAAATGAAATTTTAAAAAACTTCATGAATGATTCTACAGTGATTTGTGAAATCTATTTCAATCTTAAATTTTGCAAAATCATAATTTCACTTTTGGTTTACGATTTCATTCTGCCATTGACATTGAAAACCTTATGACATATAAAAATATTATAATTTTCACGTCATTTTGTTTCGATTATCCCCGCATCATACACAATATTAAATATAATTCCTATGCATATAATGATTACAGCTTTTTTCGATGATCAAACTAAGTTCATCCATGGTAATAACATCCACGCATTTTACGGAGAATGCTTTGCAAAAAATCAGTAACTTCGAAGAATAAAAATGCGAATTATTGAAAAGTTGCTGAAGACAATACGGGAAATAGTACATGATGTATGGGATCGAGGTCTTTCTCTTAGTAAAGACCCTTAGCGACATTGGTATCTAGTTAAAGTGATTCTCTTCTCTTCTTCACTGCAATGACTACGAAAGATCTTGCAATTGTTGAATGAAACGTGAGAATAAAGAAAATGAAGAATATGGACTATGGTCAATCGTTGTCTAGAGAGAGATGGATTATATTTTATTCTTTATATAGAATATATACTATGGGGTTTTGTACATATTCAAGTCAATAATTATTAGAACACATGTCATAGGGTATGCTTAATCAACTACAAAAATATCAGATGAAGTGGGTAGGAATGATGCGAGAAAGAATAATTGGAGAAAGAAGAGCTTATCATTATCAGATAGACTACCAGTTTTATCATTCTTAGAATTGGAATTGTTCAGAGGAAATGAATGATTAACTAGATAGACAGTACAGATTACAGTGAAAAGGAATTGATATGGAAAACATATGGAAAAGAACAAAAAAGACACTACTGTAGATACATAAATTGTATGAAATGAATGAATCACTTGTAAACATTTCCCGGATATCGAATTCTCTGAATCAACAGCCAAGAATCATAAAGTTCAAATATTCATGAGATTATGCTTCCTATGAGGATGCACAGTCCATAGACAACAACCAACAGAAATTTGGTGAGTAAAAGGAGAAAGATGATTGCATTATTCTTTCTCACATCGAGTAAATACTGTATTCCAAATAAAATTGTAAAATAAGAATATAATAAATATACTTAATATATTCTAAGAAGACTAGAGAAGATTCGAAAGTACGATCAAATTAGATCAATTTATAACACTTTTTCCATTCTCATCTCTTCTCATTTTTCCATAGGATCAGATTTCTCCAGTTAGTCACAGATTTTATGAGATCATATACAAATTGAATAAAGTGTCAGCTAGATCTTTACAAATTGGGAAACGTTTTTTGCAGAAAAGTGGATAAAGGGGGGGGGTCATTCCTAGAAAGAACGTGGTCTAAAACAGTGAATGAATGAGTGAATGGAGTTCGTGCAACTTAAATGAGATTCTATTGAAGTTTCTGTAGTCTCTCTATTAAGAAGAAGAAGATAGAGGAATAGAGATGGGAGGCATTGATATATGACTCGATTTAATTTAGATTTCTAATTTGAGACAAATTCAGATCATTTGTAGTACACAAACAGTAAAATAGAAGCTTGCGAATTTCATGAAAATTCAAATTTTATATTTCCCAGTGCATTTTGGTCCTATGAAAACGATAAACATGTTTATCATCCCAAAGATTCCCTAGGGAATGGATGGATTGACTCCATTACGATGTAATCTATCACATTATATGATCATACATTTTCGGTACCCTCGCCGTACATTTTTATATAGTGGGCCAATCCTCGCACTTCGAGTGTATGGAAATGTATGTATATGATGAATATTGTTGACAATATTCCACATGAGAAGGAAATTCAATATCTAATTGTCATTTGAACATTTTGTGCTTATCGTATATCATGTTTTAAAGACTTTTGTCATCTTATACTCTCGACTCTGACAGATTTGATATTTGGTCATTTGAGAAGGGACTAGAGAGGTGGAGGACAGTGATAGAGGGAGGAGAGAGAGGGAGGAGAGAGAGGGAGGAGAGAGAGGGAGGAGAGAGAGGGAGGAGAGAGAGGGAGGAGAGAGAGGGAGGAGAGAGAGGGAGGAGAGAGAGAGGAGGGAGAGGGAGGAGAGAGAGAGGAGGGAGAGGGAGGAGAGAGAGGGAGGAGAGAGACGGAGGAGAGAGAGGGAGGAGAGAGAGGGAGGAGAGAGAGAGGAGGGAGAGGGAGGAGAGAGAGAGGAGGGAGAGGGAGGAGAGAGAGGGAGGAGAGAGACGGAGGAGAGAGAGGGAGGAGAGAGAGGGAGGAGAGAAAAAGGGGACAGTTGATTGTTTCTTAAAGTCACATTAGAGACCATCGAATTGAAATAAACAAATGTAATTGTCTTTTCTAAATTTGACCATATCCTTCAATGGGGAAACAGAAGAGTTTATGGGATATAAGAGGGATAAGAAAGAAGAAAGACAGAAGAAGAAGAAGAAGAAAGAAAGGAAGGAAATAGAGTAGAATAGGATAATGAAGAGTATAATCTCATAATGGATCCATAATACATTTGTGCTTTCAGAAATGGAGGAACTTGGAAAGTTCAAAAGAGATGACGACAAATATGGAATATTCATTAGTTACTGTGTTTTGAAAGAATTCAAACGTTTAAAGGACTTGAAAACAAATTTATTTTCAATTAAAAACTATTTTCGGATGTCGATTTTGCAATATATCCCGCTTTTATAAGCTCGTTTTATGTTGTTTTTGCGGCATTCCTCCATAAACAAAAACGAATGAAATATAGAGAGAGTTAACAATTAGTTCAAATTAAGTATAAATTATGTTACTTATTCTTTCTCCATAATATTTTACATTGCACTTTCGTTTTCTTCATCATGCAGATAACTTCCTATTTATATGGATCTTTGTTATTGTTTTCATAATTCCGATAAAGGTCAAAATAATTTGGTTTCTCTCTATGACCTTTTTGTCCCATCAATCAATATTCTTTATTTAATATATAATCTAAGAATAAGTGTGTGTTATTATCTTTTTCTCATTCAAAATACTTCTCAATACGATAAAGCTATAGAACTGAATTGAGTTTAAGTTCTACTATGACAACAATAGTTAGGACAATTGAACAGCTTGCCATCACCCCCCGTTCTCCCTCTTCCTCTCCCTCTCTCCATTCCCCTCTCTCCTTATTTTCTCCTCAATCTCCCTCTCTCACTTCCTGTCCATAAACCTATAAGTTTTGTTTTCCTTCTTATTTCTCCTCCCAAAATAAGCTTTTCACCAAATTATATTTCCCTTTATTACCCCTTTAGAGGAAATAGAGAAAGATCACATGAATAAGTTATTCGAATCGGAGTGATCTATAAACTATTTTTGCAAATCTCTCCCTCTCCTTTTATCCATATTCCCGTCTCCCTCTCTCTCTCCCTCTCCCTCTCCCTCTCCCTCTCCCTCTCCCTCTCCCTCTCCGTCTCCCTCTCCCTTCCCCTCTCCCGTTTTCCCATTATTTGCCCCTAGTATAAATTGTCGCATACTCTATCAAATATTCATTTGAACATGTGAGAGAATAAATGAAACAAATCCGATGTGGATTAGTTTAGAATTACAATTATCAGAAGGAATAAGGGGATTTAGAATGATGATTGGAAATGTTTTAATATTGAATTGATATGATTATGAGAGTATATAGATTAATCTACAGTATGATAAGGATTATAGATTAGATACACAGAGAAAAAATTGTTATCCACGGAGCATAGGACCTGTGAGGTGTTATATTCAACACTTTATTTAGCTCAAAAGTGTTGAATATAACACTTCACAAGTCTTATGCTCCCTGAATAACATTTTTTCTCTGTGTGCAAGAGAAAGGGATATTATAAATGATATTGAATTCTGTTTGATCATTCAAATGTTCATAGCATATAAGACGATGAAATATATATGAATAAGGTTCCTCGTATAGATGAGAGAAGGGAATACTTGACTATTCCTAGTCATTCCGATCATGTATTCATTCCCTTATATAACCATCCCCCTCATCTCATGAATAAGTCCCATAGTCTAGTCTTTACACTGATACTTGTACAAAAAGAGAAGTGATCCTCATAGACTTGAAAGCTTTACAATGAAATGTAGTATATAGGAGATATTCCTCTGATCTCTTAGACTTTGAATGACGTAGATGATAGTGATTGTCACTGAGAGTGATGACAGTTGTTCAATGAGTGACAAAATGAATGATTGCATTTACAAGACTTCACAACAATTATTTATATCTTTGGACTTATATGAAGTAGAGGAGATCAATTTGATCACGAGGATACATGAAACTAGAGAGATATTAGATTAAGAATGAATAAGAAATGACGAAGACAAAGGACGAAGGCGTGGGAGTTCATTCTGAAGAGTGTGGTCGAGTTTCACGAGGGGATATGCGGTCAAGGTTCAGAATGGAGAAGGAGATAGAGGAGGGGAGAGAAAGGGAGAGATAGTGGTGGAGAGAGAGGAGGAGGTGGAGAGAGAGGGAGAGAGAGGGAGAGAGAGAGGGAGAGAGAGGGAGAGAGAGGGAGAGAGAGGGTGAGAGAGGGAGAGAGAGGGTGAGGGAGATAGAGGGAGAGGGAGAAGGAGAGGGAGGGGAGATTAGGAGGAGGAAGATGTACTCGATCTATCTCTATTTGAAGTAGTCATGGATCTCTTATCTGTCTATTCCATGAAAGAGAAGAAGATTAATGCATTTACAATGATATCTATGACAAACAAGGAAATTACCGTAATCCATCATCGATGAATCTACTGTGATTAGTGGATACGGTAGTATCGGAATGAAGAAAAGATAAAGACGAATCTGTGCAGCCGTTGCAATAAATATGATAGAATTAGAGTAATGAAGGACATTGAAAAGAAGAAAACGACCTCTTGTGAAAAGAAGAAGAAGAAGAAGAAAGAGAAAGAGGATAGGGAGAGGAGATAAGGGAGAGGGAGAAACAGAAGGAAATGGAGAGGGAGAAGCAATAGTTATGAGATATAGAGTAGGGATAAGAGGGGAGAAGATGATGACGTCATAAGGAGAAGAAGAATAAGTGAGAGATTGATGGGTTATGGAAGGAACAATTATGATAGATTAGAGATCAAAGAAGAAGAATGAAAGATGGGCAGTCAAAGAACAAACATATGGATGAAAGGATGAAACAAACAAAATAACATGTTATTGAATCTATCTCTAATCCCTCTTGATCAAAGCTGTAGAAAAGGTCAGATTCAGATATGAGCAAGACCAATAATCGAAACCAAAGAACATGGTTCTACTGGAGATGACCAACACCACTGAGTATTGTTCCGCTGTCTAGATCACCTGGGGGAGAAATATGGACCTTAACTCTTTCAAGGTAATAATTATAAATATGTATACATAAATACTTTACATCACATCTAAGAAGATAATCATAACGGAACCCTACATATAAGGAAGTATATTACGAGATATTTTCTTTCTTTCATCTCATTGTCTAATTGAGTTGCAAAAAGTTTACGCCAGCTTCTTTTACTCATCCCCTAGACATTAACTGCTCTCTCTCACTAGATTCTCACCCCCTCAATTTCTTTATTTGCAGTCTATATACAATTGACATTTATCTCATTTTCTCGACAACGACTTTCATCTGAATATGATTATTGAAAGGATAACAGACGAAGGAATTCAAGGTACATACAGTTTTGATCTCTACATTCAATCTTATTCAAGATATTCAAGAAGAGAAGACAACAGTATGGAAAGTTTCCATTCTTGATTCTTCTCGTTGTTTGCTTCTCATAATTAATTCATTATAATAAAATTATCATAAATCTACGATCAGGTCATATGCTCTCTTCACTCTCTCAATATTAGATTAATCAAGTACATTTCTTCCTATTGACTCATATGACTATTATATATTCATTCAAATACAAGACCAAAGAATAGGATGAATGGCCATAATCCACGATTGATTTCACTATGGAGATGTCACATCATTTCCTTCTTCTTCTTATTTTTATTCATTGAACAGAGAGTGAATGATGATTCTCTCTGACATATTTCATATGTGAAGAGATCAACAAAACAATGAAATGAAACATATGACAACTATAGTGATGATCTATCGATGAATGAGAACAAAGAGGGGATCATGAAGATGATTGTACTATCTATACATTTATCATGGGATATTGTTTCTCGAAATTACTTGAGAATAAACTAGATATTCTTTTTAAGAATATTGGACTCGCGAAGAATGACGATAACGTATAATATAATTTATTCAATAAACCAAATTCTATTTATCAAAAATCTTTGAATTCAAGATTTATCAAACTGTTGTTATTGAGCGGATAAAAATCACTTTATTTGTACGAGAGCGTCGCAATGACTCTTTCCTGTTCTGCATAGTTCAGAAACTAGGTGATCTCTTTTAACTATCAAATCAGAGCGGCGAAGGTCAGACGGGTTAGGTGAGAGGAAGAGGATGAGGCAATCGCGAGTAATGCGAGAGAATGCGTTGTACGGTATTAACATACAGCTTGTCATTTTCTTACAAGTACATTTTATACGGACAATATTCCAATCGATAAAATAAACGAAGAGCTGTTTCATTTAAAAAAAATATTTATTGACAAGCAAACAACTTATAGATTGACTAGAAAATCTATGCTGAATTGTGAGATTTCTCGAGAGATGAATAAAAAAGTGAAATACGATATATTGTTTAATAGTGTAAATATTCCACCCTCAGAATAAACATATAGCTTAATTAAAAATAGAGACAGAAGATGAAAGATGAAAGGCCTTCAAGTCGATTTGAATTTAGAGGAACTATGAATGCATAATGAGTTTAATATGAAATATTAGTATTGAATAGACTAATTGAGAAGAAAACTATCGGATGTCACGACAATTATATTGCACGACTATTGCATGGGATTGTGTTCCTAGAAGGAGGATAGAGTACGATGGAGAGGGAAAGGGAGAGAGTGAGAGAGGGAGAGGGAGGGAGAGGGAGAGAGGGAGAGGTAGAGGTAGAGGGAGAGGTAGAGGGAGAGGTAGAGAGGGCTCAACATATAAAGAGTAAGCTCGTGAGTCTCTTAAATTGAATGAGACATGGGAATGTCCGTAGAAAAGTAAACAACCGTGAGATTTGATTATATCTCTCAATATAAATACATAATATAATATGGTCTGTGGGTATAATGACGTCTACTGAAGAAGAATCACGAAACTAAAGATGGAGATTCATTTGAAGATAAGACTGCAAAGGAAAGGAAATGAAGTAGAGTTTTAGGTTCTCATAGTCAGATAAGAATATAATAGAAGAACCTTCTTTCTTTTGTGCATAGTAAAGAAGATTAAAATAGCAAGAAAGATATAACAGTAATCTATTATATTGAAAGGGAGCGTTAAATCACTCAACGGTCTCTACATTGAGCACACTATTTCTCTGTTCTCTAACAACGAGAAAGCATTGCTCGTCGAAGAAAAGAGGTTACGCTCCCTTTGAAGTGGGAAGTGGGTTGAAGTACAGAGTGGGAATTGGTCTTCAGGGGAAAAAAGAAAAATAGGCGGCGAAGATTATTTAGATACACGCCCGAGCTAATTTGAAACTCTCCTCTCTGACAATGCTCTCTCGCTTTTTTTCTACGAGAGATTGTTGTAAGAGCGGAGAGTTAAATTAGTCCGTAGTGTACATTTAAGTGTTACGAGGACAGAATGAATATCGTGTATTGTTGAAAGCAATTAGAACTATTTAGAATCAATATTTGAAGCTCTTAAATATGCGATCAACTTTTTCATCATTTCCTATTTATTTCATATTTCATATGTCCGCTTTCGAAAAACCAAAGCGCCCGAAATGGGAATTAGTAGTGACTAGATCACGCGGTCAAGTATGTTCGAAGAAGAGATTAAACCTTCAGGACTGATGCAGTGTTCAGAACTTGGAAAATGCACGAAAATGCGGAAAATGCTGTTCAGAAGTTCAGCCGGAAAATGCTCTGAAAATGCTCATTTTCGAGGATTTTAAGCATATTTTAATGGTTTTTTGTTTAATATCAACGTTTATTGGTCGCAAACAGTGTTATGGACGCATTTTATTGATGATAAGTGGTAATTTTAAATATGGACTCGCTAGGTTGATTTTTCGCAGCATTTTCGTTGATTTTCGGCTTAAAGTGCTCAAAAAAGGATCATACGATATTTATTTCAGCAGCATACTTTATAAATGACCTAAGTTAGCTGTTTTCCATGAAACAACGAGGTTCAATGCTTTTAAAGTGTATAAAACCATCTTTTTCGATCCAAAATCGAGCATTTTCGAGCATTTTCCACCTGAACTTTTGAACAGCATTTTCCGTATTTTCTTGCATTTTCCAAGTTTTGAACACAGCATGAATTGGTCTTGAGTTATCACTGGCCTAGCAGTGATCACCCGCAGGACTTCGTGTGCCCAATAATATGAATAACTTGAATAATGGAATAATATGCCTTGAATACCATATCTCCGTTAGCAATTGTTATTGTGAACGTGCAATTCCATAAGAATGATGAAAACGTGCATCACTTCAGTTTTGATCTCTAGTGGAAGAAGAGAAAACTAAGTATTCTTCCACTTATTCTTTCTTCCAAAGTGGAACAAATCTCAATATTTGTAGTAATTCCTAAACTCCAAAAAATCCAATTTGGAAAGTGTGAAAATGGAAGGGAAGGAAACCATTTCCAGTGTAAGGGATGCAGATATTCACCATGGTGTTGAGATACATTTGTCTAAGAAAGGAGACGAACGTAGGATGACCCATTATGTAAAGGATGCATGACCACGGCCCGATGAACCATAGCGACAGAGGAGAGGACAGCGGAGTACGGGGGCTTAGCTCAGTGGTAGAGCAGCCGACTTGCAAGCGGAAGGTCGTTGGTTCGAGTCCTTCAGCCTCCATCGTCTTTTGCGCGCTCCTCTGACATGAGAGACTTACAATCTCTACAATTATTGAAATAACTTATCCTTCACTAGTCTGTCAGAATGAATTACTTCGTCAAGATTCATACTTACTATTTATATTATAATATAACTACGATCTCACCAAACAGAATAGCACAATTATTATAATTATTCTTAAGATGTATACCAAATATTAAATTGAAGTCATTTGATGAAGAGACATTATTCTTTTAAAATATTTGAAAAAAAAATATTAAAAGATAATGTTCAAGAAAAGGTGAGAAAGAAGATGAAGATATGTGAGAAATGTGACTGTACACTTCTGAAATGGTTTGTTCAAGAAAGTTTTGAAATCTCTAACATCTCTCCCCCTCTCCCTCTTCTTCCCATCCTGCATCATTGAAGTGTAATGTGACGTTCTATTACGTAAGCAACCTTTTATCACTAAATAACCGAGAAAGAAAGGGACAAAGATGATGAAGATGTAATAAGCACCACAGTTCCTACACAATACAAAAGGAATTCTCGAATACTTGGCACGATGCCAAGTGATTCTTGGCTCATTGCCAACATCTTAGGCATGATAATGAGGTTCGTAGTGAGAATACTTGGGCTCAGAGTGTTGGCTGTGATATCCATTGTCCTTTCCATAGTATCCTTTTCCTGTAAATAGATACCGTAATCTTTTCCAGTCAAGAGTCAATATCATTCAATATAACCTACCGTAGTATCCGCTTCCGTGATCATTGTAGTGAGAGTCATCTCCGTGTTTGTGTCCTCCATGGGCTTGCTGAAGTTATCGATTAATTGATTGACTTGACCACAGTAAGCTCTTGATTATTGATTGATCAACCCACCTCGTGCTCTCCGTGATGTCCGTTCTTGTGACCGTAATCCTGGTATCCGGCTCCTGAATGGAAAAGGTGAAGGCGGGAATTTCAAATTTGAAAATGTACTGCTTACCGTAGTAAGATTCTCCTTCCTTGCCATGTTCTCCCTTATCGTGGTTCTTCTCTTCGTAGTTGTGTCCCTGAAATACGATAGTTATTGATTGATTGATTGATTGAATACATTAATCCTATAAAGTACCGTACCTCGTTACCGTATTTCTTGTCGTGATGTTCATCAGTATGGAACTTCTCCATATGGTATTGGGGCTCAACGTAACGGTAGTCGAAGAATCCGAAGGTTTTGTGTTTGTGATCTGAGCATTAAGAAGATATTGTTGTCTTTATCTCAACTCTATTTTCATTTTAAAACTATTCTTTGTCGTTTAAGTAGTCCTAGATAGTGTAATGAATAAGAAAATCCATAGAATATAATTTTAATAATATTGTGATGATACACTACCTTTTCCATATTTTCCATATCCACCACCGTGTTTCTCTCCTCCATCCTCATGTGCTTCATGTCCTGAATGTTTCTTCTTGTCTCCATCATAATACGAATCGTGATGACCAGCATCGTGACCTCCATAGTAGGCACTGCAAGGGTTACTGTACAATAAGGATTACTGTAGATCGAGTACGGTAGATCGATTTAGCTAAAATAATCTAGTGAATAAAGTTAAATATTGATTAGATACCGTACCCATCAGCTTCTCCGTTCTTTGATCCATAGTCAGACTTATGGTAATCTGCCCCATGTTTTCCTCCATCGTGTTCATAATGGGAATGATCCTCATCCTTTCCGTATCTGAAGTACGGTAACACATGAGCAAATGATCATGAACTGATTATATTTATGGTGTGATTACAGTAATCCTTCAACATACTTGGAATGATCGGCAGCAGCCAGGGCGACGAAGGCGAGAAGGGCGACTTTGGAGAGCATTCTAGAAAGATCAGAAAGATTGATAGTGATCAGAAAGATTATGAATGATCAGAAAGATTGATAAGGATCAGAAAGATTATGAATGATCAGAAAGATTGATAAGGATCAGAAAGATTAATAATGATCAGAAAGATAGATAAGGATCAGAAAGATTAATAATGATCAGAAAAATTGATAAGGATCAGAAAGGTTAATAAGGATCAGAAAGATTTATAAGGATCAGAAAGATTGATAAGGATCAGAAAGATCGATAAGGATCAGAAAGATTGCTAAGGGTCAGAAAGATTGATCAGAAAGATTTGTGATGTAGTATACAATAAGAATAAGAGAAGAGAAGATGAGATGATATTGAATGAGAGAATGGATTACATTTATATACCATCCAATATGAATGAACTAATGTTTTTTACTGAACAATCGGAGCAGCATACAAAGGTGAATGTATTGTTAAGAGGCTGGTTGCCGAGTCGGAGGAAAGGGAGATGGAGAGATAGAAGGAGAGGGAGAGAGGGAGAGGGAGAGAAGGAGAGGGAGAGAGGGAAAACCCTGGAGGTGAATGGGGAAATGATCCGTTCATACTTATAATAATTGGGATAGGGATGAATATGGTTGAATAGAAGATTTGAATGAGGAAAAGAAGAACTAATAAGGAAGTTGAACTCATTCATATTCATTATTTATATGATCTCATTCATTCTATTTTTTAAATTTATATTACCAATCATTGAATATTCTCAATGAATAGAATTAATCTCATTCAAATTTTTACCATATCAAATCTGAAATGGATATTCATTTATTACATTTTTCATCGAATTAATAAGTATTTTTTCGAATAATGCTTTACTTTTTGATTTTTCTTTGCTTTTTGCTTTGGAAAGATTAGAATGATTATTACTTATGCAGTGTTCAGAACTTGGAAAATGCACGAAAATGCGGAAAATGCTGTTCAAAAGTTCAACCGGAAAATGCTCTGAAAATGCTCATTTTCGAGGATTTTGAGCAAATTTTAATGTTTTTTTTTGTTTAATATCAACGTTTATTGGTCGCAAACAGTGTTATGGACGCATTTTATTGATGATAAGTGATATTTTTAAATATGGACTCGCTAGGTTGATTTTTCGCAGCATTTTCGTTGATTTTCGACTTAGTGCTCAAAAAAAGGATCATACGATATTTATTTCAGCAGCATACTTTATAAATGACCTAAGTTAGCTGTTTTCCATGAAACATCGAGGTTCAACGCTTTTAAAGTGTATAAAACCATCTTTTTCGATCCAAAATCGAGCATTTTCCACCTGAACTTTTGAACAGCATTTTCCGCATTTTCTTGCATTTTCCAAGTTCTGAACACAGCATTACTTGGGATACTTTGATGTCCGATATTCTGCTAACGTTGTCGCTAGGATCGGACGTGTGAATTCCATAGATTTCGTTCTTGGGCGGATTAAGACCAATGACAGCCAGGGGGGATTTAGTGCTTTTAGGGAATCTCGCCATCTGGTATCCGAGTGTACGCTTTATTTCACGAGGGTACCAGAATGCGATGCGGTTGGTCCATCTATCGTCTCTTCTGATTATTATCCAACAAAGAATCTGTCAAGCAGTTTCACACATCCGAAACTCAGAATATCTAAATATGTATAATTTTATTTATTTATTTATTTGATGCGTCCGTGACATATTCATTCTTGTAGCGCTTTCCGAAGAGAAGTCACCTTTCCTTTCGTCATATTTTTTTCGCTATTGTACAAACTAAAAACTATAACTTGATGATAAGATTTCAAATTTTCATTTATCTTCACAGCAACAAAAGAATAGGACTGCAATTTGTGATATTACTTGTTTGAATACAATATAGTTATGAAAGATTGTCTTCCCTTATCTCATTTCATTTCATTCTTCTCTTCACATATGGTATAGAGTAAACTGTTTATTGTATTCGCTAAGTGACTTCTCACGTATCTCAGTTCCCTTCTCTCACCATACCAATTATTAGTTATTATTCTCATATTTCATTTTTTCATAATCATAAATCTTGTTATTCTTGTGATCATCCACTTGAGTTCCATAGAGTATTTATTCATCTTCTCTATATATTCTATTCATCTTTTCAAGTCTTTCCACTCTTCTATTCTTCTTCTATTCTTCTTCTACAAGAACAACAATTCTTCTGTTTATCTCTTTACTTCATTCGTTTCTTTATTCATGACCATTGAACTTTCTATGTCTTCTACTTCGTTTTATAGTAACAATTTCTGTATTGCAAATTGCATTTCTTAAATTATTAATACGGACTATTTTTACATTCTGTTCTTTGGTTGTCTACTCTACTTTTCACTATTCCTTGTATTTTATGTGATCTTTGTATTCCTTGAAGATTCATTAGATGTTGCCACATCTTATTGATGATAAATAAATAATTTAACCAAACACAGTCCATTTTCAATGTTAGATATTCTCTACTCTAACTAACATTGAATCTTTTATCTCTTCAATCACATGATAGTATCCATTATCTCATTCATCAATAGAAATAAGATCTTCTTCTTTTCTTTACCATGAGACTTCTAATTAGGAGATATAGTATCAATTTCTTCTCTTTCAGCAAAAGAATCAAAGATACGATGGTTTTGTCTTATTTACCACACGTTCAACGTTGTCGTCATCAAAATATTCTATATTTATGGTCTATTTGTATATGTCTATGATATTAATATAGAATGATGACTAAACATATTAAGGTCAATTGTCCTCCCCCTCTACAAAGTCAACTATCGCATTAAATATATCCTTTCTTCTGTTTGTCATCTAAATATAATATATGAGGTCATATCCTTCCTTCAATTCTTCATTTCATTTCCTTCTTCTTTCTTATCCAATCAATCTTTTCATTCTATTTATTCATCAATTTAATAGCCTTTTTCGATAGAGTTTATTAATGAATCCAATTGAATTCATATTCAATTTGAATGATGAATGAATTCAATTTCTCCACTGACACTCCTCCTCTCCATTCCCCTCTATCTATACTTTCATTACCACATTGTTTCTACGTACAATATCATTTAATATTTATCGAAAAGGTCACTAGTAATATTATACAATAATCAGAAACTGAATGATAACTGGAATAATGTTAACGTAGACTAATTACGATGACTCATTAGTGAATGCATGGTCGATGATATATTCTGTAATCTAATCACATTCTTCATCATTCCAATCTCTTGTATTCTGCTCTTTCATTTCTACAGTATCCTATTTCCTTCCGTTTGAGAACCTTTCACTTAATTGAACAATTCACAAGGAAAGGAAGATTTGATTGCATTTTCCCATTATTGATGTCTTATTCTCCCAATATTTATGATGTCTTATTGCACGTAGTATTATTGATGAGAATCATCTCAAAGGTCATATAAAAGTATACGTAATTGGTTCATTACTGTATTTTCTGCTTATATCTCGAAAAACAGATGAGAAAATCACGAAAATATTCATAAATAGACATAGTGACCAAAGTAAGCATATTTTCACATCAACGCGCATTGGAAGAAAAGATACAATAAACAATGAACATATATATTTATACATCAAAGATTTCTCACCCATACCAATGATTACTTCAATTCTTGGCTTATTGTCTGGTTGTTGAGATATGAAACTCAATCAAAGACTTCTTTTCTTCTTATTCTCTCCTTATCATAGAAGCTTTCACTACAATATGTCTAGTCTTGTATTTATCTTCTTCGAGATTAGTCTAGTCTTTCTCTTCCCTCCTCCTCCTCTCCTCTCCTCCTCCTCTCCTCCTCCCCTCCTCCTCCTCTCCTCCTCCTCTCCTCCTCCTCTCCTCCTCCTCTCCTCCTCCTCTCCTCCTCCTCTCCTCCTCCTCTCCTCCTCCTCTCCTCCTCCTCTCCTCCTCCTCTCCTCCTCTCCTCCTCCTCCTCTCCTCCTCCTCTCCTCCTCCTCTCCTCCTCTCCTCCTCCTCCTCTCCTCCTCCTCCTCTCCTCCTCTTCGTCTTCTTCGTCTCCATCTAACGACCTCCTTCATAACCTATTATCCTACCTCCTATTCTCTATTACTTTGGACTTTTGGAATACCCCCCCCCCCTCAGTCTGTCTATCCTCTTGTCTGCCCTCTTGGATCTCTCCCTCTCCCTCTTGGATCCCTCCCTCTCCCTCTTGGATCCCTCCCTCTCCCTCTTGGTTTCCTCCCTCTCCCTCTTGGATCCCTCCCTCTCCCTCTTGGATCCCTCCCTCTCCCTCTTGGATCCCTCCCTCTCCCTCTTGGATCCCTCTCCCTCTTGGATCCCTCCCTCTCCCTCTTGGATCCCTCCCTCTCCCTCTTGGATCCCTCCCTCTCCCTCTTGGATCCCTCCCTCTCCCTCTTGGATCTCTCCCTCTCCTTCTCAATTCTCTTCGTCATCCCTTTCCTCTTTCATTGTACTCTGTTTCTTCCGTTCCCTCTTCAAAAACTCTAAAATCACGTATTTCTTTCAGTAAATATGTACTGTTCAAGTTCGAGAAATAACAAAGATAGTTCAGTCTGAACAAGATTATCTATTCTAATTTCATTCTATTCGTGACTAATTCGAAAGAGAGAAGGAAGGGTAACTCATCTCAATCTAAGAAGGAGAGGGAGAAGGAGAGGGAGAGGGAGAAGAAGAGAGAGAGAGGATATGCTGATGACGTCACATTCTTCATTATCCATTCTTTCTTTCACTAAAATTACTTCCTTTTCTTTTGTATTTATCAGCTCTTTCGATATTTTCATTCATTACATTTCGTTCTCTTCATATTGATCTTTGATCTCTCTATCCTCTTTCTCAATTAGAGAGTTCCTTCTGTTTTAGACAGATTAAATATTCATTCCTTGAATTTCAAGATATCTTCCTCTTCCACTAAATCTCACTAACATTCTGACTAATCATGGTATATTCATATCTTCTCTCCCTCTCTCGAAGCCAATTCTAATTCATTCCTTTATTCTATAATATTTAAATCGTATACTAAAAGTCCTTATCGGTGAAATCCCGCGAAATTATTCGTGAACAAACTTTGAAGGCAGAACGCTAGCAAAAGATTTTCTGCATATCATACATAATGTTTATGCTAATTCAGCTTATTCATCGCTAGAATCATGAATCAATCATGTTTGATAGCACAGACCAGGGCTGGGACAAAAAATAATTTCGACCAAAAAATTTTTTGTTTGGGTTCAACAAAAAAAATTTCTCACCAAACAAAAAAAAACCAAAAAAAAACCAAAAAAAATAAAATAATTAATTTTTCCCACTGTTCCGAGAAAATTGTAACATTATCTCGTGTTACTCTTACTTTAAATAGTAACTATTCTTTATTCAGAGTCAAAATTCTTAAAATCAACAACTAAAACAAACATAGAAGATAAATTCGTTGTCGATTTGTTATCGGCAGCATTTTATTGATTAGTTAAAGTAGGGGAATCAGGAAATTGAGGGTGCGGCATACATTGTAGGCACCCTCACCGTTTTATTTTTATATAGTGGGTAGATTTCGTTATTTTTCGGTTGAATTATAATTTTTAGCTTAAAAAAGGACCCTCATATAGGGGGCAGATGCTAAAAAGAGCCGTATAGAGTGTGTCGATCCTCACCTTGTGAGGGTATGTAAATGTATGGGGTGCGCTGTTATCATGTAGAACGTGGGACCAATTATGTGGCATTCTGTATTCTCTAATAGATTCGAAAGGCCAAAGGCGTAGCCCGTGTAGCACTGGTTAGTAATCAGCGCTTGTAACCGCACCACGAGCGTTTGGATTCCCGTTTGCGATTTTCTCTATATCCAGCTTTCAAATTCGAAAGGCAGCATTGTCCCTGGCATTTCCTTGGCGCAACAACGAACTTTCATGTCTTATTACGGAATTCCGGGGTATCCATAATTTGAGATAATATTGATTTTGTATTCAGGTAGATGTCATCTATAGCCCTGCCTGACAAGTATAATCACTCAAGAAAAAAATCCCCTTCTTTAACACTATTCCGTAATATACACTCACCAATGTTGTCTTACGGTGAAAAATGAACAACAAAACTGATCATAAACTAACTTTTCAAGCAAATTTGTGTAAATTTTCTTTATCCGATTTTTTTTGTTATTTTTTGGTTTTTGCAGAAAAACCAAACAAAAAAAATACCAAACAAAAAATTCTCAAAAACCCAAAAAAAACCAAAAAACAAAAAAAAATACCAAACAAAAAATCCCAGCCCTGGCACAGACCTAGTCGTGAATTTTTAAAAATTGGAAAATTTGGCAATAGGTTTCGAAAACGAGACCCCTTACGTACCACTGCGTCAAGAGTTTGATGAATGGCTATGCTAATTTCTTGTATATCCCTTGAATAAAAAACATTGCATTTGCACAGACATTCGAACAATCTTTAAGAGTTTACCAAGAGTACCAGATCATGTATATTTTCTTCATCTGAAAGATTTGTGGACCCCCTTTCAACTTCCTTCTTATGGCGCTTCTTCCGCTTTAAAACGAATTTTGAGTCAAGTTTCAATCTCTCACTCTGCCCATTCTAACCCAGCTCCCTCTCACTCCCTCTCTGAAACCACTTCATGACTCTACTTTATCTTCAGTGAATACTCTTCTTCTTCTTCTTCTTAAACCTCTTATTCTTTTTTTCGCATACTAAATATGATAATGAAAATATGTTTAATAAGATCTTTATCCTCTTTTCTTGAAGTTTTGAAATTTAAATTTTCCGGAAATCGTGTAAAATTCAAAGTGGAGGGGAATATTTCTCCTTTATATCAAGTTTTCATTGTTATTTGCGTGATTCATTGTTTTTTTTTTGAAGTCATGACAAAAATGCGCGAAAAAATGTTTTTTTTAAATGCAATTTTTTCCAGCCCAGATAGATGCAGGCGAAATCATAATCGTAAGCGTAATAATATGGCAGACAAGACAAAATGGTCGTGATCGTTGTTAATTCTTCATTTCATTCTGTCTACTTCCTTCTTCTGTTTATTCATCTTGAAAAAAGAGATTAAGATATACCCTCATATGGAAGAAGACTAACTGTTACTGGGAAATATCACATAAGACCTGAAGGCACAATGGTATCGAACCCGTCGGATACGGATGAATTCTTCCGGTTCAATTCCTTTTTTCTCAATTTTCACAAATTGTATGGAATGGACAAATTACCCCCTTTCTATGAAGGAATGTAACAGATGTTTGAAACGTAATCTATCAATCTCACGATTATTTCGATCTTGAAAATTAACATTTGAGATTTGCAAGAAAATGACAGGTTATAACATTTTATATAACGCAAGACATTACGACACTGTTTCTCTTTCCATCTTCAATATCTATTCATGTTCATAGTCTCTACTCTATAATTAAACTAACTTCTATCTAATCCTCTTCTTATTCTATTCCTTTTATTATCGAAACAGCAAGTTTTTCTACAGTTTCTCCAGCAAAATGTTTTATGTTTTTTTAAATGTTTTTTTCCGAAAAATGATGGAAAATATTCTCATTTCATTGTTTTCGCACCTATGAAATTACGCTGAATCGTCTCATTATAGAATAATTATCGTAATGGTCAATAATGCCCAAATTAAAACAAAATATCAATTTTGTTGTGATTCTCGATAACGAAATGTTGTTTGATGAAATTATAAATAAAGAAAAAAATCTTTGGATTTCACTTTATCGAAAGATTGGATGATCTCTTCATTCTATTGGATCATATATCATATAATCTTATTGTTGGAATCAGTCATGATGGTTTGGTCATGAAAAATTACAAGTTTTTAGTTGTTTTTTTCACTTTTAAACACATTTATTCTAGAGGGTCTCTGATGTGCATGGCTTTCCCGGTTTTAGTTTCTTAATCTAGTTCAGTTGTAATTGGCATAGTCAATAGATTAGTAGTATATTCATGTTATAATTTATTGACTATGACTATCGATAGATGTTCCCTCAATATCTATAATCAAATATTATTTACTCCCAAAGAATATGCAAGGAAGGAGAACAGAATCCCCCTCCTTATTCATTCTTCACCTACCTTTCAATCCCTCTTCCTCTCTCTCTCCCTCTCCCTCTCCCTCTCTCTCCCTCTCCCTCTCCCTCTCCCTCTCTCTCTTCCTCTCCCTCTCCCTCTCTCCCTCTCCCTCTCCCTCTCCCTCTCCCTCTCCCTCTCCCTCTCCCTCTCCCTCTCCCTCTCCCTCTCCCTCTCCCTCTCCCTCTCCCTCTCTCTCACTCTTTCTCTCTCTCACTCTTTCTCTTCCTCTCTCTCTCTCCCTCTCTCTCTTCCTCTCCCTCTCCCTCTCTCCCTCTCCCTCTCCCTCTCCCTCTCCCTCTCCCTCTCCCTCTCCCTCTCCCTCTCCCTCTCCCTCTCCCTCTCTCTCACTCTTTCTCTCTCTCACTCTTTCTCTTCCTCTCTCTCTCTCCCTCTCTCTCTTCCTCTCCCTCTCCCTCTCTCCCTCTCCCTCTCCTTCTCCCTCTCTCCCTCTCTCCCTCTCCTTCCTCTCTCCTACAGTACCATTATCATGCATGAGTTCATTCAGAAACCCACAACACGCATGGATATTCCCCCCTTCAATTACATCTTGCCACATATAAGAAGAGGATGAATAAGAGATTTACAAATACAACACTCCACCATCTACTATTAATATCAATTGCTTTGATCATTTATATTAACCCCTTTATGTTTATAATATATTATTCTCATCCAATTATTTCCCATTGAATATGGGAAGATCATTGAGACATTTAATAGAGATTGAAAAGGTTGAGAAGATGAAGGAGAGGAAATAGATAGATAGAAGGAGAGAGAGAGAGAGAGAGAGAGAGAGGGAGAGAGAGAGAGGGAGAGAGAGAGAGAGCGAGAGAGAGAGAGAAAGAGAGAGAGAGAGAGAGGGAGAGAGAGAGAGGGAGGGAGAGAGAGAGAGAGGGGGAGAGAGAGAGAGAGAGAGAGAGAAGAAGGGGAAAGGTAGGAATATCAAGTAGAGTATGTATGAGTGAAGACCTAAAACCACTTTGATTATCCATTTACTTTATCTTTTCATCATCAAATCCATTTTTATGTATTTTTGAGGTTGTTCATTGAAACTCATATCTTACAATAGAATAATACATTTTAATCTCTTCATTTTTATTTCACTTTTTCATTAATAATTTCCTTCGATGTTTCTCCTTTTTCATCTACCTCTCCCTCCTCTCTATCCCTCTCTCCCTCTCTCTCCCTCCTCTCTATCCCTCTCTCCCTCTCTCTCTCTCCTCTCTATCCCTCTCTCCCTCTCTCTCCCTCCTCTCTATCCCTCTCTCC